>PVJO010000007.1:69902-123893 GCA_004026905.1 Hystrix cristata
CAAAACACAAAAAAAAAAAAAAAAAAAGAAAAAGAAAAAGAAAAGAACAAATCATCAGATGTCTCATGGGAATAATAATAAAATAAACTCTACTGAGCACTTTATCAGACAATATTCTATGATCCACACATAGTAACACATTCATTTCTCATAATAGCCTTAAGGAGTATTTTCAATACCCTAACTTTTTGATATAAGCTTTACTTTTATATAGTTTACATAACACACAATGCACCCATTTATAGCAACATCACATCACCGAAATCAATTTTAGAACATTTTCATTAAATAAAAACCTAAAAAGAAACTCCATACTCTTTGGTTATCACCTCTAATCCTTCCCAGTGCACCCAGCCTTAGGCAACCAGCACCCTACTTTTTGTTTTTATGTGTTTGCCTATTCTGGACAGTGCCTGGGAGTGGAGCTGTGCAATCTGTGACTGCACATTCATTTGGTGTAATGTTTTCAAGATTCGCCATGTAACGTATTAAAATTTCATTCATTTTTATGAATAATAATGGCAATTATATGGATATGCCACTTTTTTTCCTTGCAGTGCTGGGGATCAGACCTAGGGACTGTGCATGCTGGGCAAGCACTCTACCCCTGAGCCACCCCCCAGCCTCCAATACACATTTATCTATTGATCAGTTGATGGATATTTGGCTTGTTTTCACTTTTTGGCTTTTCTGAATAATGCTACTGTGAGCACACATACACAAGATTTTGTGTGGACAAATATTCTCAATCATCTTGGGTTCTAGGAGTGGAATTTGAAGGTCATATGTTACTCTATATTTAAGTTTTTGAGTAACTTTCAAATCATCAAAACACCATTTTTTAAAAAGCCACTCAATCTTTTCGTGTGTGTGCTGGGGATTGAACCCAGGGATTTTGTACTGCTGAGCCATACACCCAGGCCTTTTTAATTTTGAATTTTGAAATAGCGTCTTGCTAAATTGCATAGGCTGTCCTTGAATTTGCAATCCTCCTGCCTTAGCCCCGTGAGTACTCAGGATTACAGATGTGCACCACACACTTGGCTAACTCTCCCTGTCTTATTAAAATAACTATTTTCAGCTCAAGTCCCACATCTGTCCTGCATTGGTAAGAGACTGTTTACTGTGGTCTCTTGTGGGCCCAGGCTCACAGAGGCATTGTCCTCCAACAGGCTGGGACCCTTACTAATGCAGTAGAAAAGAGATATAGCAGCAGTTAAAACATGTAGAGATGCCTTATAAATATGTTAAACATCGGATAGATTCCAGGTATGAACTAAGACTGGGAGAACAAGCTGATTTTTATCTCTTTAGCGAAGTTCTTTGGTGCAAACTTTAAAGATGAAGATGTGTTTGAGAACAAAAAGCTTTGAAGCCAGCCAGGAGTCTGATGAAAAAGATTGGGGGGGGGGAATGGAGAAAAGATAAGGGGTCCCACAGTGATAAGTACAGTTTGACAATAGTTACTGTGTACTTCCAAGTAGCTAGTAGAGGCTGGGGATATAGCGTGGCAGTAGCGTCCTTGCTTCACAGGCACAAGGCCCTGAGTTCAACCCCCAGCACCAAAATAAAACTAGTAGGGAGGATTTTGCATGTACTCCCAACACATAAAGATGATAACTATTCGAGGTGATGGATGCACCAGTTATTCTGATCTGATCATTAGACACTGTGTATACATATTGAACTGTTGTACCATACCCCACAAATAGGTACAATTCTTCTGTCAATTAAAAAAAAGCTTTAAGGCCAACCAAGGGCTCAGTGAAAAAGTATGCAATGATTGACTAACAACGTCTGCTGTGGACAAGCCAGGAAGAAGTGAGGAATCCTGGACTTGATTAGCAAATGTGGAGTTAAAGGAAAATAAATAGGATTCAGTGTATACTCGGGGCTACATGGACGTGATCTTATTTGATCCCCGTAACTCCATGAGTTATCCCCATTGTACAAATGAGGCACCCAATGACGGTGCTTTACTTCACCTTTTAAAAATAGAGTTTGAGAGTCTGGGGACTTAGCTCAGTGGTTTGAGTGCTTGCCTGGCAAGCACAAGGCCCTGAGTTTGATCCCTGGCCCACCAAAAAAAAAAAAAAAAAAAAAAAAAAAAAAAAGAGTTTGACCCAGGCATGGTGGCAGACGCCTGTAATCCCAACACTAGGGAGGCTGAGGCAGGAGGATTGCTGAAAGTTTGAGGCCACCCTGGGCTACATGGTGAAACCAAGGCCAGCCTGAACTACACAGCAAAACCCTGTCTCAAAAAAAGAAAAAAAAACCCAGAATTTGAAATAGACAGAGATGATGTTTTTATCTACTTTGTATGGCTATTGGGAAGATTAAATATGGTATTATAAGAGGACCTGAATTTATTTCCTCAAACTCGATTACTTGCTTCCTGAATTTAAACTGCAGTTCATCTTAACTATTCTGAAAATTTTCCAGTGGGAATTAATTAATTGGGTAACTAGGCAAATTTTAAAATACAAGAGTGTTATTTGCAGCACTGATTATAATTACCCCAAATTAAAAACAAATGAAACATCCAGTGGGCAAAGACTGGATACAATAAATACATATCTTCAGCTGCCAAGCAGGAGGGATTGTAAAAGTGTTATTTACTGATTTGTAAATATGTTTGTACCACATTGTTAGATGAAAATATAAAGTTATAGATCAATATGTGGAGAAGTGCCATTTTTTTCACAGTGATAAAATAGTCATATGAAAGTCATATGCCGCCAAATGTTGGTGAATTTATCGGTCAGGCATCAAAGGTAATTATTTTTCTTCTTTGTGCTACTCCACATTTTCCGATTTTGTTCTAATAAACGTGCATTACTTTGTAATAAACATACAATTTTATTGGGTGGAAATTTTATTTCCATTTTTATATTTGTGTATGCTTTCTATATTTTTGTTCAAGGTGCAAACTTTTTTTTAGGTAAGAAAAAAATTAAATTCTAACTCATTTCCTTTCCCTTTGTCTCTCCCTTTCCTTTCCTGCTAGGTTTCCCTTTCTGCAGTACTACACATACGCCACTAGGTGGAGCAGCAAGAGGTAGGTGTTGAGACTAGTGATGGGGGCCGCTGGTGTGACGTCTGGGAGGGACGCTGGAGACCTGGTGGGGTGAAGAGGGCGTACAACCACTGTGGAAATCAGTTTGGAGATTCCTCGAAAAAACGACAACTAAAACTTCCATTTTACCCAGCTATTTCCTTTCTAGATATCTTCCCCGAATAGCAAAAGACATTGTATGACAATGATATATGCATACCCATGTTTATAGCAGCACAATTCATAATAGCTAAATATAGGAAGCAGATGTTTAGATTTTTAAAAATGTGTTATTTACACACAGTGGAGCACTAGGACAGTAGTGCTATAAAGAAGGATAAATTTGGGTCATTTGTAGGAAACTGGATGTACTTCGAGACCCTAATGTTAAGTAAAATAAATCAGACACACAAGTTTAAATATTGCATGGTTTCTTTTATATGAAAAACCTAAAACATGACTAAAAAGCAAGATAGATATTAGTAACAGGAAGTAGAGAGATAGATCTCTCTCACATGGGAAGGGGATCAAGAAAGGAGGGAGGGAGTGTTTTGCTTGGGTGGTGGTATATTTTAAGTGTAGAGGATATTTAATCCTAGTACTACTGTCCCTAGTCTTTGCCCTGGCATGTTGCAGCTGAAGCTGTGATATAACCTTGCTCATGCAGTGTCTGTCTGGCTTGTCTCCAAACACTGGCTTTTCTTCTGACATTTGATGGAAAATAATAAAGTTAAAGGGCTGGGATGTAACCTAGTGGGTAGAACATAATCCTGATCATCTTTTTTAAAAAAATGAAAGAAAGATAGAAAAGAAGAAAATATCAGGGCAATATCTTTTTTTGGGTAATCTCCTGAAGAATGCAATTCTCTGAAAAATGCTGTGTCTATCATTTTTGATTTTGGTTTTTAATTTTCTTTTTTTTTTTTTTTGGTGCTGGGGATCGAACTCAGGGCCTTGTCCTTGTGAGGCAGACACTCTGACCACTGAGCTAAATCCCCAGCCCCAATTTTCTGAATTTTTTTGTTTGTTTTGTTTTTGATTTTTGAGGCAAAGTCTTGCTATGTAGTTCAGTCTGGGCTTGAACTCACTATGTAGCCCAGGCTGGCCTTGAACTCACAGCAATCCTCCTGCTTCAGCTTCCCGAGTGCTGGGATTATAGACATGGGCCACCATACCCGGCTGGTTTCGACATTTTAAAAAGCTTGCTGGTAATGTGCATCTGTAATCTCAGTTTCTCAGAAGGCTGAGGCAGGAGGATCCTAATTTAGATATCCGTCTGGGTAACACAGTGAGTCCCTATCTCAAAGGATCCAAAAAAAAAAAAAAATCTTGCTGGCCTGGGAGATACTGCTCCTCAACCCCACCCCATGAACCAATTTTTACAGACAGCAAAGTGGTCACTGGGAGCGTGACCTTCACATGTAAACCTACTGAGTCCAAGTTTACAATCCTGTTCACCCATTTATCTAATTCTCACAACAAAGCCAATATTTTCCCTCCCCTAAATCATCCTGGGACCAGGGGCCAGGCAACCAGAGACCACGCCACAACCAGTGTCCTCTGGCATTATTCAGACTGCCAATCCTAAACCTTTGTCTGCCTATCCTTTCCTGTTGACCCAACAGACTCTGGCTCTGGCTTCCCCTCCCTCCCGCCTTCTCCCACTTGGCCAAAACCTGGTGCTTCTTCTGTGGCCCTGGTGGCAGGCGGCGGTCCCTCCTGGGACCTGTGAGTGTAATAATCTGCCTTCCGAGCCCTGTTCTGTTTCCTCCCGTAGCTGCACTGATTTGCCACATCCAGCAGTCACAATCTTGGCACAGGTGTTGTGGGTCGATACTGTTTTCCTAAAAAAAAGTTTTATTTATATTTATTGTTAAAACACTAATATGTGAATTATACCTAAGTAAAAATTTATGGCACAAAGGACTTATAAGAACATTAAAGAAATTTTGACCAAAGATAGCTCCTGTATCCTACCATTTCAATAAAATTGTCACTTTCGTTTTCCAGTCTTCCTTCTAATTTTGTTCCATATTCATTCCTCTCTTTATATGATTAACAAGGATAACATTAGTGATCTCCACTAATCACGGTGCTCAGACTTTGAAACGCACTTCATATATCGCCTTTGAGACTTTAGGAACACAGAGGGTTGCTGGGTGTGGTGGTGCATGCTTATGATCCCAGCACTCAGGAGGCTGAAACAGGAGAATTGCCACAAATTTGAGGCCAGCTCGGGCTACATAGTGAATTCAAGGCCAGCGTGGACTACATAGCAAGAATGTAGTCCCCTGTCTTAAAAATAAAAGACAGGGGAATGTAATTCCCTGTCTTAAAAATAAAAGGAGAATGAGGAGGGGGAGGAGGAAGAGGAGGAAGGGAGGAAAGAAGAAGACAGGGGCAAGATGTATAGCTCAGCAGTAGAGCATGTGCTTGGCATGTGCGAGGTCCTGAGTTCAGTTCCCAGCATCCTCCTGGAGAAGAAGAACAAAGAGGAAGAAGGTAGAGGGGGAGGAGCAGAAGATGAGGGAAACAGTGGCCAAAGAAGTTAGTTGAAAACTAAAAGAGAACAGGAAGTAGGGCTGAGAAGTGCAGGGAGGAGAATATTTCTAGAAGGGAGTGTTGGGCTATATCAAATCCTGCTTGAAGATCAGACAACAAGGGATCTGAAATGCCTGTTGGATTTAGTGACATGGTTTAGTAAAGTACAGTAAAAGTTTCAAGAAGTTTGGCTATTTGCTCCCCTCTGGGTGTGGTGGTAGACACCTGTAATCCCGGCACTCAGGAGTTGAGACTGGAAGATTACTATGAGCTTGAGGCCAGCCTGGGCTACTCAGTAAATTCAAGGCCAACCTGAATTACATAGCAAGACCCAATCTCAAACAAACAAACAGAAGGGGTTGGGGATTAACTCCGTGGTAGAGTGCTTGCCCAGCAAGCACAAGGCCCTGAGTTTGACACTCCCCTCCAAACAAAACAAACAAACAAAAACCAAACAAACAAACAAACAAAAAAGAAGTTTCACTGTAAAAAGAAGTTTGGCTGAAAGCAGGAAAATGAGATGAAGTGGACTAAGGATTTTTATTGTTTTGTTTTGTTTGTTAGATAACCAAGACTTGAGCCGGTTTAAACAAAGATTGAAAGGATCTATTTGAGAACTAATATTTAGCTACTCAAAAGAGAGAATGAATCATTGATAGTGTAAGTTCATATGTAGGAGAGGTCAGGGTTGAGTGTGTAGATCAGTGATAGAGCACTTGCTTAGTATGAGTGAGGCCCTAGATTCAATCCTCAACACCACAAAACAAAAACAAAAACTTGACATAAGCAAAAAATTGTCCAATTAAAAAATTTTAACTAAGAAAAGCAATACGTGATTATGTAAGTGTGTTTTCATCGTTAGTAATTCAAACCCAACACATAGTCTAAGTGCCAAATCTCTTTTTTGCTCAGTAAATCTATGTTAGGAAAACAGTTGTATGCTTTTTAACAGCTCTAGAATTTCAACATCTGGTGATGTAGAATTTTCTCCCACCACCATCAAGAACAAGGAAGAGGAGGTGAGAGAGGGAAGAGTGGAAGGGGTTAAGGGGGTGGAGGGAGAGAGATAGAGAGAGGGAAAGAGAACTTGGCTTTCCCCCTGGTATGAGAAAGAACTCTGTTTCTGAAGATCAGTCAATTCTCTCAATCTCTCTCTCTCTCTCTCTCTCTCTCTCTCTCTCTCTCTCTCTTCCTGAGACAGGGTCTCACTTTGTAGTTCAGGCTGGCCTTGAACTCACTATGTAGCCCAGGCTGGTCTCAAACTCCAGGCAATTCTGAGTTCTGGGATTACAGGTGTGCACCACCACACCCAGCTCAAATCAATGATTTCTAACCTAGCATTCTTTTTTTTTTTTTTTTTAACCTAGCATTCTATACCCAGCCAAATTATCTACAAAGTGTGATGACAGAGTAAAGACATTCCCAGATGACTGAGGTATCCACAATTTCTCCTATATGCCCCTTGCTTGGGAAGTGAGTAGAACACGAGGGAGAAAACCCTGCAAAAAGACCCACAGAATCCAGGAAACAGGGGTCCAGTCAAAGAAAGAGGCCAAAGATCCACCAGGGCCTCGCTGCCCAGGGGAACCAGACTGGAACTAGGTCGAATGAATGCAGAATGACAGGGTCAAGGACGTTGCCAAGGGGGAAAGAAAAGAATAAGAACCGTATAGGTTACCTGATTTTTTACTCTATGGAGAGAAGATTTCCATTTGTTTCAGAGATTTTTGGATCAACTGGTGATGAGCACGTAGAGGGCTAAGTGAAGCCAATTTGTGGAACAGATGGCCCCCCTGGGGTGTAGGCAGAAAACAAATTTATTCTTAGATACAAAGTTTATTCTTTGTTCTTTGCATGTTCAATTTGTCTTTGTCAAGTCAGTTCTTCCCCACACTCCTGAAGTCTAGGACAAGTCTCATGTCACTCTCAGGTAATAAAATTCTGTCACTTAAAAGTACCAGTCTTCATTCAGCAATTTAAAAAAATCCCCTCTGTGCATGAAGCTGAACCATGTGAAACTACCCCCCCTGTTTTTGTTGTTAATTTTTTGGTGGTACTGGGGATTGAACCCAGGGCCTTCGCACTGAGCTATATTCCCCAACCCTTCTTTTATTTTTTAGTATGAGACAAAATCTTGCTAAGTTGCCTAGACAGGGCTTGAACTTGTGATCCTCCTGCCCAAGCCTCCCAGAGTGCTGGGCTCACAGACATGCACCACTACGCCTGGCTGATATTGCCATTTTTGTGAGTCGTAGATGGTTGAATATTGGCAATTTCATTCAGTTCGCTGTAATACAAGTCAAAACCTCCAAATTGGTTTCCAGTTAAGTCATCTTTTTTCCACTACTCATGCCTGAGGGAAGGAGGGGAGGCCTAGAGGGTTTCTGTTTCCCCCAGGGCTGGCACCTCCCTTCCACTCCCCGGGGTCAGAGTTTGCAAAGAAGGGGTACAAAGCAAAAGTGGAGGGGTGGGTGCTCTTTGACCTTGGCAGGTACTGACAACGGTCCCTTCCTCTCCTAGCTGCTCCGGTTGGTGGGGACCCAGCTTCACCCCACCCCACCCTGCACCCCAGTGGGTGGGCTTGCCCCGCCTCAAGCCCCCTCCATTCCAATCCTCTCAAAGTCCCATTTTTGTCAGTCCTGCCCTCAGCCCCCAGGCGTTCGTCCTCTGACTGAGGTTGCCTCCTGCCTCTGGGCAAACCTTAGACGAGGTCTGGCTGTTCCTCCAGCAGGGACGAGCTGGCCTCAGGACACTGGTTTTGCCCTGAACAGCCCCTGCCCCCTCTCTGTGCCACCGCAGAGCAGCAGCCAGCCTTGGCGCACTTGCTTGGCCTTGGCGGTGTGGCGGAAGTCTGTTCGTTGGAGAGGATGGGAAGAAGACCACCAGAACAAAATTCTCCTGCTGCGCAGGAGGCAATCAAAGAGAAGCTATAAAATGTATGCATGTCATTTAGACATGTAAAGGAAACTGCCACAAGAGAAGCTTCACAGTGAGCGGGTGAATGTTGTTTTTCATGATACTTAAAAAAAACAAAAAACAAAAAAACACTACTTGACTCTTTAAAAATGAACACATAATACTTTGATTAAGAAATTGGATTTAGGGAGAGGGAGGGGAGAGGCAGGGAACATAAAAAGTATTAAGATATGTTATGCACATGGTGCAACTTCCCACAATAATGTAATCATTATGTACTGCAAAATTGTACTAATAAAAATCTGAAAGATTAAAAACATTATTATCCACTTAAAAAAAGAAATTGGAGGGACTGGGAATTTAGCTCAAATGGTAGACTGCTTGCCTAGCAAGTGCAAGGCCCTGAGTTTGATCCCCAGCGCCCCCCAAAAATTGGATTTAAAGTCAGTCATAGTGGCACATGTCTGTAATCTCAGTACTTGGGAGGCTGAGCCAGGAGGATTGCAAGTTTGAGGCCAGGCTTGACTACATAAAGAGTTCAAACCCAGGCTGCTACTGCTGCTTCCTCTTCCTCTTGTTCTCCTCCTCCTCTTCTTCCTCCTCTCTTCTTTCTTCTTTTTCTCCTTCTCCTTCTTCGGGGGGGAGAGAGAGAGAGAAACAGAGAGAGAGAGAGAGGACAAAGAAACAGAGAGGGAGAGAAATCTTAATTTAAACTACAGGAGTGGTGCATACTGTAATCTCAGGTACTGGAGAGGCTGAGGCAGGAAGAACAGCTGTTTTAGGCCAGTTGGTCAATTTAGCAAGACTTTGTCTCAAAAAAATTTTTTTTAATTTGAAAACTACCAATACGTGCCAAAAACAAAAACAAAGCTATGTGGTAACTGGTCGTGGTGGCACATGCCTGTAATTCCAGCACTCTGAGAGGCTGAGGGGGGCGGAGCACCAGTTCAAGCCCAGCCTGGGGTACTTAGTGAGACCCTATCTCGAAAATAAAAAACAGCTGGGGATGTAGCTCAGTGCAAATGCCCTGGGTTCAATCTCCAGTACCTCAAAAACAAATACACAAAAATAGCTATGTGGCAAAACATAGAAATTACCTAGGGAGTAGACAGCATTTGAATATAACACGAGCACTTGTGTCCATAGTGAGAAACGATCTGCATGAAGCCAAACACTGTTTGCTGTGACCAAACAGCTTTCTGTCATCATGGTGCACACGAGTCGTTGGAATTACAGGTGTGTTCACTCTACCCAGTTTAAACACCGAATAGTAAACAAATGGATTAATTTTGCTTTTTAAAATTAGCAGTAGGCCGGTGCAGGAGCATCTGTAATGGCAGCTACTCGGGAAGCCAAGGCAGGAAGATCACAAGTTCAAAGCCAGCTCGGGCAACTTAGCAAGATCCTGTCTCAAAATTAAATTTTTAAAGAATGGGCTGGGAGGGGCTGGGGATTTAGCTCAGTGATTAGAGTGCTTGCCTTGCAAGCACAAGGGCCTGAGTTCGATCCCCGGCACCACAAAAAAAAAAAAAAAAAAAAGAATGGGCTGGGATTTAACTCAGTGGTAGAGTGCTTGCCTGACACGCACAAGGCCCTGGGTTCAATCGCTTAGTACCACAAAAAACAAAAATAACAACCAAAGAAACCTCAAAACAAACAAACAAAAAACCTACCACCCCCAAGGTAAAGATATTCTCTTAAAAAAAAAAAAAGCACTGATTGATTGATTGATTGTACTGGGGATTGAAGCCAGGGCCTTCACCCTGAACTACATCCTTAATTCTTTTTAATTTTTTTTTAAATTTTGAGACAAGGTCTCACTAAGTCCCTAAGTTGCCGGGGCTGACCCTTAACTTGCAATCCTCCTACTATAGGCCTACACTGTTGCCATACCTCACTTATTTTATTTATTTTTGAATTGGTAATTATGCATGTACATTCAGAAGACTACGAAAAGGTATCTGTCATGATTTGGCCATGGTCTCAGTGTGTGTTCCACAGCTTCATGTGTTGGGAGTAGTAGAAGGGGAGCGCAGTAGAAGGGGTGGTGGGGTCTCTAGGGTGTAGTCTAGGGGAAGGGTGTAGTCTAGGGGAAGATATTTGGGTCTTGGGGGTTCTGCCCTCAGAAGGGACGTGTCAGTTCTCAGGAGAGGATTATGCTGGAAAGAACAAGCCCAGGTCCCAGGCAGCTCTCTGGTGCCTTGTGTCAGGAAGCTGTCTCTTCTTGCACATGCTCCTGTCCTCACCAGAGCTGGTGTTTTGCTCTTTGGATATCAGCCTCCAAAGCTGTGAGCTGAAAAACCTCTTTTCTTTCTAAAGTTAGCATGCCTCAGGTATTTTAAAGAGGGTAGCAAAAAACAGACTAATACAGTCTCTCAGTTTCTGTTCCTGGGAAGGGGATGTAGCTCATAGTGGAGCCTTTACCTCCTATACATGCGGTCCTGGGTTTGGTCCCTAGCAACACACACACACACACACACACACACACACACACACACAATCTCCTTCCTACCTCATCCCCTGGCTACTTAATTCTCTCCAGAGACAAATATTAGTATCACTTTTTTTGGTATTATCCCAGATCTCTGGCATTTAGAGTTTCTCTGTTCATTAACAAGTGGGCCCCGTACCTGCCACAAATTTTTTGGATTTTTTTCCCTCTTCATCAGTCTGGTTAGAAGCTTATCAATTTTATTGAACCCCCCCAAAAGAACTAACTTTTGCTTTCATAGATTTTCTCTACTGTTTTGTTTTAAGACAGGGTCTCTTTATTGCCCACGTCGGCCTTGAACTTGTGGGCTCCAGTGATCGTCCTGCCTCAGCTTCCTGATTAACTGCTACTACAGGCACTGGACACTTCACCAACTTGTTTTACTGCTTTTAATATCTACTCTTATCTTTATTATTCCTTTCCTTCTGTTTGCTTCAGATTTAATCTGATCTTCTTTTCCTAGTTTCTGTTTTTTTAATTTTTTATGCTAAGGCCCAAGCCAGGGCCTCACACTTGCTAGATAAGCACTCTACCACGAAGCTAAATCTTCAACCCCTTTTTCTAGTTTCTTAATATACAAAGTTAGGTTACTGATTTGAGACTTGTTTATAACAAACATTTAACGCTATAACTTTCCCTCAAAGTATTGCTTTAGTTGTATCCCCAAATTTTTGATACGTCAGAATTTTATTTCAGATCACAGTACTTTTAATTTTCTCAAGTCTGTAAGAAAGTAATTTATCAACTAGAGTCTAATATTTATATATAGTTCTTTTCGTTTATACCCTTACTGTAGTCAGTCAAAATACCATTTTCTAAAGTTAGTTAGGAAAGCTCCTTTTTCTACCCCATACCCATCAGTGAATTTATTTGTTATACTGTCTTCTTTCCATGCTGGAATCCTTGTACATTATTGTTCATTCTTATGTTTATTTTTAAATTTTTATTTGTTTGTTTGCTTATTTAGAGACAAGGTCTGGCTACCTAGCCAAGGCTGGCTTCTCAGACTCAACAGTGATCCTCCTGCCTCAGCCTCTCCAGTGCTGGGATTACAGGGTGTACTGCTATGCCTGGCCTTGTTGATTTTTGGCGGGTGGGCGCTGGGGATTGAACTCAGGGCCTTGTGCTTGCGAGGCCTTGTTGATTCTTAAATACTAAAATACTGGAAAGTTTACTCCCTAAGGCCTTTGAAATATGCAGAGTCACATATCTACCACTTTACTAGCATATGGGACATTTCAGTGCTCTGAACACCTAAAGTCTCCTCTGTGTAATCTTGCTGAAGTCAATTACCTCTCCTTTCCCCAACTGCTGATCTGTTTTCTGTCCCTCTGGTTTGCTTTTTTCAGAATGTCATAGAAGTGGGAGCAGATAACATGTGGGCTTTGGGACAGATGAGACTCATTCCTGCTTTGTCATGGACATAGCTCCTGTCCTCATTATTGCTGAGAAATTGTCCATTGTCTGGAGGAACCACCGTTTATCTGCTCACCTGCTGAAGGATATCTGGGTTGTTCCAGGTTTTGCCTGTCGTGCATAAAGATATGAAAAACACTGGTGTAAGGTTTCCTTGTGAACACATTTTCAATTTACTTGTGTAAATACCTGAGAGTAGGATTGCTGGGTGGTATAGCAAATGTATGCTTAACCTTATAAGACACCACCCAACTGTGTTACCAAATGACTGTACCATTTTACATTCTGCTCAGTAGTACATAAAAGTTCCTTTTGCGCTGAGTTCTTCCTTTTTTTTTTTTTTTTTAAAACAGAGTCTGGGTATGTAGCTCAGGCTGGTCTTGGACTCACCATGTCTCTGAGGCTGGCCTTGACCTCACAGAGATCCTCCTGCCTCAGCCTCGAAGTGCTGGGATTACAGATGTGTGCCACCATGCCCGGCTGAGTTCTCCCATTTGTTGGCAGGTATCCTAGCAATGTATTTAATGGTATCTCACTTGTGTGTGTGTGTGTGTGTGTGTTTTTCATTTCTCTAATGACATCTGCTCATATACTTATTTGCCAACCATGTACTATATCCTTATAAACTTTCTTTGTGGTGTGTCGGTTCAGATCTTTGGCCCTTTTTCGTCCCTTTCTTGGGTTTTCTTCTTATTGTTAAATTTTAAGAGAGTTTATAATATGTTCGAGATACAAGTTCTTTATCACATACGTGCTTTGGAAATAGTCTCTGCAATCTATGGTTTGCTTTTTCATCTTCTTTACAGTGTCTTTTTCATTCCTATTTTTAAACCACTGGGTATGGTTAGTCCTTTTTTATGATGTGTTGTAACTTCTTTAGCCAGATTTAGGTTGATGGACATCGATGCTACTTCTGAACTTTTCCTATTGCAGGTTATGCTTTCATTAGTATCTTCAGTGTGTATGTGGTGCTGGGGATGGAACCTGGAGTCTCACATACACTAAGCATCTGCTCTGCCACCAAGCTACCTTCTCTGCCTGGTCATGGTGTTATTTCTAAGAAACTTGCTCTCCCTTTCCCTATGAACTGCCTGGTTCTATGTTTTATCCATTGTCCTGTTCAGTTGTTGATCATTTTGTTATTCATAGAAGCTTTTTATGTGTTAGAAAACGTGGCTTTTCAGTGATTGAAATGCAAAATTTTTCCAATCATCATTTGTCTTTTTACTATTGTATTTTTTATTTCATGAAGTCAAATGCATTGATCTTTTCCTGTAAGGGTTCTAAATTTTGTGTTATAGTTGAAAGGGTCTTCTCTGCTTTGTTATTTATTCATTTATTGCAGTAACAGAGATTGAATCCAGGGCTCTCACACTGAGCTGCTTCCCCAACCCTTCTTTAATTTAATTTTTTAATTTTTTATTTTGAGACAGGGCCTTGCTAAATTCCCAAGGCTGGCCTCAAACTTTTGATCCTCCTCCCTCAGCCTCCCAGAGTCCTCAGATTACAGGCGTGTGTCACCACGCCTGGCTTCGCTTCAGAGATCTGGAATAACTCTTTGGAGATTCTTCTGGTGCTTTTATGGGGTCCTTTTTTCCATTTAAATCTGTTTGTATTTGGCATCATTCTTGGTATATAGTATGAAGTATGATTTTAATTTTTTTCTCCAGAGGGCTTTCTTCTCAACCCATTTTTTTTGTGATGGGAATTGAACTCAGGGCCTTGCGGTTGCTAGGGAAGAGCTCTACCACTTGAGCTAAATCTCCAGCCCCCCAAGCCATTTATTAAGTGAAATCCTTTTTTTTTTTTTCTTTTGGTGCTGGGGATCAAACTCAGGGCTTTGTGCTTGCAAAGCAAGCACTCTAACCACTGAGTTAAATCCCCAACCCTGTGAAATCCATTTTTAATCAGTTTTTAAAACAATTAATTTTATTGGTACATTTTTGATAGATATATAATGATCACATGATCACATTCATCATAGGAAATTTGTACCTGTACATAATATATCTTAATTCTTCTTTTTTCCCCCACTCCTCTCCCCTCCCTTCAACTCTTCTTCCCCTCCTTATTTACAAAAGCTTTCTTTCCATTTTTTTCCTTTTACTCTTTTTTCCTTCTCCCTTCCTTCTCTTCCCTCTCTCCTCCATCGATCTCCTTCCCATTTGAACATTTTCTCCCTACTTCCTTACCAATTTGAAAGATCCCACTTTTATTGAATATTAAATTCTTACATGTTGGGGTCTATCTGGGAATTTCTCTTCCAGTGATTTGTGGAAGTCATTAAGCACCAGTAATTAATTAGTAATGCTTTATATTATATATGTTTGCTATTTGGTTATACATTTTCAGAAAGTTCCTTGTTATTTTTTTTTGTTTGTTTTGTTTTATTTTTGGTTTTTTGAGACAGGGTCTTGCTATGTAGTTTAGGCTGGTCTTGAACTTACTATGTAGCCCAGGCTAGCCTCAAACTAGTAGCAATCTTCCTGCCTCAGCCTCCTAAATGCTGGGATTATAGGCAGGCACCACCGTGGGCAGCTCTTGTTATGTTTTCTCATTAATTTTTCCATAAGGAGTTTTAGACATGGCTCACCTAGTTACAATATGGCTTGTATTTTTATTGAAATCTCATTAAATGTATCAGCTAACTGATATCTTGACAATTCAGTCTCTGTTCCCTCATTTGGTGATCAGGCAGCATAAGCTCCTGCACCTCTCCCAGATGCTGCTGGGTTTTCTCTAGCTGTTGCCAGTAGACACCATCCAGAGAGTGAGCCCATAACTTAAGGTTTTGTGTAATCATTGTTGTATTGTAGTCCTAAGACTCAGTATAGTATATTTTTGAAATGTGTTAAATTTTTAAATTCAATAATATGAGCCAGAGCATGTTGTAGCAAATCTATTGTTTGTAAAAAAAAAAAAAAAAACAACAAACCAATAACAAGTAAAATGGAATATCCTTTTCATGCTTTCGTTTTTGGAAAAAATTCAGAGCCTATGTATCCAAGAAGATAGCTTATATTTTTTTGTTCAAATCTAATTCTGTGTCCTTCTGCAGAATTTAACATTTTTCTCACATGACTTGTGTACATTTCTTGTAGAGTTTATTCCTGGAAACTTTTCTTTCTTTTTCTCATTACTTTCTAAATAGAATTTTCCATAATTTTTTTTTTTTTTTTTGGTGCTGGGAATCTAACTAAGTCAGGGTCTTAGTGCTCATTGGGCAAGCACTCTAACCACTGAGTTAAATGCCCAGCCCTCCGTTATATCTTCTAATCATCTCCTTAAGATTCTGAGATAGCTCTAGGGACACAATCTATGTAAGTAAGCTTGAGATTTATTTATGTAGGCCGGGAAATAGTTCTCAACTTTGTTTCCCACGTGCAGCACATCCTACAGGCGATCTCGATAGGCATCAAACAATCCTACAGGTGTTCCTTGTATTTTTTTAGGGAGGCCAACACAGATCAGCCAAGCCGTAGTTTTTTATTAATCTGTGGAAATCCATCGTGCACCTACCCTGTACTCAGCACTGCGTCAGAGACCAGGGACACCATGCCGACCAAGACAGCCTGAGTCCCCACTGTCACGGAAGTTGACTGCCTAGTCCTAACCAGTGACATTCAGCAAATAACTGAATAATTATAAGGTGATAAGTTCTTTTAAGAGGTTATGAGGAGAGAGCAGAGATAATTTGTGAGGCCCTAACATCATTAACATCTACACCCAAGGTTTCATTTACCCCCAAAGGAACTGACTCACATAGTTGTGTCATTAGCTCTGACTTTCTTCTGAGTTCCGTTGCCAGTTGACTGTTGTCTACAAGGTATGTCAAACTCGAAGTGCCTGGAAAAAGAAAATCCCTATCTTCTGGAAATCTAGCATTCTTTTTTATTTTTAAAAAGTCTTATAATCAATATTTTTGTTTTCTTTGCTCACAGCAATCCTCTGGCCTCAGCCTCCCACGTCCTAGGACTACAGGCATGCACTACCATGCCTGGCTTATAATGAATATATTAAAGGATATATTGTATTCATAAATTACAAGAATTGCATACATTCTGATATCCAGATTTAAGCATGTGAACCCAAGATGACTTTTATTCTACAGTAAGAGCTATTCATCTTAATTTACCACTAACATTATAGTTACTTTGGAGCACAAATCAAATGGTTTAAAGTATGCCTACAACATACTTAAGGAACATTTTCTATAATATGCCAGTGAATTATCTTTCCATGTAACAGTTCCTTCAACTTTCATTTCTAAGTTACTCAGCTATGGAAACTACTACTAAAGGGCTTATAATGGTCCAAAGAGAAGGGAAAAAGGATGTTATGAGACTAGCGGACATTCTTGATACCTCTCTTACCTTTCTCCTCTCCCCACCCACATCCATGTCCCATACATTCTACTAAGTACCCCTGAATCCTCCATTTCTCTCATGCATCCATCATCACCCAAATCCAGGGCATTGTCTTCTCTCACCTGGACAACTGTAGCAGCCACTTTACTGAGCCCCACTGGGACCTCTCTGTAGTCCCCACACTCTGGGCTAACCAGAGGATCTTTGTAAAACTCAAATCTGGCATCTGTCTTCCTTTGAAAACTCTCCAGTTGCTTCTCACTGCTCTTAACATGGAGAGAGACCATCTCAACCAGGTCTGTAAGGAAGGCAATGCCTGGCCTTTGTTGGTCTCTCACCTCATGTTCCCATCCATTTGCCCTGAGAGGTAGCCACCCTGGATTTTTCCCTTCTATAATGTGGGTTGCAGCAATTGTAGTTTCCAAAGATGACACAACACTATCTCCTGTCCCACATGCTTTTCTTTGGTCCTGGGGACTGAACCCAGGGAGTGTTGAACCACGCCATCCACCTAATTCATTTTTTATTTTACTTTTTTTTTTTTTTTTTTTTTGGTGCTGGGGATTGAACTCAGGGCCTTGTGCTTAGTAGGCATCATTTGCTTATTTTAAAACAGAGATCTCACTTGGGGAACCAAGCCGGCCTTGACATCACCACTCTTCTGCTTCAGTCTCCCATTAGGTGAAATCTGAGGTGTGCACTATTATGCCGAGCTTTTTTTTGAGACAAAGTCTCTAGTCAGAAGGCGTGTACCAGCCAAGCCTCTCCCAGATTTCTGACCTACAGAACCAGTGGAGACAATAACACGATTGCTGTTCCTTTCAGACGTGAAGTTCTGGAGTGATTAGTGTTGTAGCAATAGTAACTGGAACCTGGCCTATGTGCGGTCCTTCTGCAGGGCTTTGTAATGCTTCTCCCTGATTGGAACGCTCACTATCTCCCACCTGGTCACCACCTATGTTCCTTCTAAGGCTTGCTGAAGCAGCAGTGCCTCAGGGGTTTGCTCTCCTAAACCCTGAAGCTAGGATGTCATAACCCCAAACACCATGTGCAGATTGTTTGCCAGGGCCAGCAAGCCATCAGCTCCAGACACCTGTACTGGGTTCATGCATCTGCATAGCAGGACACACATCACAGACGCAAATGTCAATGGCAAAAGGGTGTGAGGGAGATATGGCCAGGAGAGGAATTGTGGTGAACTGAAAGGGTGCACCTGCCTCCTGCCAGGCTCTATACAGCCAAATCTGCCTTGTTCTTAGGGGGATGATTCAAGGCCATATTATTATGCGTTAGAATAATAGCAACTTTAGCCAGGCGTGGTGGCACATGCCTGTAATCCCAGCACTTGGGAGGCCAAGGGCAGGAGGATCCCGAGTTCGAGGCCAGCCTGGGCTACACAGTGAGACCCTGTCTCAAAAACAAACAAAAAGAATCCTGGAATAAGATCAGCTAATTAAGACTTAAAACCAAACAAGAAAGAAAAAGAGAAAAGGGGTTGAGGAACAGGTCGAAGAGCTAACACTTTTACTTTTGAGAACTATTGGGAAGTTTCACTTTCTATAACCAGGGAATTGTTAGTTATGATGTTGCCTAGGGTTGAGGAATGGGCCGCTTACGTTTGTTTTTCTCTGTTTGCACTTAGAAACTGTCAGTCAGCTTCTCTTCCAAGGGAAGCTAGGCCTCTTGACTCTTGCCAAGTAATTTTTCTTTTTCTTGGGAATAAGATGGAAATAAGAAACTATGACTACTAAGTACCTTACACTAAATTCTGTATGTCTCCTTCCCACAGGATAAATTAGATATATTTGTAAAAAGGAATGGGAACACACAAAGCTCTGAAAGCCCTGAGGGAAGTTGATTTTTCTCTAAAAATTACCCTTTTGATTTTTAATGTCCGTTAAAAAAAAGAGGGATTCTAATGAATTTACAGAATCACCTTTGAAGAGATTGTCTGATTATGCCCAGGACCCCAGCTTTGGTGGAGGGAAATTCTTCTGTATCTGCTCCTTTACCCAAGTGAGCTGTGGGTTCCATTCTGCGCCGAACTGAGGAAAAAACAAAACAAAACAAAACAACCAAACTCGCTTTCATCAGAGAACTGGACTATCTATTGGAATCTTGCTTAGCACTTTCTAGGATGGGCACTAAAGGGACTGTGAAAGACTTCTGACTGCTTTTGGTGCCCAGGAATTCAATGCTTTGTTTGTTTGTTTGTTTTATTCTGTTTTTTGAGATAGGGTCTCGCTGTGTGGATCAGGCAGGCCTCGAACTGAACAGCAACCCACCTGCCTCAGGCGCCCTGGTCCTGGGATTACAAGTGTGTGCCACCATGTGAGGCTGTTAGAGCATTTTATGAGAAGCAAAGTAAGGAGGCCTGGGCTAGGAAAAGGAGTTGTCAAAGCCTTTCAGAAAAGTTCCAACACATTGCCTGGAGCAGACCTTTCAGTTGCAGCATCTCTTATTATGAATTTATATGAAGTCAACCAATTTTCTTGGCGAGACAGTGGGAGGGATAGTTACACTAAGACACTGAGGGGAGGGCAGGCAGAAAGTATTGCCATTATCATTATTATTATTTTATTGTTATGCTTATTTTGGTGCTAGGGATGGGGCTTGTGCATGCTAAGCATTTACTCTGCCACGGAGATACATTTACAGCCCTCTATTGCTATTGAACAGTGAGAAAGCCAGCTGTGGTTGCACCAGCCTTCTCTCCCAGCACTCTGAGGCTGAGGCAGGAAGAGTTCACTTTCGAGTCTGGACAACACAGTGAGACTCGGTCTGTAAAACAAAAACAAAAACAAACAGAAAGCCCTCCAACTCACTAGGTGACAGTACCAAAGCGTGCAGGGAGAAGAAGAGTCCTGTCCGCCGCGGTTCCTCTCTCAAGACCCACGGCGCATAGCTCTCCAGACCTCAGTTTCTGTAAAGGGGCTGTTTTTTTTTTGTTTTGTTTTGTGGTGCCGGGGATCAAACTCAGGGCTTCATGCTTCCTAGGCAAACACTCTTAACCACTGAGCTAAATCCCCAGCCCTCCTAAAGGGGCTGTTAAAAACCACTTAATTAATCTAGAACTTTTATTATAACAGGTACCGATTTTAATGTTTTCCACCACTAGAGTAAGTTCCTTGAGGGGAGGGGTTTTTGTTTGTTCATTCTCTGCTCGGAGCAGTGCTTTAACATAATGGCTTTTTTTTTTGGTGCTGGGGATCAAACTCAGGGCCTTGCGCTTCCTAGGCAAACACTCTAACCACTGAGCTAAATCCCCAGCCAAACATGATGGCATTTAATAAGCATTGATAGAAGGAAGAAGGAGGGAATGAGGGAAGGAGAGAAAGGAAAGGCAGACGTGGGAAGAGGACGGAGACCACTGACGGCAGAAGTTGGTGAGAGAGAAGGCAGGCCCGGTCTCCCGCCCAGCTTCCGGTACAGCAGGCGGCGCGCAACTCCCAGTAGAACTACAACTCCCAGCGGGCACTGGGGCTCGGCGCGCGGCTAGGTCCCGCCTCGAGGTTGCCGGCGTGCCTTGCGAGCGCGGGTCCGCGCAGCGCCCGCCGGGACTTGTGGTCGGGGCCGCGGGTGGGGGTGGGGCCGGGCATGGAGGCGGGCGGGGGCTGGGGGCGTGCGCCGGCCCCTCCCCCGTCACTTCCTGCCGGGCTGCGGGCGCCGGAGCCGCTCTTCAGCGTTTGCGCCGGCCGCTGCCGCGTCTCTCTCCGCTCCCCTTTCCTTTGACCCCCCCCGGCCCGGCGGCGCCCGCCTCCTTCACGGCCACTCCGCCTCTTCCCTCACTCCGTCCCTTCCTCCTCTCCCTTCTTCCTTCCTCCTTCCCGTCCTCGCCGCCGCCGCCGCCCAGGACCGCCGGCCGGGGGACGAGCTCGGGGCAGCAGCCAGGTGAGGCGGCCGGGCCGGGCCGGGCCTGGTGCACCCGCTCGGGCGCCGCGGCGGCGGGGAGGTGGGCGGCGGCGGGCTAGGCCTCGGGGCCGCGCGCCGGCCTCCTTCCCGGGCCTGTCTCGGCCGGCGGGGCCTTCCCGGAGGAGGCGGGTCCTCCTGCGCCCCCGCCTCGGGCGCGCCAAGCCCTCCGCCCCTGGCTGGAGCCCGAAACAGGTGCCGCGGCCGCTTTCCCTCTTTCCGCGTCGCGCCCGGGATGCCGAAGTTATTCCCGGGGCGGGAGGGGGCTTCCCGCCTCAAGTCTCCGGTATCCGGACCCCCCAAAACTCCCAGCCTGCGTCTGTAGCTTGGCGGTCACGAGCACTGCCCAGGTGTCTGCCAGGGGCGCTCATCCCGGCTCTGCCCCCTCAGCCAAGTCACTTAAACTCTTTGTGTCTTGGTTGAAAAAAGGGGCTAAAGCTGCCTCTTAAGGCTGTTAAGGTTCGGTGAAATGGGGCGTGTAAAGCGCTTATCAGAGTGCGAGACCCACAGGGTGTCCCAGTAAACCGCCTGCATAATTTACTAGCATGATATGAAGGTACAATTTAGTGAGCAGAGTGGACAGAAGTTGACGTGTCTACTCGTTTGGTTTCCTTAGAGGCAGAAATGTTCGCCGTGCCCACTGCCGGCGCCCGGGCTTTGTTTTGGGTTAAGAGACGAACGTCTAATTGGGGCACCCTGTAAACGGTGAATGGTGTTATTTCCAGCTTCTCTGTTTAGCCAGCTGCCGGTACTCACCACAATCTTGCAGTATGAGCAACCCGTCCGTGTTTTCTACCGTCTTCCAGCTTGTTGTCATTCTGTTTCTGGGCAAGTTGCTCGCGGAAGCGTCCCTTGAGTTCAAGCAGAACTTTCTGGAGCACTTGCTGTGGGCCGGACTGTGGAGGGGGAATGGACGAAAGCGTCAAAATCTTTGCCCTTTCATGCGTACCTCTCTAACTTCTCACTTTTTTTTCACCGCCGCTTTGCTTTTATTTCCTCCATCGCCGATGGCCGACTTTGCTTTTGAGCCCTCGCTCCACCTCCCAGTCGCAGTATTGCTTGTCTGCAAGTTTTCTTCTGTTCGGCAGAGATGTGTGCTTCAGTCTGTTGTGCTACTGTTGTGGGAAGCTTTTTAAGGTCACTCCTGCTTGGAGCTTTAAGAGGGTGGTGAAAAGGAGACTTAAGCCAGGTTTTCGGTTGATTTTAGCCTTTCAGGAATTTGTGCTTACCAAATGTAAATGACATTGCTACTTGCTGAAGTAAAAACTAAAAATACAGTTGGAGTGTAGAGGGAGCAGTTTCAGTTATCTTTGTGACAGGTGGGATCTTAAAAGATTCCCAGTTTAATTCTGGACTCAGTTGCATGGGTGGACCCTTCTTATTTAAGGACATGCGCCTCACCGGTGTTCAGATTTACACGAGTGAAAGGTAGTGTGCGTTTGTTGAATGATCCTCTTGGATTTTAGGATTGTTTTAGGCAGTAGATTTCCTTAGTGAACCGAGAGTGTTTTGTCTTATTCCCAACTCAGTGGTACGAAGTGTTGCCTGTTTTTGACGTTTTCCTAGAATTTTCTGACAAAACTAGGAAATAGTTTCTAGTTTAAAATCTTTAGTTTAAAATTGTTTCTAGTTTAAAATCTCTTTGGCTTTTGTACAGTACCTAGATAACAATACAGCAATTTAACAAAACCCTGTTTTAAAATGAAAAGGCCTGAGGCTGTAGCACTGTGTGAAGGCCCCAAGTTCAGTCCCCAGTACTGCAAAACAAAACCCTAACTGCCAGAAAACAAAAACATCTATAATGAAAACCTATCTTTTGTCATATCACAAATTATAGTAGTGCTAGGGAAGTGGTAAATATTGCAGCTGATAACCTGTTTTTTAAAAAAACTTTTATTAGGGAAAATGTAAAAGGTCAAATAGTATAGAAGACCCAATGTATTGGTCACTCAACTTTGACAATTATTAACTCAAGCCAAGGTCAGCCTTGCTTCATGTTGTGCTCCCTCCCCCAGATTGGATTATTTTGAAACAAATCCTAATCATCACATCACAATATTAGCGATTTTGACTTTCACCAAATTGCCCTAGGCTGTTAACCCGTCACAAAATTTACTTTCATTTCATAGTTGTCATTTTTTGTTGGGCTTTTCATTTCTGTTTATTCAAGATTATTATGCAACAGGATAAAAGTCAACAACAAAATTAGCTCTTGATATAGTGATTTCCACTCCTCAAAGGCAAACCCAAAAGTGAGCCTTGTTTCTTTGTGTACAGAAGTAACAATTCTTGAACTATCAATGACTATACTTGAAAAATAATGAAAAATACAGATTTCCTTAACCCTGTGTTGGAGGAGACCTACTTTTTAAGCCACTTTTAAAAAAAGATTAGCTCATGTCAAAGTTAAGTTACAGTTAATAATTCATAATGAAAACTTTCAAAGTTTCTTTGCAGTAGTTATGTAAATATATTGTTCTTAGCTTAAGTTTTTTTTGGCGGGGAAGGGGTGCTGGGGATTGAACTCAGGACCTTGCACTTGCTAGGCAAGCGCTCCACCACTGAGCTAAAATCCCCAACTCTGCCTTAGTGTAAGTATTAAGTGCAGGATAACTGATTAAAAATCTTTTTTAGAATTATTTTCCAAAGATTCCTATTTGCTTTATTTACAAACAGTATGAAATCACAGCATAGGTGTTCATATTTTTGTTTCTTGTCTAAAAAGAGGTGGTGATGTAAGCTTTGCCTAATGTGTGAGGCCCTGGAGTTGATGCCTAGTACCAGAGATAGAGGGAGAGAGAGATCCTTTTCCGAATGGAAGTTGACAAGAATATTATACTACTATAAATGTTTGCCATTGTTACTTAATCTTCAGATTTCTGGTTCTGAGTAATTTACAGGTTTTAGAGTGGTAACGTTGTTATTTCAAACCTGCATGTTTACTTTTGAGCCTGATCAGGTATAGTAAAGATGTTATACTATTATATGTTAGTTGTAGTTAGGGTGGGAAGGGATGGGTATTCTCCTTAAAATTTAATTTGGAAAAAAACTCCAATTTAGTGTCTAGAAAGGAAGTAAAATGTATTTTAAACATTTTTTTTTTTTTTTTTTGGTGCTGGGGATCGAACTCGGGTCCTTGTTCTTGTAAGGCAAGCACTTTAACCATTGAGCTAAATCCCCAGCCCTAAAGTGTATTTTAAAAGTGCATAATGTTTTCCGTTATGCCTAAAGTAAAACTTTAAAAAATTTTACTAGTGCATGTTTACAGTATATGATATAATTATTACATTCATTGTGGGGAGTTGGTACATGTACATATCCTAATTCTAGTAAAACTTTCAGGTATTTAAAATTGTTACCATAAATACAGTCTCTTCAGAATAAATTGCTCTTTCAAGATTCAGTCAGAAATTCCTTTTATATACAAATTAATTTTAGAAATCAAGATGACTCATGGAACTTTCCCTCTGTTCTGAAGCCCAAACCATCAGTGTTAATCCTGGTGTCATCGTGTAAACTGCTTCTTTCATCCAGTCTTTCTTACTCCCAGTAAGAAAATGGACCTATTTAATGTAGGAAGCACAATTTGAATCCAATTCTAGGCAGCTTTCTTTTGAGACCCTTTACTGGGTGGAGCAAGAGTGAAATTCAACATAAAAGAAAAAAACATGAAACTTAGATGAAAAAAGGTATTTTCCAATGATGTTTTAGTCACTTCCAGAGGCTTTATTTATTTTTGGGTGCTGGGGATTGAACTCAGGGCCTTACACTCTTACCACTGAGCTAAATTCCCAACCCCTTAGAGGCTTTATTTTTAAGAACCTTCAAACTGGTCATTTTTTTGTCATACTTAGTGACACAGAATTGCTCAGTTTGGGGAAATGTACATTATTCCTCCTCAGATGAGAGCTGTTTTTTTGGGGGGGGCTGGAATTTTAGAGACTTCAAAAATGTTTATGACAGATTTATTTTACACTAGATGTATATTTGGTTGTTTTACATTAACTTCTGGTAGAGACTTCTATGGTTGAAAAGCTGCTGGTGTAATTTTTCTGTGGGTGTTTTTTAAAATAAAAATTTCATCAGGATCAAAACTATATCATTTATGCTGTTCTGAAAAATATAAATTGCAAGTTAGAGATTGAATTATGAGAAGACATGTTAGTTGCTATGATTATTTTCTCCCAACATTTTATTATAAAAAATGTCAAACATAACAAAATTTTTGAAATTTTAGTGTGCACCTTTATCAATACAACTTTCTACCTTTAATATTTTACTGTACTGTATCACATTTATTCTCTCTTTTAACTCATTAATCTGTTTTTTGATACATTTCAAAGTAAATTGCTACATGAGCACAGGAATACTTCAGCATGTATATTTATTACAGTTACTTATTTTGAGGTGCTGGGGATTAATTTCAGGGCCTTGAGCTTGCTAGGCAAGCTCTCTGCTGCTGAGCTACATCTCTAGCTATTATAGTTAATTTTAGCTTGAGTTAGCCCTATAAGTTATTCCAAGATCTTTAAAAGCCAAGAGCTTTGATTTTTATTTGCAGTTTTGTTTTGGATTTAGAGCTCTGCTTTTAAAGCAAATTGTTTACTGAAGTTTTCCATCAAGATGCTCATCTGTAAATCGAGAATTACAAAATTTAAACAATGCTGACCAAATACTTTGTTCTCACCTATTAAGGAGATAATAGGGTTACAAATATATAACTCTGTTTATCTTATCACATGCCCCCATGGATGGCTTCCATATCTGTCTTCTCGACAATTTAATGCTCTGAATTAAAAATCTTATTGCAAACAAAGCTATTACTTTGGAATAATAAAATGGGAAATTGCTGCAAGTAACAATTTTTAAAATACTTACATTCTTATACTAGTGAACAAGTGTTTGAGAGTGGTATGTCACCAGGCAAGTGGAGGTAGAAACTAAATCTTGTTATCTATATTTTTCCGGGATTACATGTGTTCATTTATTGTTTTTGGTTTTTTTTTTTTGGTGCTGGGGATTGAACTCGGGCCCCTGTGCTTGCAAGGCAAGCACTTTAACCACTGAGCTAAATCCCCAGCTCCTACATGTGTTCATTTATTGTTAAAGGTGTATGTTTATGGGGCTCTCTCACAGTGCATTAACTGAAAAGAAAAATGGAAATATCTATTCAAGAAAATACTTACTTTCGAATAAAAAATTGGTTTTCTAAGTATTAAATCTGTAACCCATCTGGCTTCTGTTAATCTGTGATCTAATTCGAGAAAGCAGTGTGATAATTTTGCAGACTTACAACAATAATAGAAGCAACACTGGCCATTTTATTGTACTGCAAGTGTTTTGTGATGTGTGCCAGACTACAGAGGTTTCACGGTCTCGTGCTCCCTTCCTTCCCCTGAATGAGCAAGTGTGATTTCTGAAGGCTGAACTTCACCTTACCAGGTTGCCCCTCTGTGTGAGGTAGCTGTGGTACTCTTTTTCCAGTGAGGGGGTTGATTTTAGTCAGCATGTTCTTTGTTTCTATTTAACAGTTTTTACAAGTGGTATGTAACTGTAAGTTTATGTTTATAGATGTTTATGTGAGTAAGGATGGGATTAGTGAATTTGCCAGATAATAAGATTTGCTACTATTTATTGAGCTCTTACCATGTGCCAGGTTAGAATTACAGGGTGAGTTATTTGATACAGAAAAGGAATCAGGCTAAGTTGAATTTATCTGATAATACAAAAGCTGCATTTCATTGAACTCTTAGTAGCAAGGATTGATATGCAAACCCTTTATGTTCTCTCTTTGGTTTTTTTATTTTTTGAGTCTTGCTCATTTTGTAATCCATACTGGCCTTGCATTACAGATCCTCCTACCTGAGCCTTGCATTACAGATCCTCCTATCTGAACCTCCCAAATGCTGGAATTACAGGCGTGTGCCGGCTATATGTTGCATTTCTGATATTTGAAAGCATCTTCGCAAAGTAATAGCTGAGGATACTGAAGCCTTGAGAGGCCAACTAACTGGGCTGGTCCTGTAGCAGTAAATATTAGCACTGGAGCATGGACTGGTCTGGCTTCAAAGCCAGTACCCTCTCCGTGGATCCATGCTTCCTCTCAGATCATACTTAGGTGTTTTCTGTTTAGGATAATTGATTCTGTCACTGGTACCCTTCTAGCTTCCCACCCACTGCTGATAGGATAAAAATTTCCTCTGTTGGATGAGATTTGTTTACTTGGTCAATTTGGAAGAAATTCTGTTTAAGTAATACGTAATCTTTTTGTTTTATTTTGGTATTGGGGAAAGAACCCAGGGCCCCACAGGTACACGTTGTAGGCAAGCACTCTACCAACTGGCTACATCCCCAGCCGCAATACTCAGTTGTTTGAGTGGCTCCTTTGTTGTGTCAAAATAAGCTAAAACTTTTAACCTGATTCACAAATTTGTGTATGGGGAGGGTCTTGGAAGTAAATGAGGAGATGGTTTATTAACCTTTGTTGAAGGACTCCAGCAGTTTCTTAAATTATTGCTATAATATTGTCATTGAAGTTTTTTTTTTTGTTTTTTTTTTGTTTTGTTTTTGGGGGGGATTTTTGGTGCTGGGGATTGGACTCAGGGCCTTGTGCTTGTAAGGCAAGCACTCTAACCACTGAGCTAAGTCCCCAGCTGAAGTTTGTTAAAAATGACTTATTAACTATAGTCAAGGCTGTTGCTAGGAAAATTAGTTGCTTCTGAATTATCATACTCTGCTTTATTGGAAAAGAGAGTAGATGTTTGCTGCACTCTTTCCTTCCCAGCTGTTTCTAAGTTTCAATTTCTGGCTAATGGTGTTGAGCATACTTAATACAAATTTCTGTTTAGTATTGAGCTGCTTCCTGAAAATTTTCTCTTTTACTCTTTGAATCAACAATCTGAACCAGAAGCCCCTCTGGTTCTCCATGAAAAGAGTTGTCCCTTGTGGGTAGTCTTAAAGGCTAGATCAATGAAATGAAATCTGTTTTGGATTTGTGCTTTTAGTGAGATGGTGTATGAAATTCCATTCTGTGTTTAACCACAGTTGAGGCAGCTGTGTAGTCTAGTGGTATAAAGTGTGTCTCTTTGGTCATGAAAGGTGTTAGAAGTGTGTCTTTTCTGGGGATGAAGTAAGCAGATGATGCTGCATTAGGAATTGTTAGGATATTGACTCCCCTCAGTGGTGAATGTTATGATCTCACTAGATCTCACCTGATGCTCTCAAATCTTTGCTTTTTTGAAGTCCATGCTTTCCATGGATTGAATAACTGAAGCATGAATTTTTTACTTTTGCAGATGCCACCCTAATATGCATAGGACCATTGTCTGCTGATGTCATTGTGACTTTATGCAGAAGGTTAGGCAGACCCCTGTCCAATAGAGGATGATTTATATGCAATAAGTCTGATTATGCCTGGAAGCTTATATTCTTTGTTGCACAATTTAACCAAGCTGTTTATTGACATTCCACGACCCATTACCTAGATAAGTCAAATAAAGTTAGGTAAATAAATTTTCTTTTGGTTTAGAGTAAACTTTTATAGTCCATTGACTACTTTTAGATAGTAATTTCTCTGTTACTTGAGAATTCATTTTAGCACTAAACATACAAAAAAAGGTAAAGTACTGTTTTTGCATGAGATCCTTTGTAAAATTTGCCTTTTATTGTATCCTGAGTGCACTTTATTAGTAACATTTTATATTATCAGTTATGGTATGCCCAACACAATAATGTTACAGTTTACAGGGTTTTCACCTACATTATCAATTAACCCACTGAGGAAACATGTGATTATTTTAAACACATGAAATGTGTGGTGGTAATCCTAGTTCATATACTAAAAGGCTGAAGCCTACAGATGTAACTTGCTTGATTTATTCAGTTGAGTGGTGGAGGTAGGACCCAAACTCAGATGCCTAGTGAGTTTTCCACTACAACTCAACAGCCCCACAGCTGGTTTCTCTCTCTTCTAAATCAACAGTTCACAGTCAGGAGAGCTTTTATGTTGTTATGTGTCTGTCTTACAGAAGTGTTAGAAGTGATTTGTTACTATTAGTTAAAATGCCCTGTGAATTATTTATTTTAAAAATTCGTATTGCGTTCAAGCTTATTTCTATACCAGTTCCATGGGGACAGGGACCTGTAGCTTTTTTGTGCATACCTCTCTCTGCAGTGCATAGAATAGTGCTTATAAACCATAGTTGTTGAAGCGAATGAAACAATGAACTTATTCTCTTCCATTCTAGTATGTCTTCACGAGTTGAAAGAAAAAAAGAAAAGGGTTTATCCCAGCCTTTCTTATCTTTTTTTTTTTTTTTTTTTGGTGCTGGGGATCAAACTTGGGGCCTTGTGCTTGCAAGGCAAGCACTCTAACCTCTGAGCTAAA
Source organism: Hystrix cristata (assembly GCA_004026905.1). Classification (NCBI taxonomy): domain Eukaryota; kingdom Metazoa; phylum Chordata; class Mammalia; order Rodentia; family Hystricidae; genus Hystrix; species Hystrix cristata. The sequence goes on from PVJO010000007.1 coordinate 98,984, forward strand.
CCCCTAGCACCTTTCATATCTTTGCCATTGCTCAGAGTAAGTGCTACACAGATGTGCTGGAAATAATCATAATTTTTTTAGATTATCTTTTGAAGTTAATTGAGGGATTTCAAAAAATGGAGTTGCTCTTCGATATGTGAGTGTATGTATATGAATCTCTAGTATCTTATTGTCATTATGTGTGACTCTAGCAGTTCCATTTTCCATTCTGTTTTTTTCTTTTGTTTTGAAGTAGAAAACTAGATCTCCAAGGAGTTTAGCATAGAGGGACTTAAATTGAGGGAAGCCCCATTGGTTAAAAGGCATGTGTAATCTGTGGTAAGTAGTCTTGCACATTTCTTTGGGTTGCTCAGAGGCCTATATCAGTTCCTATTCATGCCAGTCTTTTGAATAGGTAAGGTTATGGAACAACTGGGTTCTAGATTGGAAATTTGTTAGTATAGGTTGAGTATCCATTATCTGATCTGACATACTTGGAAGAAGGAGTATTTCTTTTTTTCTTCTTTTTTTTTTTTTTTTGGTGGTGCTGGGGATCGAACTCAGGCCCTTGTACTTGCAAGGCAAGCACTCTAATCACTGAGCTAAATCCCCAGCCCCAAGAAGGAGTATTTCTGATTTTAGAGATTTGATATTTTTCTTCCTCCAGTGTTGAGGATCAAACTCAAGACCTTGCACATATTAAGCAAGCATTCTACTCTGAGCTATGTCCTCAGGCCTTTTTTTAAATTTTAGAATATTTTCATAGATTTATAGATTAATCATCCCTAATTCAGAAATCTGAAACTTTTTGAGAACCTTTTTGATAATCAGATTGGGGGCGCTCATCTTGTAAAGTACACTATTTATAAAAAGAAGAACCTAAGCCATTAAAATACTGGAGAACAAATGAGAGCTCATGATTTTGTTTCTCAAATCATTTAGAAGAGCAACTTTTTATTGTCTGTTAAGTCATAGTAGCAGTGAGAAACTGAAACAGGCAAAAACATGTTATGTGGTAAAAATGCAGAAAGCATCTCAAGGGAAGGAATTCTACTTGTTAGTGACTCCTACTGTTTAAAGGGAAGAGGAACCTCTAGCTAAGTCAAAAGTTTGAGAATTTAACTGAAATTCTGTCATCTTAAATTCTGTTATAAAAGGTGATTATGATTTGCATTTACGAGACATAATGTGCATTTTCTTGTATTTTCCAATTTCACGTAGCACTTTATGTATATTTTTAGAGGGTTTTTTTTTTGTTGTTGTTGTTTGTTTTTTTTTTGGTGCGGGGGATCGAACTCAGGGCCTTGTGCTTGCAAGGCAAGCACTTCTAACCACTAAGCTAAATCCCCAGCCCAGCACTTTATGTATAGAATGCATTTTGGTAATTTTTCCATGTGATTGCATTTGCATCATCAGGCATATGGCAAGGCCATTTATAGATGAAATGTTCAGCTGCTGGTTGACGGAAACCTCGAAAACTGGAAAATCAGGCTTGTGTGATTGAACAGTATATGATGTCCAGTTTCTTAAAACAAAAACAAAACAAAAAATCATATCCACAGCTCTCATCCTGAAATAATTGCAGCTGAAAAAGGAAAGTTCTCCTGTGTTGTGTGCTGCATAGTCCTCTTCACTCAGTTCCCAAGCATTCGTCCTTTGTGGACTTTACAGTGTGCCGCCTTGAGCCATGATGTCATGCTTTCAGGAACTTCTCTACCTGTAAATTTTAGGTTTCCCCAAAACTTGAGCAATATGTATTTTCATTTTCAGAAAAAACGTACCCTATGAAAACAAAGCTTTTGTAAATAAGGTGGGGAAGAAAGGTTGAAGGTCAGGGAAGACATTTGGAGAAAAAGAAGAATCTAGGGGCTGGGGGTTTAGCTCAGTAATAGAGCACTTGCCTGGCAATCCCAAGGCCCTGAGTTTGAGCCTCAGCACCAACCCCCCAAAAAAGAAGAGAAGAAAGAAAGAAAGACCAACTGTAGTAAATTACTGTCTCTTATTTTCCAGGACTTTCCTAATCACATAACCTCTCAGAACCGAGTGAAAACATTGTTTCCGGAACGCCCTCTCTTTAAGGTATACATAATTTGGCTTTAATTATTTGAAGCCCATCTGTGATGGGTGGTACTTTTGAATTCTTTGTTTGTTGGCTTGTATGGAAAATAAATTTTACTTCTGAAATTAGAGAAATAGAACAACAGTTTTGATGCAGCTTAACCTTTTATTAACTCTTCATTTAATTAAAAAGTAAACATAGGAAAAATTGTTGGCAAGAAACATAAAACTCTTTAACCAACACCACTATATATTTCAAATGTACAGGTGTGAAAACTGGCCACAGAACTTGGCATTAAGTATAACTCTTTCAATAAGTATCTTGGTCATAGAAGCTTTTGGTAGGTTGATTTCTTTTGAAAGGCTGTTAATTTCTTGGCTTGTTTGTCAAACTTGTGGAACTGATTCAGTATTTTCTGTTGTTGAGATAGGATTATAAATCAAGCTCCAACCTTTTTCAGATGGGAAGGGGAACAAGAGTTGGCAGGAACAGGAAAGGGGTTATAAAGAACTAAGATGTGTTATGTACATGGACAGACTCCCTACATGGAATGAAATCATTGTGTACTGCAAATATGTGCTAATAAAAGTATATGTAATAAAAAATAAATACATAAAGCATGAAATTCTGGAAAAAATCAAGCTCCATTTACCACTGGCAGCTTGTGATCACCCAGATAAAAAATTTACATGAATGTTCAAGATTTTGTTAAATATCACGTGGTTTCTCTTATACGAAAAACATAGAGTAAAAATAAGGAGCAAAATGAAAGATAATATGAAGTAGGGAGATAGATCATTCTCAAAGGGAAAGGGAGTCGAGAGCTGGAGGGAGGGAAGGGATAAGGGATGAAAAAAAGGAACTGGGTTGTGTACCTTTACCAACTCCACACAAGGAATATAAACATTATGTACTACACACATGTATGGGTGGTGGGGGCAGGAGGGAAGGGGATCAAGAGATGGATGGTGGAGAGAAGGGGAAAGAGATGAAAAAAGAAAAAAAGGAATTAAGATATTTATGTACCTGTACCAAATTTCTGCGAAGAATATAAACATTATGTACTACACACATGTACTAACAAAATAAAATTAACAAAAAGAAAAGGAATTAAGAAAAAAATTCAAGATTTTATAGTCTTTTGTCAAGGCACTGCAAAATATACTACATGTATTAACATTGCTTTGTGTTTGTTCACACTTTGCATCTAAGAACTGAATGCACTCCCAGCACTCTGGAGGCTGAGGAGGCAGGATTCCAGAGAACTGGAGGCCAGCCTGGGCTCCGTAGTGAGTTCAAGACCAGTCTGAACTGCATAGTGAGACCCTGTCTCAAAACAACAACAACAAAAAGCTGAAAATGCATAACCGTACTGATCTGTGAGATAGTATTTAGCAGATAAGTTAACCCACATTTTTGGGGAATGAGGAAATTAAAAGAAGATAATTTCAGGAATTGTACAAAGTGTAGTGAGATTTATACTGTGAAAATTAGAACTGTATAATGTTTTCTTTTCAAAGAATTGTATTACTAAGCCTCGAGATTCCTTCAGTATTCCTTGTGTTAGCTGTCTGCTATGACTGCAGCTTTGTCAAGTATCTTATTATAAAGTGCTTTGGAGAAACTGAGGCATGGGGAAGTAGATTGCCAGGACTTGGATGTGTAATACTGTCTAAATTGGGAGCAGAACTGAAAGCCACATTTTAGAAATTTGTTGTGATTTGACATTGTTGGTTGCTGTGTAGCAGTGAAGCTGGTTTCTAAGAAACTGAGTCTTGGCCGTGGTCTGTTTGGCATGAAAATGGTGGTCAGTGCAGTCGTGTTTCTAGGCAGATGACACATGGTTGTAACCTGCAAGTTTCCTTTACTGAGAGGAAAAATCAGTTAACCATTATGTTGAACCCAGCCCATTCTCAGTAAAGAACATCACACAGTACAACTCTTAAAATCTCAACAGTTTATGAACAGGTGTTGGTTTTGGTTAGTTTAAAACATTTTTCTCTGTTTTATAAGTTTGGATTTAAAAAATAATAAATTTACAAAAATAATGTCTTAGAATTTGGTTATTTTTAAGAATATGTTGTGGGGAAGGGGGAACTTGAGGAAGTTTTAAGGCTAGAACAAAAATAAGGTTTATAGTGTGTGAGTCTGTAGAGATAAATTTTTTTTCACTTTAATATGAGGTAATGGTTTTTCTAGGGTGAACAATTAATAATGAATTTTCTCTTAGGAAGTGTTTCTTTAAATGGACCACCCAGGGTTACATTTGTGTGGAGAGAAAAATCCTCCATTGCCTATTTGGCATTGGGCCAAGTGTGAGATGGGCCACATTCAGACACTTGTGCCTTAGAAGCAAAAATCTTGAATAGTTTGTATTGTTTCCAGGCATTATTTTTGACTAATTTTATTGTCTTGTCCTCAGAGCTAATTCTACTGTGCCTTTATCTTGAGCACCAAGAACATAGTGGGATTTTTACTTTTTAGTAGTTTGATTTCATTTTTTTTTTAAAGACTATTTTCTTACTATGTGCTTTTATAAATATATATGGTTCTGCTATTGAACCTTATTTGTTCGACATTGACCTTAAAGCAGTCATTTTGTAGGCTGATTGTGGTAGATGTACTTGTATACTTGTGGCTGCCCTGGCTACAGGTGTTTGGATAATGTTTGGAGTCCATAAATTGTTTTGGGGGGAAGCAGGAAGAGGGAGAGGGAAATAATGGTGGGGAATGAGTTTGCTTACAGAAACACAATTGCATTGTACTTAGTCAGATGTGTCAGAAAAGGGTCTTAAGTTACTATTGGATATAGGGAATGGAGTGGGTATTTTAGGTATATTTCCAGGGTATTGAAAAGGGCTTTATATTTTAGGAAAAGTGACCAAGGTTCTGTGGAAGTGGAGCCTCTTGAAAACTAAAACGAGCAGATGAGTAGATCTACAGTTAATGTTTAAAGCTCTCTCATTTATTTCTGTTATTTTTGATGGTAAGTTTAACAAATAGTGCTTGCTTCAGCAACACATATACTGAAATAGGAGTGATACAGAGATTTAGCATGGCCCGTGTACCTCACAAGTTTGTGTAGTGTTTTGTATTTTTCTGTTTGTGTTAAGAAAACATTTCTTCGTTGAACAAATAGATTCTTTACCAAATTTGGGAACGTGCAGTTTGCCATATATGGTTCACATGTCGTAGAGGCTTAATAAATTATTGTTGAATATGAATGAGTATATTGTAAAATTGCAGTTGGTATTGCTAATGCTTTATCATGGCAAGAAGCTGGAGTGCTCTTTTGTGTCTGTGTCTCATGTTACAAGAGATTTACTGGGGGATTTGCAAGGGGGAAATATTTGTTGTGATCTTAAAAGGAAGTTTGTCCATAATTGAGATCACTTCTTTTCTCTTGTTCCTTTTCCTTCCCTCTTCCTTCCTTCCATCTTTCTTTCTTTCTTTCTTTCGTTTTCAAGAAATAAATTTTGTTTGGAAATACCATTTTTTGCAAAGGAAATTTATGTATTGATCTCACAGAAATATAATTACTACATTATAAAATCAGGTACTAGTCCAGATAAAAATCCTTAACTAACAGCCAAGCCTGGTGGTGCATACCTGTAATCCCAGTTAGTTGGGAGGTTAAAGCAGGTTGATTGCAACTTTGAGGCTAGCCTGGGCAACTCAGTGAGATAGTGGCTCAAAAATTAAAACTGGAGTGGGGACGTATCTCAGTGGTAGAGTGCTTTTCTAGCAAGTACAAGGCCTTGGGTTCAGTCCCTACCACCACAAAAAGAAAACAAAAACTCGGGTAGTTACTTTATGCTATAAAGATTTTGTAGACTCTTAGTCAAAAGTGAGTACGAGTTGGGCTTGGTGGTGCACGCCTGTAAACCCAGCACTTGGGAAGCTGAGGCAGGAGGAGGATCACTGTGAGTTTGAGGCCAGCCGGGGCTATGTAGTGAGTTTAGAGCCAGCCTGAACTACGTAGCAAGACTCTTGTCTTTAAAAAAAAAAAAAAAAAAAAAGAAAGTGAATATGACTAAGCATCTTTGCAGATAGTTCTGTAAACTGTATCTAGAAGGGTTTTAGACTTTGTGCTCAATATGGTGTAATCATGTTGGATTTACTGCTGAATGAGGAACACAAGTTTTTGCTTTCCTACAGTTTTAGCACATGTGTAATTTAAACAGTTTTTGTAGGGTTCATGTGCCTGTGTTTCCCGTCCCCACAATCCATAATAAATACTTGATACTTGTAAAATGGTAGCTGCCAGCCCAGGTGAAACTGTTACTTGTTTTATTTTGTTTTTGTAGTACTTGGGATGGAACCCAGAGTGTTGTACCACTGAGATACATCCCCAGCCCTAGTATGTAAAAAAAGAAATTTTAGGACAGGGTCTCGCTAAGTTGCCAGACCGGGCTTGAATTTTATGTGTGGCGGGTGCTTGGTGCTGGGGATTGAATTTAGGGCCTTGCACTTGCGAGGTGAGCGCTCTACCACAGAGCTACATCCCCAGCCTCTGGGTTTGAGTTTTGTGATTCTTTTGCTTCAGTCTCCTAAATAGCTGGGATTACAGGTGTATACTACCACACTTTGTCTTTTAGAGAGCAACTATAGGCTTTGTGTTTTAATGACAAAATTTTTATGTCACCAAGCCAGTATTAGGACTCAGGAGGATTTGGAATTAAGGGATCACTTAGGTATGTATGTATGTATGTATGTATGTGTTTATTTGGTTGAGACAGGGTGTCGCTATGTAGTTCAAGCTGGCCTTGAACTCACTATGTAGTCCAGGCTGGCCTCAAACTTTTGGTAATCCTACTGCCTCAGCCTCATAAGTGCTAGGATTATAGGCATGTGCCACCAAGCCTGGTTTAAGGAATCTTTTATTTTATTTTATTTTATTTTTTGGTGCCAGGGATCAAACTCAGGGCCTTGCTCTTGCTAGGCAGACACTAACCACTGAACTAAATCCCCAGCCCTAAGGAATCTTTTAAAAGAAGTACCTACAAATCCCTCATTTCACCTCTTTTAGTATTATGGTGCTTATGTGCGTGTCATAAATGTACATCTAGAGAGGAAGAAGAACATATTTTTCTGAACTAGTGTCTTCAGTCCTTCAAACAGGAAAATGCCAGGAGGTTAAAGGTTCCCCATTTGCTGGGAGACCAGGAAGTGACAGCATGATACAGGCTTCAGAACCAAAGGTGTTTCCAGCAAGGACTGAAGGATCTTTGTATTTCAAACTTTTTGGCCTCATTTTACTATGTGTAAGTGTTGTTCTTCTCCAAGAGAACTGTAACAAAGCATTTTGATCTCTCAAGTTAGTCCCTAATTTACCTGATGTAAAACAATCCTTAAGGACAAGTATAAAGGAAAAGAATTGTCGTATAGCAGATTTAAGAACAGTAGTTCCAAGTTTGATGATTTGGCTGAAGGCCGCTATGAATTTTGTATCAGTAGTGAAAGGCCCTCACCCCCACCCTCTACTGGGAGTTGAACCCAGGGCCTTTATACCGAACTGTACTACCAGCTTTGTGGCAAGCACACATGCGTGCCTACACACGCAGACACACCCCTAGTTTCTAACTTTTTTTTGAGACAGGGTCTTGCTTATGTTGCCTGGGGGAGCTGGAATTTGCCATCTCCCGGTCTCAGCTTCCCAGAGTGCTAGGATTACAGGCACTACTGTAGTGAAGTAGTGAAAGCTTCGTTCTTTCAGTTATGTACATAAGTAAACAATATATTTGCCCCATTTACAACTATAATGTCTGTCCCAGTGTCTCTGACCCTTCTACCTACTAGATATCAGTAGGCCCCTTCCCGTCCTCACAGGTGACAGCTGAAAAATATCTCTAGACATCAGCAGATGTTACTCGCCCCCAAAAGAACTGCCTCTTGAAAACCACTGCTTTACATGGTCTTTCCAGGCTTAAACAAGAAATGTAGAAGTGTTAAACAAGCGACTAAAAATTTATTGGCAGTGCGTACTGTTTGTGAATTTTAAACATGTATTTATTGTTTTGCAGGCTAGGGATTGAATCTAGGGACTCAAGTGTGCTAGGTGAGCATTCTTCCACTGAGTTATACCACTAGTCCACTGCTTGGTGAATTTTAGTATTGGTCGTGTTGGAAATTTAAAGTTTACGAAACAGTTTTACTTGGCGGGTTTATACATTTTTGAAACTTTGCAGTTTCTAACTACTTGTTTTAACCAGTTAACAGACTTTCGTGTGTACTTTTTTTTAACGTGTGCTTGTGGAGCAGTTCGGAGCAATCGTAATGAAAAGCTTCTTTTTCAACTTCTAGAAAATGCATGTATTTATGACTGTAACTGGAAATGCTGGCAGTGGGCCTGCCTTAGACAGCCTTGATCAAAAAGGATCCCTTTGGGCCCCACCCTTTCTAAATTTAGGTGCTCATTCAACTCTTAAAGCCACCCAGGGCAGAGATGGGCTGCTTCTTCATGGATGGTGGTAGACGCTGGAGCAGTTGCTTTGCTTTGGCGTATTTTCTGACCTTGTGAACTGAGGTTGGTGTTACGAAGTTATATGTACATTATAAGTGATTTTGTTGTAATTAAACAGTACTCTCAGATTAGAATTTAGAGAGTGGAAATGGGAGAAATTAGTAAGGAAAGGAGAGCTAGTTCTCTCTTTTTGGTAACTGCAGAAAAAAAAATGAAACAAGGTCATAGCTGACTTTCCAATGTTTCTGGACTTGTTTCTTGAGGCCAGCAACTTGTCTGCTGAGACCATTGTCTAGGTCTTCAGCGGGTCTCCTCTGTTATTTTGTTCTGATTCCAAAAGTAAACAAGGAAGCACTGCACTGTTGGGGATTTTGATGTAGGTCATGTGTATGCCTCTGCTCTCCCAAGTCCTACCCTGAGCTGTGTTTCTTTGGGGTTTTGAGTCGTTTTTGCTCTTCAGCAAGAGAGAATGTGACTCCCCAAATAACTTAGTTGCTCTGGTCATTGATCTCTTTCTGGGTCTGACTTTAAAAAATCATTTTGAGGCTTTTCAAAAAGTAAAAGTAACAATTACTGTGTAACAGAACTAGTAATTAGTTGGTATGCTGAATTCTGCTTGTTTGGCTAGTTCCTGAGGACATGTCATTTCTAGTCTTTGTTGCTACTGCTTATTTTTAAATACTTTCGACTTTTTAAAAACATTTTTAGCTTTTTGAAGGATGGCTATAAAAATGAGCAAAATCATTCCCATTTTTGAATGGTGAAGAAATTTAGGGTTAGGGTTAGAAGAAATTTAAATGTATTTAGAAATAATGCCTTTGTAGTCCTGATTTACAAGATGAAGTAAAATGTTCCTGTGTGTTCCCACCCCTCCCCAGTCACACCAGTAACACTGCCAGTCTGAAATCTGTTGCTTGCTTTCTTCATCCTCTGCACTCTTACTTGTATTAGTCCAAGTACTATAGAATGGCCATTGCTTTTCAAATTGTTCTTTAGGATGGCAAACCTTGATGTGAGTGCAGCAGTTTTCTGGCTTAGGGTCTGTAATTAAATGAAATCATCTGAGATCTCTCTGACACATCTTTTGTCATCATAAGGAAAAAGAAATACCAAAAGTGAGAATTTCCTCCTTTCTTTAGCCAAAGCTCTAAAATTTGAGCTTGTGGCCCTTAAAGGGAAGGAGTGTTTTTATATTCAACAGTTAATGGTGTTATTAACCTATTTAGCTTTCAGTTTCTCGTAATTTTGAGACCAGAAACATTAACCATAGCCTGTATACTATGGAAAAACCTCTTCTTACTTTAAAATTTATACTTTTTAATATAAGCAGTAGTTTATAATTCTGAATATTTAATAATAAACATATCCCACTAATTCTCTTTGTAAAATGAACACATAGAACATGTGAGTATTGCCAGTCTTTCTAAAAATACTGTAGGAAAGTCACAAGGCCAGGAAACTTTCTGTATATCATGGAGAAACTTATTTCTAATAAATCAACGTAGCTACAGCCTAAGTGGTGCTATTTTCATAACTGACTAGGTCACACCAGTTTTGACTGAATATTGATAATTACATATCTCCTCTATAATTTACCTTTTTATTTTCTTTTCCTTACAACTTTTAGGCAGAACTTTAGACTTCATAACACTGAATTAACCTGCACTGAAAGCTGTTTACCTGCAGTTGTTCACTTTTGTTGAAAGTGACCATGTCTCAAGTTCAAGTGCAAGTTCAGCACCCATCTGCTGCTCTCTCAGGGAGCCAAATACTGAACAAGAACCAATCTCTTCTCTCACAGCCTTTGATGAGTATTCCTTCTACTGCTAGCTCTCTGCCCTCTGAAAATGCAGGTAGACCTATTCAAAACTCTGCTTTACCCTCTGCATCTATTACATCCACCAGTGCAGCTGCAGGTAAGCATATGAATCCAAGTGTCTTCTCTTTCAAATGTTTTCCCAGCTTGTTTTCTGATCTGATAAATAGGTTGCAGATGTAGGGAGATATCATTTACCTTCAAGAAGCAGAAGAAAGTATTACTACCTGCACTTCTGTATTCCCAGAGATAGAACTCAGGTTGTTTGTCTGGGATGGATGGAATCCTCAGTTGACAGGCCAGTTTTAAATTATAAGGAAGAGAATGGAAAATTATTCAAATGATAAAGGCTAGTCTGTTATAAAGTAGTAGTTACAGAAAGATTTAAACAGTTGAGTACCATTTTGGATAGTCATTGTTTAATGGGAAAAATTCTTTAAAAGTTATTTCTTAGAACTGATAATTCTTGTATATGCAAGTCCCCTCTTGATGTGTCTACAAGATTTTGTCCTAACAAGGGGACAACATTACTGGAATACGAAAGAGTATACTGGCATTAATTTTTTATTTTGAACAAGTAAATGTAAGCCTGAGAAGTTCTAGAGGCAGTTCAGAAACCATAATAATGAACAATTAGAAATTGAATAAAATCCAGGCATGGTAACACATGCCTGTAATCCCAGCGCTTGGGAGGCTGAGGCCCTAGGAGTATCACTATGAGTTTGAGATCAGCCTGGGATACATGGTGAGTCAAGGCTGGCCTGCACGATTAAGTGAGACCCTGTCTCAGGAAGAAAAAAAAAAACAATTGAAAGAAAAAAGAAATTGAAGAAGCAGAGATTTTAAAAAAGGAAATAAATTTAGAAGCATTCTAATTTATTAGGAAATTGAAAATGAACTAAAGATACTTGTTGACTAGAAAAGAGTTGAAACACTTGAGGGGATGGTAAGAATGGTGTAATGCCCCACTCCTAAATGGCAAGGCCAAGTAAATAAAATGAGGTGTCAGTATGGGTGTCTCCATACCAGAGTCACCTTGTAACAAATTCTTTGCAAGCCCTATGTCTGACAACTTTCCTTGCATTTCCTCCCTTTGTCATTTTATTTTCTTTACTTTGTAAATCTGTTCTCAGTGTGTTGATTCTCCTGCTCTCAACTGCATGGCATCTTCTATCTGCAGAATGCCTGTGACTGCCTCCCTGCCTAGGATTTTTGACTTCTCATTATCCCCCAGAGACTCAGTTTTCTCTAGATGTGCCATGTATTACTGTCTTTAAAGAAAAATATAGGGTTGGGGATTTAGCTCAAGTGGCAGAGCACTTAACTAGCAAGTACAAGGCCCTGAGTTCAGTCCCCAGCACCAAAAAAGAAAAATGCACAGACTGTACAGTCCTCTTGGATTTATTGCTTTTTGTTCTAATGTGTTCTTAGATCCACATCCTATTGACTTTATAAAACTTGCCCATCGTAGCTATTTTACTCATGTAATTGTCAGAAATAAATGAGGTCTTAGGATGCTGTCCTCTGGAGAAAGGACTAGGAGTGCTCCAAGAATGAGATGTTATTCCTGTGGAAAATGACAGTAATGTTCGAGATAGGGTTACCTGTAGCTGACAGCTCTCATGACAACCAGTTTGTGCTCAGAAGACTTCCTTGTCGGTCCCTTGGTTGACTGTTATAACAGCATTTCATTGGAATCCAAATCTTGCTTATTTCCTGTGGGTTAGTGTTGTGTTCCTGTCAGGCCCTTCCCCCGCACACACTGGGGATTGAACCCCAGGGCCTTCATGCTGAGGTATATCCACAGCCCATTTTTATTTTCTTTTTTGAGACGGGCTTTTGCTAAGTTGTCCAGGCTAGGTTTGAGCTGGAAAACCTACTGCGTCAGTCTCCCAGAATGCTGAAATTAAAGGTGTGTATCTTTATTCTTGTCTTCTATTTTTCTTCTGTGGAAGACACACTATGTTAGTTACGCAGCCTCAGCTGGTCCAGAAGACAATCCCAGCTGTGTGCCTCTCTAGATGTGTGCTCCAGGCATGCTTCGCAGTTTTGTATCACTGCTGCCGAAGTCCTTAGACTGTCAGGTTTTTCTCCCTCCATTTTTATACCCTTGGGAGAACGGCAGTGTTATGTACTGCTAGTATATTTCAGTGCTCTCCATTATTTTCAGTTCCTTCCAACATGACCACCACCGCCCCCCCCCCCGCAAAAAAACAAGTGTGTCTTGAGAATGAGTTAATCTGTTTCACCAAGATTCAGCCTGAGTATAAGCTTCTATATAAGCAAGGTTTAGCTTAGTGTAAGGTAAATACTGTCTAGCCTGCTTGTGAATTTGTAACTCACCAGGAAGGTTTTCTGTTTTACTTTTCATTTTTGTTTTTGTTTTGGTGCTGGGGATCAGACTCAGGGCCTTGTGCTTGCTGGTCAAGCGCCCTACCACTGAGCTAAATCCCCAACCCCTGTTTTGTTTTGTTTTGTTCGTTTTTGGAGGGATGGTCTTGGTAAGGTTTTTCTTCATGTTGGTCTCAAACTTAGAATCTTCCTGCCTCACCCTTCCTTCCAGGTAGCTGGAATTGTAGGCTTGCATCACTGTGCCTGGCTTTCTGGTATTTTTGTTTAATACTGTTGAAAGTAGTGATGATTCAAAGTATTTATTTTCAGTTTGCTAAAACCAAGAGATTCAGAAGTACAGGTTTATGAAGAGTTGCCTCTTTTTTAATCATCATAAAAGAAAATACGTGCTTTTCATTGGATATTTGGCTTTTAAAACTCCCCAACAGTGTGTGGCTGTTCAGGATTCTGAATAGAGACGATTCCCAAGTGCTGTGGTTGATTTTCCGTGACTTTTCCAGACCCTGCACTTCCTTCTGTCTGTAGCCTTTCTTTGGCTCCTTTCCTGCTTCTTTGCATGTGGATGGGGGTGTGAGGAAGGTAACAAGAAGTCAGTTTTGCTACGTGTTAGCAATCCAGGTTAAAAGGTTTGATGATGCAGGGTAGAAATTGGTCTTAAAGTGAGTATTTTGTTTTGTCTTTGATTTCAGATATTTTTGTCATTCTCCTTATCCTAGAGAATAAAGCATGGACTAGAATTTGAATTTTTGTTGGTTGTTATTGAGTTCAGTCTTCTCAAGTTGTTTAGCATCTGCACTGATATACACCTTGGATCTTAATTTTTGCATATTCGCCTTTATCTTTTTTGGCAGTGGTAAAAGAGGACATAGTGAGAGAGGTAAGGAATTGGGCCATCTGTTTCGGATCCAAGCCTTGCAGCAAAGATAATATATTAAGGATGAGTTATTTCATTATGCCTCATTTTTCTTCACATGGAAGCCTCAAGCCTTGAATGTGTTCACATTTATCTTTTGATTAATTATAACATCAAGTACTGTCATAAATAGATACCATTGCATAGCATGGTTAGGTAAGTTGCTTTTGCAATCAGTCAGATCTGAGTTTGAATCCTAGCGTCTTTCTAGTTCCGTGACCTAGAGCAAATTATGCATTTTTGAACCTCAGTTTCTTCATCTGTAAAATGGGGATAATATCTACAAAAATAAATCTGTTGTGAAAATTAGAAAATATATGTTAAAGTGTTACGTACAATACCTGCCACTTAGTACATGCTTGAGTAATAGTAGTTACTACTATTAAGCAATTATGTATTTAAGAAAAATAGAAGTTTCTCATTCACTGAAGCTAGTTCAAAATGTTACTCTAAAGCAAAATTATATTTGAGATGTTTCTTTGTATTTGGAGGGCAGTTAGCAATTTTTTGTAACTTGTGTTTCTTCTACAGCGCCCACCCCCCAACTTTGGGATTCCCCTTTATTAATGACTGTTTTAGTATTTTCTGAAATATCTACTTTTTACTTGAACACTTAGCACTTTAGGTAGTTTGACTGTGTGTTCATTTGTAATTGCATTTTCTTTTCACACCTGAGTTGTTCAAAGAGAAGTTCTCTTCTAGGTGACTGTTGGCCTTTTTTTTTTTTTTTTTTTTGGTGCTGAGGATCGATGGCTTATTTTTTAAAATTAGAGGTCTGATGTACCTTAAATTTTATCAAAACCAAGATTATAACTTTACTGCCAACCTTCTATGTAGGATGCAAGCAGAATGACAACTCAAGAGATGGAGAGGATCCTGCAGAAAGGCAAGACTGTTGTGAGATTAAGTCGTTTTGCTTTTTTATCATTACCCCCAGTATCTTTCTATGAAATAATCAGCAGAATGACCCAGAGATGACTCTGCATTGCAGTGCCTGCCTTTTGACCTCTCAGGCCAGCCTGGGTTTTGAGTTCCTATTATTTGGTACTTAAATGTGTAATCTCATGAACTCTATAGCGTATATATTCATGTTTCGGGGGAACGATGGATTCTTTCAGTTTTCTTTTTTTTCGTTTTGTTTTTTTATGGTGCCGGGGATCGAACTCAGGGCCTTGTGCTTGCAAGGCAAGCACTCTAATCACTGAGCTAAATCCCCAGCCCCTCAGTTTTTTCTTTTAATGGAAGGTATGTACTGAGGGAATCCTGAAGTTAAGACCTGCAGGAAAAATCAGCTATGAAGGCAAGTCCCCCTTCCCCCAGTCTCTTTAGGCACCAAATTTAAATGACCTAGACATATCGAAGCCAATGTTTCCCCTGTAATTTTTTTTTTTATAAATGAGATAAGGTGATATCTAGTGATAAAATTGGAAGAATGAAAGTTCCAGTTGATTTTGCTAACTCCTAACTAGTGATTTCAAAACTTAAGAGAATATCAGAATCACTTTGGGAACTTACTAAACATACACAGGCTTGGATGCCCCTTGTACTGTTTTGTCACAATTCCAGAGATTGTGAAGATCCTTGGGCAGTGGTTCTTTCTCAGGCTTCCCAGCTGCTGCTTCAGATGCAGCCAGACTTTAAGAACAACTGTGTGGTGATTGGTCATCAAGTTTTGACAGAATATTAGCTTACCTAGTGGTGGATTTTTAACATAACGGAATTTTAAGAATGGTAATGTATACTTGTTACCTTTAAAGGAAGAAAGTCTTGCCGCCTTCAGCGTATGTTGAGGATGAAATTAAGCTGTGTCTAAATAGTACAGTCTTAGGAGAATAGGAGGCAACATTTAAGAACTTGACTGACATTGCCAGATTGCTTCAAGTTTTGTCCTAGAGGGATTATATTTCCAGATGAGCATTCTCATATGCCCTGTCTTAATTTTTTTTTTTTTTTTTTTTTTTTGTGGTGCCGGGGATCGAACTCAGGCCCTTGTGCTTGCAAGGCAAGCACTCTAATCACTGAGCTAAATCCCCAGCCCTGCCCTGTCTTAATTTAACTTGCATGAGATACTACAGTATTTCTAAATCAACTTTGCAAAATTTCTTCCATGAGAAATAATTGTAGACAGTTTCTTTTTGGATATAGTCTAATGAGAGTTTATTATTTTAACATGTAACAACATATGTACTTGCCCCATATTTCAGAGTTAATTTTTCATGGAGTGCTATTGAATGTTGATCTGTGGATTCTAGAAGATTTTTCTACTTATGATGACATCAAAAAAGGAGAAAGACTTGAAGGAATAAATTACTAAGATAGTGACCAGGCTTTTTAAACCATAACCATAGAAAGTGTCCAAGGTCCATGTGGCATTATAGTCAACATTAGGTTTCTTGAATTGAAAGCTCACACTCTGCATTTCTAGTGTTTATAGTACAGCTAACACTTGGAGATCAGTCCTGGGAAGGTGAAGCAAGTAGTATTTAAAAGCCTAATATACAGCTAACTGCCAAAGCTTTCGAAGGAGCAAAATTTCCTAAACCCCATAGTGTTCTCTTTTCACAGGAAGGAAGGAATCCAGGTATTATGCATGGGACAACCTGTCAGGTTCCTTTCAAAAGTGTGTCTAGCAGTACCCATTTAGTATGAATATGAATGGTTTCTTAACTAATTTACAGCTTTTGAAAGCACAGATCCTACACTACCAGTGGCAAATACTTACCTGTCAGGAGTCCTTAACTTTACTCTATAAAGCAGTGGGCTCTCAGTCCACAGTCCTTGATTCTTGATGATTTACAGAGGTGGTCATGGGAAGGGGTTGTCCCTAATGATTCCTAAAATTTCAGAAAAGCATTTTCCCTTGAGAAGATTGTACAGATTATCAAGAACATGCATGGTGTGACCAAAATATATGATGATGAATATTTAAATTTTAAAAATTTGTCACAATAAAACACACATTGCCTTCAGTTCCCCTCAGAATACTCCCCTCACTTCACATACCTTTTTTTTTTTTTTTTTTTTGGGACAAGGTTTTGCTGTGTAGTTCAGGCTGACCTTGAACTCACTATGAGGCCCAGGCTAGCCTCGAATTCACAGTGAACTCCTGCCTCAGCCTCCCAAGTGCTGGGATTATAGGCATGTGCCATCATGCCTAGCATTTCGGACATTCTCATCCCATTTTTCTTCCACTTTCTGAAGCAGTTCTGGAAATCTTCTTTCAGGAGTGTCTTTATGAGGTGTCATTAAAAATATGGTGAATTCTGTTGCTGAGTGCCACCCAGCAGAAAAGGAGGCCCATACAAACATTATGGCATGTCTTTAACCTGTCCTTATCCGCCTTACACCGGCTCTGGCACTGCAACTTCTTGCTATTCTTCAAAGTCAGAATGACCGTGAATGGTAAACATTTTGAAGAGATTCAAGACATTGAGGCAGACATGACAGCACAACTAAAGACACAAAAGAGAACTTCAAAACTGCTTCAGAAAGTGGCAAGAATGGTGGGTTAAATGTGTTTGAAACGAGGTGTATTTTGAAGGGGAAATTAATGGTAATGTACCTTTTACTGTATTAATTTTTTAAAATAAAAAAAACTCACCCTGTTATTTGATCATACCATGTAGGTTTTACGTGAAAGCAGATCAAGTCAGTGTGGTAACATTGGTATAATCTGTTGTTCAGAAGTGCTGATTGTCAGGTATACATCTCCTGATAACTAAAAAGAATGAGAAAATAACTTAAATATTTGTTACTGGCATGCAAACAACAGGACATAGTTTTACTACAGAGGCCTCAACCATGGAGAAACACTAATCAAGAGGTGTGTCTGGTGAAGAGTTGGGAACCCCTGACCTGAAGGCTGTGGTTCCTGTGCTCTGTCAGCAGTCAGCCCAGCTGTCAGTAGGCAGGGATGGACATAGACAATCTGTCAGACCTTTCTTGTAGTCTTTGATTTCTCTGTGATATTTTTTTCAAATTGTTTCCCTACTGCAGTTAAATTCTATAGGTCAGAACTGCTCTTAAAATGATTCAGGGTATACTTAAAATGCAACCGTACAAATTATGTAAAAAATAGAATCCTAGTGTGAGAAAGGTTAACTCATGGGACACTCTGATTGTGCCAACCCCAGAGATACTCTTACAAATTTTTTTTTTTTTTTTTTTGGTGCCAGGGATCGAACTCAGGGCCTTGTGCTTGCTAGGCAAGCACTCTAACCATGGAGTTAAATCCCCGGCCCCATAAATTTGATTCATGTACTAAATTTAGTTGAAACAATTTTATTATAAAATGAAATCATTTTTTCATTTTTCTTAACATACATTCTTGGGAAGCATTTCAAAGTAGATCTTTGTGTACATTTAAACTGAATTTTGCCATTGGTGCTGTTGTTCCATGTTTGATATGAAAGTGTTGATTTTAAGTATGATTGCACATTGACACTAATCTTTCCGGGCTGATTTTTTAAAAAATGATTTGTAAAGATTTAGGAATTGGATGAACTGAGAGAACAAATTAGAAAATGAATACTGTGTATTTTCTAAAGTCAGTAATCCTGAGATAATGACTTGTTCCTGTTGTACATGAAAATGGAACTAACTTTCCTAACACATACGACCACAGATCAAACCCTGTTATGCCAAGAATGGAGATTTCTGAGTATTTCTGGACCTTATTTTCTCCAAATAGAATTTACTTGTCTTCTTCTCAGTCATTTTACCCCTTTCCCCTGGCACATGTGCCACTGTATAGTAGTTCATTGATTGTGCTTTATGTTCTTTAAACTCCTTCAGGTCAGGAATTGTGTCCCTCAAGATTAGCACAGTACGGTACTTTGCATCCAGTTGATCTTTTTTTTTTGGGTGCTGGGGATCGAACTCAGGGCCTTGTGCTTGCTAGGCAAGTGCTCTACCACTGAGCTAAATCCCCAACTCCTTAGCCGATCTTTAATAAGTGCTTCATTCAACAAATGGTGTGTACAAACATACTTCTAAGTTTGTAAGCCAGTAACAGAGTAAATCAGGACGACCAGTGTGATATTGGTTAAGTATTCTCAAGCAGTCAAATAATTT
Source organism: Hystrix cristata (assembly GCA_004026905.1). Classification (NCBI taxonomy): domain Eukaryota; kingdom Metazoa; phylum Chordata; class Mammalia; order Rodentia; family Hystricidae; genus Hystrix; species Hystrix cristata. The sequence continues at coordinate 117,639 of PVJO010000007.1, forward strand.
GAATGGTTACATGGAATTTTTAAGCAGGAAGTTTGATATATATTGGAATTTATTTCTGACAACTGCACTGCATACCTTTCACACTTGGGTTAACATCTTGGGGTACATTGTTGCTGTGTCTCTGATATCCCTTACAGTAGTAGGAAGAAATCACAGCAGAGTCTTAGGTTTCCTGACCTGGAGCTTAGCAATGAAGTGTTCAGGTCTTTTTATGTAATGTGTCATGAATTAGTAGAAAGCATACTATTTTTTAAAACTTTTGTGATCATCATTCTCCTGTCAGAAAAATCAGATTCTTGTTTGGATTCTATTTTGCAGAAAGAATAACTCCTACCATTGAGCTAAATGCACTGTGCATGAAACTTGGAAAAAAACCAATGTATAAGCCTGTTGATCCCTATTCTCGGATGCAGTCCACCTATAACTACAACATGAGAGGAGGTGCTTACCCCCCGAGGTATGTATGTGTTGAGTTCTTTGTAAAATACAGGTGAAAAATACGTCTTTTACTTAGACCAGGGGTGGCGAATCTCTGGCACGCATGTTGTTTTTCTTTTAAGATAAAAAAGATGTTAATAATGTCAGAGCTGTTTTTTCTAAACTAAAACCTCAGTACGCAGGTTTAATTACAGAGTTGGCACTTTGTGATAAATGAGTGAGTTTTGGGTTGCAGTTTGGGCACTCAGCTCTAAAAGGTTCGCCATCGCTGGACTAGAGTAGTATCTACAAATTGTGGCATGACTAATCATCAGGTTTTCTTTGGGCCTGCCAAGTGGGGAAGTAAGCTTTGATTGTGTTGTGCTTTTGGAAACATCTTGGTGCTCTTTTAGCTGGTGTCTTTGGAAAGGGCCTGAGCATGTTTCTTATGAGCAGTGTGGCTTGGACCCCAGCGGTCTGGCTGAAAAGCACCATTGCAGCTGCTTTGTGTAACTGAATCATATTTGATTTCTGACTTTTTTTTTTTTTCTTTTTTCCCTGTGCTGGGGATCAAACTTAGGGCTTTGTGCTTGCTGGGCAAGCACTCTAACCACTGAGCTAAATCCCCAGCCCTAACTGAATCATATTTGAACGTGATTCCCCCACATCATGATTCTCAGTATTTGTAGGTTTCCTGATTATTGTTATTGGGTGATTTTTGAATTTTGAATTTGTGTGCTTTGTAAATAGCCTTGGGCTGTAAAATACTAATTGAAACTTGAATGTGCTGTGTGTTAAATTTTGCTGGCAGTAATAACACCTTAGTGGATAGACTGATGATCAAAGTAGGACTGTGCATTTTCCTGCCTTCCTTGGGTGGGGGGGTGGGCAAAGACATTTTAAAAATACAAACTTGAATTGGGTATAGTGGCTCATACTTGCAGTCTTCGCATTCTAGGTGCCTGAGGCAGGACAATTCCAAGTGTGAGCCCAGTCTAGACAATTTAGCAAGACCCTGTCTCCATCAAGGCCCTGTGCTTAAGTCCCTAGTATTGCCTTCCCCACTCCAAATACACACATACACATTTATATGAACTTTTGAAATGTAAGAAACCAGGAGTTGAGCTATGGGTGTTTTTTCCTAGATTTTTTTTTTCTTTTTTTTCTTTTGTTTTGAGACACAGTCTCACTATGTAGGTCAGGCCGGCCTTGAACTCACTATGTAGCCCAGGCTGGCCTCAGACTTGCAGTGATCCTCCTGCCTCAGCCTCCCAAGTGCTGGAATTACAGGCGTATGCCACCACACCTGGCCTTTGTGTGTGTGTGTGTGTGTGTGTGTGTGTGTGTGTGTGTGTGTGCGCGTGCGCGTGCTCGCGTGTGTGCTTGCATGTGCGTGTGCAGCATTGAGAATTGAACCCAGGGCCTTGGGCATGCTCCACAAGCTCTCTACTACTGTCACCACTGAGCAACCCCCATCCTTTCTAAAAAATTTTAGTTTTAAACTTCAGAGCCTTCTGGAGGTGTGCAAGTGCAAATCTAAAGTTGAGAAAGTAAGTTTTTGTCTCAGCCAAAGCTGAGTTTAGATTTTTTTTTCAGTACAGGCTAGCATTATAAATTAGACTCACATAATTTATAAAACATTGTATTTTATGGAGCAAAAGTATGGATTGCTACACAGTGTGAGATACACAGCTATTCTGTGTACACACGGTATACCATGTACTGTGTAGCAGTTCTAATCCAGTTCAAACCTTCACAAAATCTCTGGATATACTGATGAAGAGTCATTTTTAGGAATCAAGCAGTAGTGTAATTAGACTGTAATGAAGGAAGTATTTAGAATTCGCCAGAGACTTAACAATCTAAGACTAATTTTCCTAACTCCCTGTTATTTTTAGGTATTTTTACCCATTTCCAGTTCCACCTTTACTTTATCAAGTTGAACTTTCTGTGGGAGGACAGCAGTTTAATGGGAAGGGAAAGACGAGACAGGCTGCAAAACATGATGCTGCTGCGAAAGCTTTGAGGACCCTGCAGAACGAGCCCCCACCTGAGAGGCTGGAGGTAAGGAGGGCAGAGTGGGAGGGTGGCTTGAAAGACTTGCCTCAGGTTCCTGTTTTTGACAAGGTATGTTGACAGCTGTCCATAATTTTTATTATTTGATAGTGTACAAAGTTTTGTATCCTGTGGTCTACCCCTTCCTTTTTAAATCTCTAGCAAAACAGTTCATATGCCTCCTTTTTTGCTCTTTGGCATAGTTTTGAGTGATGAATATGGTACGAATACATTAGAAGGGCTGACTGTTGAGTTGTGAGAACAGGGATGGATGTGTTCTTAGTGCCAGTGATTGTGCTCGCTGGGGCCTACAATCTTTGGTACCAGGTTAGAGAGTTTTCTAACCTGTTTTACCAGATGTTCTTTATTTTGTAAAAATGCTTGTTGTCCTTTGCTGTATGACAGACCCTCACAACACTTGGTGATGATTTAAACATCTGTAGGCACTTCCTTGCTCACAGGTCTGTCATTTAATTATGCGGGGCTTGGCAGGGTAGCTTGTCTGCTCAACGTCACTTTGGCAGTGGTGGTAGTTCCTAGGGGCCTTAGGGCCCACTCTTTTTTTTTTTTTGTGGTGCCGGGGATCGAACTCAGGCCCTTGTGCTTGCAAGGCAAGCACTCTAATCACTGAGCTAAATCCCCAGCCCCTTAGAGCCCACTCTTAAGGTGCTCGTTCACATGACTGGAGTCGACCTGTGCAAAGACTGATTACACTTTCTCATGGCTTGGTGGCAAGACTCCAAGAAAGATAGGAAATGGAAGAAGCTGCCCGTGTCTTGAGGCCTGTGCCCAGAAATCATAGTGTCACTTCTGCCATATTGTGTGGGTTAAAGAAGGTGCAGAGCCCCATCCAAGCAAGCAGATAGGGAACCTCACTGTTTATTTTGTTTTCTTTGAGGTAACAATCTCTTTATATAAATTTCCCATTTTGACCATCTTAAATATGTAATGCTATGACTTTTAGGGCATTCACTTATGGAGAATAATGTCAAAGAATTTGGGGCCATGTTTGAAAGCCACAATGACAGGAGAAAGATGCTCACTTTTTATAAACAGGAATATAATTTGTAGGAAATCAGTGGCTTCACACTACTGAGGCACCAAAGCATTAGGGATTACCCCTGGTAAGGCAGAGTTTTATTACAAATTCAGTCACCAAAAGTCCAGAAAGAAAGCTGGCGAGTAGAGAACATTGAGATTTCATGGTTCTATTTAATCACAGTAGTGTCTCCTGAAAATATCCACAGGTTGCACTTGACTTTCCCTCCCACATAACAAGTACACAAAGAACAAGGTAATCTTGCCCAGGACATTGGGCTGAAAATGTGATAAAGGTGGGGACCCAAATAGACCCTAAGCATCAGGGCATTGCTAGGTCTGTTGTGTCCATTTGCTATCCAGGTGCTCTGGCACAGGTGGGTGCCTTGTGGCTTTGTGACTGGCTGCACAGAAGTGCTTTGTTTTTTCTGATTATGCTGCATTTCCATTTTCCAGCGTAATCACACATCCTCCTAGAGATGATCTGGGTCCACTGAGGACCAAATAGAAGAGAATTGGGCTGTAACTTAGAAGGATTTAGCGAAGTTAAAGGGATGTGTTTCTCAGTGTTGAGCTTTGTTCTAAGACCAGAAGCCTAGTGTAATCTGAGTTATTTTGGAAGTCTTTCTGTGTTTTACTTGACTTTGGTGCTAATGTAATTGGAGTCAGATGGAGTAGGTATTTCTCATTTCCTTTAGCCAGTAATTGATAGATGATTGCTGAACCCTGGTGTGTGGGGTATCCGCATTAGAATGCTTGAGAATTGTAAGAAAAAATTCTTAGGCCCAACCATATGATTGTAATGCAGTAGGGCTAGGGTGTAACCCAGTGATCTGTCTTTTGCTTTCTTATTGTTCATGTGCTATTTGGGTGACTCTGAAGCATGGATAGTGGCTGGAAACCACTGATGCTCAGTATTTTCTGTGCTTCCCAGTCTCCCTTTGAGTCCTCTTTGGGAGGAATCACACATTGCTATGAAGAGGAAGAGCCTGTTGGTGTCTCTGAGTCTGAGGCACAGGTCTGTGGGCAGTAATGGAGACATTGGCCTGGCTGAGTTCTGTAAAGAGCTTTGCAGGAGTAATGTTTAAATCCACTGCTACCCTTTAGGCTTCCCTCCTTTTTGACTCTTTCTACCTCTGCGTGGTTCAGGGTAAAGACGTTACCTTTTAGAATGCAGGAAAACTGGCCTTAGCTAATGCTTTGCCCCCTTGATTTTGGTGGGTTTCTCCCTCCATCCCTTCCTTCTTTCCTTCTTTCCCTTTCCTCCCATCTTCCCTCCCCTGCATTTGTTCTTGGTGCTGAGCATTGAACCCAGGAACACTGCCACGTAACTGAGCTGCATTCCCATTTTTTACCTTTGCTTTTGCTGAGTTGGTAGGTTGGCCTCAAATTTGTGACCCTCCTGCTTCTGCCTCTCACACAGTTGGAATTACAGGTGTGAGCCACCATGTCTGGCTAATTTTTCTGTCTTAAAAGTAGTATATGTGAACTCTTAATGATTTTTAAATTTGAAAAAGCAGAAAACAAATGATACATAAATTTATCAATTGTAGATGGTCACTATAAACATTTTGGTTGATGTTAGTGTCTTTATATGTAAATACATGCACCTGCCTTACCAAAATGGAGTCGTACTGTGTAGGTTGCACCTTTTTTTACTAGATTATTTATCAGTAATGTGTTATTAAGTCATTTACTTATAATTCTTTGGAAGAATCAAATTCAGCATGTATCTAAGAACTTCTTAATGGCTGCAGAGTGTTCCATTGTGTGAACATGCAAGTTTATTTTTTCAGCAGGGGCTGGAGCAAAAAGCTGTGTGTTTTTTTTTTTGTTTGTTTCTCTCTTACAAAATGGCTGGTGAGGAACATTGCTGTAGTGAAATCTTTGTTGTATCCGCAGTCCTTTCCATGAGCCACAATTCCAGAAATGGTGTTGTTCAGCCAAAGGGCAAGCGTGGTGATGTACATGGCCATGCTCCCCACAGAAAGATGGTGCCATTTTAAACCCCGGCCCACAGGATGTACCCAACCTGATTCTTCATAGCCTGCCAGCACTGGAAATGATCATGTGAAACATGGTCATTTTTGCTGTTGAAAATTTGTAGGGCATGTGATTGTGTGGTGGGTCAATTTATCTTCTCTAAAAATAGTAAAGCCAGCACTTTCTGTCCATGGGGCAGATGTGGTCTGGTCCTCCCATGATAGCCATTGTGCTAGGTCCTGTGGTTTAAAAGGCCAGCACCACTCCTGCCCCTGTGGCACTTAGGCAATGGAGCTGACGAGCAGTAACGTGAGTAACCAACAAGTGCAGTGAATACTAGCGAGAAGACTAGTGTGGATTAGGAGAATTTGAAATGTCCAGATTGGAGTCATGGTTCTGTGTTCCGAAAAGGCCTCCCCAGGAAGTCATTTCAGGTGAGAGGAGGCTGAGCAGAAGTGCAGCACGTTCCAGAGAGGGAGCTATGGAGCAAGGGTCCTGAGATAGGAAAGTACGTGGGGTTTTGTTTTAAGCTAAGGTTTGTGCTAATAAAGGATGATTTTATTCATTGTCTGAGCTGCTAAGGAGTAAGGTGATCGTAGCTGTAGTACCTGAAATAGGAAAACACAGGCGCTAGCTTTGATGTCCATTGCTAGAGAAATGGATACATTGAGCTCTGTGAGTGCCAGAATGTGGTAAGTTTGTATACATGAGCTTGAAAGGGGCCCACAATCCACTGGGCGAGGGGAGATGCAGGGCAGTTGT
>PVJO010000007.1:123993-479468 GCA_004026905.1 Hystrix cristata
CTCCCTCTCTCCCTCTCTCCCTCTCTCCCTCACTTCCTTTTTTTTTCCCTTGTGGTACTAGAGATTGAACCCAGGACAACCTTCATACTGAGCTACATCCCTGGCCCTTTTTTAAATTTTGAGACAGGGTGTGCTAAGTTGCTCATGCAGGGCTTAAACTTGTGATCTTCCTGCCTCGGCCTCAGATGTGTGCCACCATGCCCAGTTCATTTTTCACTTTTGAGCTTCTTTTTCAAGGTCTTTAAGGAATAATATTGAATGACTTTCATCTTCCTACAGAATTCTTATGAAGAACTGAGAAAACACAAGAATTTTTTAAAATAGTGTGAAATGCTGTCCTGAAATTATAATATGGCTCTGCCCTTTGGATTTTTTTTTTTATCTTTATGTCATGGGATCTTACAGGCCTTAATTTTCCTGTTTTGAAACATTTTGCATTATATATACATGAAGCATTAGTTGTAATACATATTTCAACACTATTCATCATCTATTTCCAAAATGTGAAAAAAAGACAAAAATCACCAGAAGATGGAAGGATCATGGAATCCCTGGGTGGATGATAGAGTAAGCGAAATAATGGTCATTATTATTGTATTATCCTTAACCTTCTTACAGCCTTGCCCACTGTATTGGAAGAAGAAACAAATGAGGACTGGAGAGCTGGGCATGGTGGTGCACATCTGTAATCTCAGCAGTTTGAGAGGCTGAGGCAGGAGGATTGCAAGTTCAAGCCCAGCCTGGACAATTCAGTGACTTAGGGAGAGCCTGTCTTAAAATAAAAAATAAAATAAATCACTGGGGATGTAGCTCAGTGTGAAGTTCCTGTACCAAAAAAAGGACTATAGACACTTTGAGTCTCCTTTTTTGCCTTTCATTGAACACAGCTGAGAAGTCAGAACTTTTCTTTTCCATCCGTAAGGGAAAACAGAGGAAAATTGACAGAAGACTTTGCCAGTTGTTAGGCAGATCAGCAGATGGACACAGAGACAGATGGTGGAGACGCTAGACGGACTGGTGATGGAAGTGTGATTGGGCGGCTCAGCAAGATTCCAGACTGAGTTTTTTTAGTTGATAACTTAGACGAGTTTTCCCAAACTCAGTTGACAAGTGAGCAGTGTGTTTGTATGGCAGATGAACTGGAGATGTGGAATTCTCCTCTAGGCCACCATTCAGCAGTAAGGGTTTCCTCGTGCTGTAGTTGTAACAAGAACCTGGGCCATCTTGTTTGGATTAAATAAGCATGTGTAACAACATGCTTGCTTGCTTGCTTGATTTATTTCTTTATTGGGATTTGGGGGGAGGTTTTTTGTTTGGTTTTTTTGTTTGTTTGTTTATTTGTTTTGAGACAGGGTCTCACTGTGTAGTCCAGGCTGGCCTCGAACTTGTGGCAATCCTCCAACCTCAGCCTCCTCAGTGCTGGGATTACAGGTGTGCACCACTATACCCGGTTGTTGCATCTTTATGATGTTTGATTACCAGCATTTATTTAACACTTAGCATCCACAAAATAAGTGGCTAAATGCAAAAGGAAGTACATGTACAAAGGTGATTGGAAGGAAATAGATACTATAAAAATGAAAAGAAGTCAACGGGATGATCTGTTGTTCTTAAAGCTAAAAATGCAAGCATTTTGCAGTTATGATGTAAAGATGGCTGTTCTGTTTTGAACAGAATGAGTCTGTTTCAAAAGTGGGGTGTTTTGGCAGTCGCAGCGCAAGAAGAATCAAGAGTCCTGATAAGTGAGAGCTTACTGAGCAGGCGCTTGCACTCTGACACCTTATAATGGGCGGGGCCCTAGGCTCAGGCAGGCGGGTACGGGGCAGTTAGCTGCGTATATGAGACAACTTTGCCCATACCAGAAATACATAGCTTCCAAACGAGAAACAGGGAAGAAAAATTTGAGTAAAATTCTTATTAAAATGTTGAATGGAATGGCTTTTATCTTTTTATTCTTTATTTATAAAGTGACTTTAAATCTAGAAAAAGAAAAAGGCACACCTATAATTTCAGCACCCAGGAGGCCAAGGCAGGAGTACTATGAGTTTGAGGCCAGCCTGGGCTACATAGTGAGATCCTGTCTCAAAAAAATAAATAAATAAAAATAAATAAAAAAAATAAAAAGAGTCTTTCAGAACCAGATAGTAAATGGTGATGCCCATTTTTCTTGGCATACAGAGAGTTAAGCATGGCTCAGAGTGGTTCAAAGGTTTTTTTTCTCCTTTTCCTAATGTTGTCTAGTTTTTATTGCTAAACCATATACTATGGAATTTATGTTAATAGTAATTCTTACTTAGTGATGGTGAGATTAAGGGCTGACTAAACTCTTTGTTTTACTGGGAGTGGTATCTGTGGATTTGTTTTGCGTCATTGCTGCTTCCCCATTTGCAATGTTCTGTCCAGAGTAGATACATGAAACCATTTCTGCAAAGGAGCAACATAATAAATAAGCCCTTCTAAATAAATGTGTGTATCTTTTGTTTCCTATTTTGTGTTTTTATTTACTGGCTGCTTTTTTCTATTGAAATTCCTCTGGAAGCAGTGATTTAGAGCAGTCTTAACTCTGATTGCTAGTAAAACCACCTCAGGACTCATTTTTTAAAAAAGAATTAAGTATATAGCATAAAACAGATTCCAGGCCATACCCACAAACTTTGAGTTCATTTGTGTGACGTGGAAAGCAACGCCTGTCCTTTCAGAGCTTCCGAGTGGTTCTGGTGCTGCTGTGGTTATGAACCACCTGCCCCAAGGTTAGAACTTCGTGCTGGACCCGCTATTCTCTCTCAGTCTTGCACGGAACCTCAATATATAAAATAGAAAAGTAGGGCTGGGGATTTAGCTCAATGGTTAGAGTGCTGGCAAGCACAAGGCCCTGAGTTTGATCCCTGGCACCAAAAAAGAAAAAAAAAAAAGTAGCATTTGTTAGCATTAACATAGACTTTTTGAAATTATAATATTGATAAAGGCAGTCAGAATACTTTATTTGAATTTTTAAAACATAAAATTACACTGTATTTTGTTTTCATCCATAAGAAGAAAAAGCTAGTGTCTTAAATTACTTCTCTGGTTGCTGAGACAAAATGTCCAGCACCCAAAGTTAAAGGAGGAAGGTTTATTTCAACTCATGGTTTGTAGAGGTTTCAGTCCATGATCAGCTGTCTCCACGGCAGGGCGGCCTGGCAGAGGGCACCACAGAACAGAAGACAAGCAGCAGCAGCAGTGATATGCAGCAAGTGACAAGCAGCCCTCTGTTCCTTAGGTCTTGTCCAGCCTGCCCCCGATTAGGGCGGGCAGTGCTCGCAACCACCGTCCCAGCATTGCATCTGCGATCCCAGTGTCACACAACCTAGATCTAGCCATCTCCGAAAAACCCCACCTGTGACTGCATGCGGGTTTTGGGGGACATCTAGACACAAACCAGAACAGCTAGTTAACATACAGTCACACTTTCAGATGATTAACTGCCATGGCAAAGATAGCGAGAAGGGCTTCGTTGTTTTTCTTAAAAAAATCTGATGTCAGTAGTGCTCGATGTTGACGTTAGTTAAAACTAATTGGGCAAATAGAATAAATAAAACATTTGAAAATTGGGGCATATGCATGACCTTTGAAGTCTTCTACCAGCGTGAGCCCCCATTTATTTCCAGGTTTTCTTCTGGATGCACACATGGAGAGCATTCTTACTGATACTGTTACTTTGACAGTAGACAGTGTCTCTCTCTCTCTCTCTCTCTCTCTCTCTCTCTCTCTCTCTGTTTTTCAGCAGCTCATCTATTTATTTATTTATTTTAGTTCATCTATTTTTAAAAAACCTGGACACTCTTCAGATAAACACAAAGCTTTATTTTGTTATGTACAAAATGAGTTAACATGTTGGCACAAATTAATGTGTTGAGCTTTAGTGTGAAACATAGACCTTTTTGATTGTTATTGTGGTGAATTTAGATGAAATATACAAAAAAAATTTATTTGTTTTTGTGCTGCTGGGGTTTGAACTTGGGCCTTTGCATTGGTCTGTGTCCCCAGGCCTTTTTATTTTTTTCTTTAGAGACTGTTTCAACTAAGTTGCCCAGGCTGGGCTTGAACCTATGATGCTTCTGCTTCAGCCTCTTAAAGTGCTGCCCCACCAGACCTGGCTCATATAAAAATTTTAACCATTTTTTAAAAGTGTGATGGCATTAAATAGATTCTTAGTGTTACGCAACTTTTACCAGTATCCATTTTCAGAATTTTGTCATCATCCCAAATAGAAACGCTGTGCTCAATAAACAATAATTCTCTACTTCCCTCACTCCCAGGCCCGAGTAATCCCTATTTGTTGCAACACATTTGCTTACTTGGTGTTGTACCTTAACATGTAAGTGGGTACTATTTGTTCTTTTGTGTCTGGCTTAGTTCACTTATAACGTCTTCAAGGCTCATCCAATCGGTAGCATATTTCAGAATTTCATTCTTTTTAAGGCTTAATTTTACATTTTATCTGTTGATGGACATTTGGGTTGTATTTACCTTTTGTGTGCTGTGAATGATCCTGTGATGAACAGTGAGGGTGCAAGTTTCTTGTTTGAGTCTTGACTTTTTTTTTTCTGGTGCCAGGGATCGAACTCAGGGCATTGTGCTTGCTAGGCAAGCACTCCAACCACTGAGCTAAATTCCTGGCCCCTTGACTTTCTTTTAGGTGTGATCTAGAAGTGGAACTGATGGACCATATTATGATTCTTGGTTAACTTTTGATGAGCTACCATACTGCTTTCCATAGCAACTGTGCCATTTGGCATTTCCACTGGCAGGCAGTGTGTAAGGCTTGCAGTGTTTTTATATCCTCACCAACACTAGTTATTTTCTGTTCTCTTAACCATAGCCACCCTTACAGGCATAAAGTGATATCTAATTATGGTTTTATTTCATGTTTTTCTAGTAACTAATGATGTATTGAGCATCTTTTCATGTACTTGCTGGCCATTTGTATATCTTTGGAGAAATTCCCATTTTTTTAAAGTGAGTTTTTGAAAAATAGTTCTTGAGTTGTAGTTCCTTGTGTATTCTGGGTTATCAGTCCCTTCTCAGAAATTTGATTTGCAAATCTCATTTTTGTGGTTTGTCTTCACTCTTGATCGTGTCCTTTGATACACAAAAGTTTTTAATTTTGATGAAGCATAATTTACTTTTTCCTCTTGTTGCTTGTGCTTTTGGTGTTATATCTAAGAAAGCATTGCCAAATTTAGTGTCATGAAGATTTTCTTTTATGAGTTTTATAGTTCTAGCTTTTACATTTGTCTTTAATCTATTTTGAATAAATTTTTTAAGTATGTGATAAGGGTCCTACTTTATTGTTTTGCATGTGGATATCTTTTTTCCAGCCCCATTTGTTGAACATATTTTGTAAAATACAGTATTATTAAAATTTTTTAAAATCTATTTTTAAAAAATTTCAAATAAATTTTGTGCATCTCCTGGCTTCTAAGGCACCGTGTGTGTAGACTTAGCTTTAAGGATTCATCCATAGAAAAGCAGATCCTTGGGCTGGGCCCATTGGTATGCGCCTCAAGAGGCAGGCTCAAGAGGTTGAGGCCAGAGTAGTGAGACCAGCCTGGGCAGTGTAGGGAGGTCATGTCAGGGGAGAAAAAAGCAAACAAAAAATAGCAACAACAAAAACCAAGCAGGTCTTTTTTCTTGCTTAGGATTAGTAAACCATCAGAGTGATCTGCAAATAGTGCTGCCTAGGCTGAGAGTGAAGTGAGACCAGGCCAGGAGGGAAACACCATCATCAAAGGAAAGGAGAATTATGAATGCATCTGTAATAAATTTGTTTGTTCAGAATTACACCCTAGATTGTGTTTTCTAACCTAGAGGTTTGTTTTGTTTTTCATTTAATAAACAACTTTCTCAAGCTAGTCCAGTGGATGGGGTCTACCTGATAGATAAACTTAAGGAAATGCACCACCTGTAACACAGCGACCAGACCTGCCCTTTGCCTAGTTACCAATTTCAGATACACGTTCCTATCAGATAGTTCTAACCTTGGAGATGGGATTTTATAAATTTCCTGACACCTGAACAGCAGTAACATGAAGAAAAACAGCTCTTTTTCTGTTTTTGGAGACTTTGCTGTTGCAAAGCTTATCTCTTTCTCATGCCATCACTACAATACAATATAAAATCTGTGTTACAGCACGTAGAAAGGAGATCCTTGCCCCTCTCTGATCCCATTTCTGGCTAGAGGACGGTCAATGAACCTTGTTACAAAGATAGAATCTCTGCCTGCGTTGCAGAGACTTTATTAGCTTGCACTGTGGCTCTTTGCCAACTGCACTAAGTATGAGATATGTGGAAGTTTTGTAATTTCTGTTTCACTGCATTCTTTCCAGAAGTGGCTTACAGAGACTTTATGGCCAAATAAGAAAGTTGTGTACTTGAGGTGGAGAGAGAGAGACCTGTGTCTGAACTTGCCTTGTGCCACGCAGGTCTGTCTGTATTTGGCTCTTTTTCAAACTGTGACTTAACAGAATTGGAGGATGCTGTGGGACTTGCTCTGGTAGGCAGTGCTGGCAGCCTGCTGTACCCCAGCTGGGCTGGTTTATACCCACAGGACTGTTACGTAGGGATTGTTCCTGGTGGGTTTATTAACCACAGTCTGTCCCACTTTGACAGGACACTTTTAACCTTTAAAATCCAGTGGTATGTGATTATAATGACATTTCCCATATAGTTCGAGCTATTTGTCCTTGGTCACTAGTTTCTTGTTAAATCCATAAAGCCAAGATTCAGTGCTTTTAAGGGTTATTAGCGTAACTGGAATGTTGATGGTTTTGGTAAAAGTTAACTGCTAGATAATTATTCTTCTTTTAGATGAATGGAAGAGACTCAGAAGAAGAAAATCTCAACAAATCTGAAATAAGTCAAGTATTTGAGATTGCACTTAAGCGGAACTTGCCTGTGAATTTCGAGGTAAGCTTATTTTACATGTAGGACTTAGTATTTTAAAACCCTGTTAGGATTCATCATAGGAATGATTTTTTTCCCCGCTAAATATCAATTGAAATAATGTGAATCTCCAGATTTAAGGTTCAGTCTTTGCATTTGGCAAAGTAGTACAGTACTGAGTCTCTTCTCCTGAAAGCCCTTCTCTTAGGGATGTGCATGAATCTCTGGCCAGGCCAAGCGCGGCCTCAGGTGGGCTCTGGTTTTCCTGAAGCAGTCTGCAGAATATCGTGTTTCTGTTCACACATGTACTCTTTTAGAGAGAAGGCCTGTTTTTTTCCATCATGTTTACCTCCGAAGTACTAAGGATCTCTTAAGTGGTCCCCCAAAATCTTGTCAGATAATTTTAAAAAGGACATAGGTTTTGTCATTGTGCTTCATTTGCTCCTAGCAGCTTTGCAAAATAACAATGGTTATTTATTCAAAATGGAAGGTAAAGTACATTTAATATGTGTTTCCTTCAAAGACAGCATAATCCAGATAGGCTAGGAAGGGAAAGGAGGAATTTTATACAGTTTCTTTTATGCCTTGACATATGGCAAACTCTTTAATTCCATGTTTGATTACAGGTTTGTTTTTTTGAAAAGTCTAGCTGCAATGTACTATCTTGTAGAATAATTTTGTGGCCTCGTTTTTGCCGTCACAGGAGACCCCCCCAAATTTCGTGCCTGTTACAGACTTTGTACAGTCTCTTAGGACATGCTAGCGTTTGCCCCAGATTCAGTCCTACCTGCACAGCGATGGTAGTTTCTGATGCACATCCTGGCGCTGGAGTGGAGAATTGCGCTTAGCTCACAGGGTCAGCCAGTGTGCAGAGGTGTTTCTTGTTCCCTCCATGGCCCCGACACCCATCCCTACCCAGCCCTGTACCGCAGCAGTTGAGAGCAGGTTTATAAAATCGTTTCCCTTTTGGAGTGGAGCCTCCTGGGAGGTCCTCATCTTGGATAGCCTTTCTCCTCTTCAGGAGGTGAGGACACAGGAAGGAGTGGGGAGGAGACAGGACAGACAGAATGACAGGGCTAGTTGTTTTGGTGGGAACTAGATGGGAGCTGCACCCAGAGACGTCATAAGCCCTCCATGTGCACCCATTGCAGGACAGGGAAGAAGTGTCCTTTTCTGCCCTGCTCAGGAGAGTGGATTTTTTTTAAAAGATTGGAGGGAGAGTGAGAGATCCCTGGCTTCTCAGGTCACCTCACGATTAAGAGTTGACTGGTCAGGACAGGGCCCTGGAGTCCTGTGAAGTTTCCCATCCATGCATGCTAGTTGCTGTCCTGCCAGAGAATCATGGTGGTTTCTTGAACCTTAGCGAGAGACTGGCAGTTTATTTTTGTGCTCAGTGGAGTCTGGAGGCCAGATTGCTCCCTTCCCACCTCCGCTTTTGTTTAATTTCAGGATTTGACTTTCACCCCTCCCTTCAGGAATCTGAAACCAGGAATTGGCGCACCCTCTAGTGGTGAATAGCTTTTGAAGTAGTAATTTGAAACAGTTTTCATGTGATGGTGGCATTGAGTTTGTGTTAGTATGAGTAATTATATAAAGTTCCCATTTACATTCATTCCTAGACTGAGCAAGGGTCTCTTTTTTTGCTGCATGTGGAAAATTGCCTGGCATGTGTCATTTATTTTGGAACTATTGAGTAAGTGAACATGGCCCTTAATTTCGTACTAAATTTTTGGTAGTAGCTTCACATAGGAAGGTATTAGGTGGTAAACAGGAGAAGACAAGAGCCATTCATACAGCTTTTTTGTTTTCGTTTGTTTTTTGGAAAATGTATATGGCTTGACTTTTGATGACGCATACAGTTTAGTTAGCAGATGTGATGGTGCTGGTGGCGCGGCCCTAGCGAGGCAGTCGGGACTCCAGGGTTAGCCTGGTGCAGTCCTGGTGGGAGTAGACAGAACCTGTTGCTGAGGGGCCAGGTGGGACTGGGTGTGAAGTGAGCCATCACGGGGGCCGCGTTGTACACGTGAGTGTGATCTGAGGACGTGGGAAGCCCTGCTCTGGGAGAGTCAAGGCTGTTGGTGGGTCCTCGGGGCCTTCTCTGTGATCGGCCCGTAGTACCTGTCAGCACAGTTCGTGCCAGTTTGTGCTGAGGTGGGCGCCACGTGGCCCTTCACTCCTCAGCCCTTGACAGCTGATTCTTGGGCTTACTCCTCTTTCCTGACCCTTTTTCGACCTTTTGTTTTCAAACCTATGGA
This sequence comes from Hystrix cristata, assembly GCA_004026905.1. Taxonomy (NCBI): domain Eukaryota; kingdom Metazoa; phylum Chordata; class Mammalia; order Rodentia; family Hystricidae; genus Hystrix; species Hystrix cristata. The sequence goes on from PVJO010000007.1 coordinate 133,173, forward strand.
AAACTTGCAAGAATAGGACAACGAGTACGTCCTTCAATTGTTTTTTCTGAGTGTGCGTGTCTATTTTTAAATTCTGCCGAATCATTTGGGAGTAAGTGGCAGATGTGATGCCCTTTGACTCCTACTACTTCAGTGTATGTTTCTTCAAAGATGCTGTCTTAGATGACCACAATCTAGTTATTAATTACAGGAAATTAGCATTACTATAATATTGTTATCTAATGTACATCCTCTGTTCACATCTTGTCAGTCGTCCTAGTGATGTCCTTTGTAGAAATTTTTGTGTTGCTGTGATGTCCAGTACATGGTCATACCTTAATAGGAGGTTGATATTTTTGATGCCCTTTAATCTGTAACAGCCTTTGTGTGTTTCATGACATCAACATGTTTAAAGATCAGTTAGTTTGTAAAATGGCCCTCATTTTCATGTGTCTGGCTCTTTACTCATGGTTGGGGGAGGCGTGTTTTTTGAGACAGAGTCTCACTGTGTAGTTCAGGCTGGGCTTGAACTCACTGTATAGCCCAGGCTGGCCTCGAACTCACAGTGATCCTCCTGCCTCAGCCTCCTTGAGTGCTGGGATTACAGGTGTGCGCTACCAGGCCCGCCTAACTTTTTTGGGGTATCTTTTTATTGCACAGTTTTGAGGGTTCTTTATGTATTCTAAATATAAGTTCTCTTCTTTTTCTTCTGGTACCGCGGATTGAATTCAGGGCCCTGAACATGCTAGGCAAACATTCGACCGCTGATCTACCTACCCAGTCCCTCCCTCTTTCCCTTCCTTCTAGCATTACAGGTATTGAACCCTGGACCTTACACATGCTACTCAAGTGTTCTGCTACTAAGATATACTCCCACTTCTCCCTTTGTTTTTCTTAATGTGATTTTGAGACACAGTCTCTCTGAGTTGTGTGGGCTGGCCTTGAATTTGGCATCCTTTTGCCTCAGTCTCCTGAATAGCAAGGGTTACTAGTTTACTTGAGTACACCCAGCTTCCAGATTTTTCTATTTCGTGATTGTTATGTTCCAGAGTACTGTTGCCTAGCCTGAGGTCACTGGCTTTTGTTTTCTTTTGGAAGTTTCATTGTTTTAGCTTTACTCATTCAGTCAGTCGTTTGTTTGAGACAGAGTCTCGCTGTGCAGTTCAGGCTGGCCTTGAACTCACAGCAGTCCTGCTTGAGCCTCCTGAGTGCTGGGATCACAGGTGTGCACCGCCACGCCTGGTTGCCTGATGTAAATATATAATGCATTGAGAGTGAGCTTTTATTTATACCTGAGGTGTAGGGGCATAGGTTTTTGGTTAGGGTATTTTTGTAGTTGGCTGTGTCCCTGTTCCTACACAGTTTATTATTAAATTACCTTCATACCTCCTTCAGACTTTCAGAATTACCTTACTTTCTGGTACAAAAAATATCTTGGCTTCACTTCGAATTTTTGCAGCTCTGGCTTTGGCACCAGAGAAAATGGAAATTTCTAGCAGCAGTGGTCTCAGCCCCTCCTGCAAGGAGCCCTGTTTCCTTTCACTGGGGCCCAAGTGTGCTGCCCGCTGCTGGGAGACTCACTCCTAGACTCTTAAAGAGACAGAGTGAGGAAATGGACATAGTTTTCAAATTACATATTCGTGCCTCTAATTTCAGTCCAGCCTCACAGGGTGCTTCCTCTTTGTTGTTTACTCTTTTATTTTATTTTTGGTTATTGTTGTAGTTGTGGGGTTTGAACTCAGGGCCTCATGCATCTGAGCACCCATCTACCACTGAGTCGCACTCCTGCCCTATTCCATATTTGAATCTTTTTCTCATAGTAAAAATCAGGCTCCTAGCACCATCAGTGTGCTCAATCATACCATCAGTAATAAGCCTCTATTCTTTATAAGTGTAAAGGGAAAAAAAGACTTCTTTGCAGTGTCTTTTTTCTTTATGCTCTGGCTAGATGGTGAAGGCACTGTGGTCAGAGTTCTCGGATTCATTCTTCCCCGTGTTAACAGTGTACTGAAGTATGCTTTACACAATCACATATACATATTTTGAGGGCATAGTTTAATAAATTTTGACATACAAAACCATGACTTGCAGCCCGTATCAAGATAGAGTTTGTTCTCATTGCCCTTCTCCTGTTAATTCCCACCCAAAAGAAACTGCTTTCTGAATTCTATCACTGTGGATTAGTTGATTTACTTGGCTTACAGACTTAAATATAGTATGTTGTATACGGTTTTGTGCCTAAGCTCCCATGTGTGATACAATCTGTTTCAGGTTCATCCATATATATGTATCAGATTATTCTCAGCAGTATTGTGTCCCATTGAATGAATGTGAAGCATTTAAGTCATATATTATCCACTTGATGGGCACTTGAATTGCTTACACTTTGGGGCTGTTATGAATACGTATCTGCTATGAAATTCTTACATTGGTCTTCTTGTGTTTACATGTACTCAGAATTGTTGGATTATGAGGAGGGTTTAATAAAAAGCACCGGTCTTCCAATGTGATCTTTGGTGACACCTGATATTGTCAGTGATTCTAGGGATGGAGCCCACTGCGTTGCACACATTTGCACTGAACCACACCCTTGTCAGCTTTGAAAATTTTCATCATTCTGGGCATGTGTGTGTGTGTAGTTTCTAGTAGTTTAAATTTTCATTTCCCTGGTGACTAAACACGGAGCACATTTTCTTTCATATGCCTGTTGACCGTTTAGTGATCTTACTTTGTGAAGTACTGTGCAGGTATTTGCCTTTTTTAGTTGAGTAGTTTTTTGTTTTTTTTTTATTATTGACCTGTAGGAGTTGTTTAAATATTCTGGGTATAAATTGTCAGATACACACGTACACACACACAATTATTTTCTCCCTTCTGTGGATTGCTCCTCCTCCAGCCCCCACTCCGCAACCCCCCACCCTGTTGGAGCCTTTGCACTGAGTTTCATTATCAGCTGGTTTTGGTTGGTCTTGTTTTTGCTTTTTGACAGGGTCTCACTAACTCACCAAGTTGCGGCACGCAATATTGTGCAGGCCACCAGGCTGCCCGGCTCCTTTCACTTTTTAGATGCTGTCTTGGGGGTGCCAGGATAAACGTTGTGTTTTGATGAGGTATTTTTAATTCTGAGGAATTTTGATTGTTTTTTCTTTATGATTGGTGTCATTTGTATTAAACTCTTTGCCAAACTCATGGTCATGGAGTTTTCTAAAACTGCTAGTTACGGCTTCACATTTAGGTCTGTGATTAAGATCCAGTTTTATTTGCGATGTGAATTGGGGATTATGGTTTGGTTCCCACCCTCCACCCCGCATGGATAGCCAGCTTTTCCAAGTGCCACTTAAAAATTTTTTTTAAAATTTGCTTTGGTATATTTGCTAGAAATCAAGTGAGTGGGTATTCGTGAGCCTGTTGGTATACTTTGTTCTGTTGATTTTTTTATACAATACCATGATAATGTAGCTGCTGTGACTTTGTAGTAGTTCTTCAAATCTAGTAGTATAAATCTTCTCACATTGATTTCTTTTTGGGTGCTGGGGACATTGATGTTTTTTATGAGTGTCCTAGCTAATGGACCCGATGTTTATTTTCCTTCCAAATAGTAATGTGATCACTTTAATATAAAGTTAGGTTTCTGTTTATGTTCAATTTTAGGTTTCCTTCCTATCTTTGCCCATTTATTTGTTTTACTTATCTTTTTGGTGCTGGGGATCGAACTCAGGGCCTTGTGCTTGCAAGGCAAGCAGTCTAACCACTGAGCTAAACCCCCAGCCCCCAGTCTTTTTTTTAACATGTAAAATACTATGTGGTTTGTTTTTGTTTGTTTGTTTGTTTGTTTTTTTGTGGTGCTGGGGATCGAACTCAGGCCCTTGTGCTTGTAAGGCAAGCACTCTAACCACTGAGCTAAATCCCCAGCCCCACTATGTGGTTTTGAAAATCAAAACTATACTGAAGATTCATATCTCCTCCCTGCTCCTGTCCCTTCTTTTTGTTGGGTAACTAATTAGTGTGGTCTCTCCTTTATCTCTCCTGTGTTTGTTTTTGCACAAAGAAGCAGGTAACACATTGGTCTGTATATTTATTTATATGTACATATTTGAATACAGCTGTAAAATCTTTCTTACTCGTAAGTTAGGCCTAACTCTTGTTTTATTTTGTTTTTTGAGACAGGCTTCACTCTGTAGCCCAGGCTGGCCTTGATCTCACGGTGATCCTGCCTCAGCCTCTCTAGTGCTGGGATTACAGGCATGTGCCACCACGACTGGCTTGGGTTAACTCTTTTGTGTGTGTGTGTGTTACCTCTTATAGTTCTTTATTTTTTAATTTGACATATGTTGGAATTTACTCTTTATGGGGGCCTAGGTTTTTCTCATTCTTCTTAACAGTTGCATAGCAGCCAGTATAATAAGCCCAGTCTTGGCTAGAGGCTCTGAACAAATAAACTTGATTTTTTTGTGCTGCGGTGATTTCTGGGCTTTGCTGGGGCAGCTTCTTTTTTGCAGGACAGCTGAGAGCCCAGGGTTGCAAGAACCATTTTGATAAGGGGTATGCTTGGAAAAGTCTCTCTATTCCAGAGAGACGAAGTTAAACTGTTTTGGACTTATCAGACTCAAGAACACAAACCAGTTTGAAAAGTAAGAAGAAAAGGAAGAAGTAGCATTCGGAGTTCTTGCTGCTTCCTTTGGTCCATATTTATGCACCTTCATTTAGCATGTCATGCCCGCAGCGCCGCTCCACCTGTTTCATAAGAAAGTGTGCCAACCAGTGTGCCCCACAGCTTCTAACAAGTGTCTGTCACGCTTTCACTCAGTCTTTCCCTCTGACACAGGTGGCCCGGGAGAGCGGCCCACCCCACATGAAGAACTTTGTGACCAGGGTTTCGGTTGGGGAGTTTGTAGGGGAAGGGGAAGGGAAGAGCAAGAAGATTTCCAAGAAGAACGCTGCTATCGCTGTTCTTGAGGAATTGAAGAAGCTGCCACCTTTGCCTGCAGTTGAGCGAGTGAAGCCAAGAATAAAAAAGAAAACCAAACCTACAGGCAAGGTGAGACCCTTTCTGAAAGAGGAGGCCATTCATTGCCAGAGATGGTTGGGGGTTTAGAAGGGAGGTTGCTTTCCCCACAGAAGAGTCACAGTTAGATAAAGATGAGGCCATGGTGTCAGTCTAGCAGGGCACCCGCAGGGTGTGTGCACCTCAGTGGGGGGCACTCACAGAAGCCCTGGCCGTCAGCACAAGAACAGGGTCCTGCATGCTACCTGTGGGTGCGTGGTGGAATTCAGAGTCCGTCTCAGTGGGCAGCTCAGGGTCCTGAGTGCAAGAGGGTCCTGCAAGCAGGAGGCCCCTGGGGCAGCTCAGGAGAGGGGTGCAGTCTACTGAATGCTGCCTCCTTTGAGGCACACCACTGGACTTAGCAGAACATCGTAGAAATTCTTTTCTCATAACCAGGAAGGGACAGGATTCCATTTGGGAACATTTATGAATGCCAGGACCCATTCTGTTGTGATTTTTAAAAAGTTTCATGCTATATCAAGATGCAGATGTTTTCTTTTTTAAACTCTGATAGTATACGCTGCAGTTTTCTTACTCACTGTGACCTGGATATCATTCCCAACAAGGGGCACGGATGAAGGTACTTCTGAACAGAAGGCAGCCACCGGTGTTTGTAGATTTTCTTTCCATGGAGCATTAGCTTGAGGCTTTTAAATTTTTTTTTTATGGTTTCTGGATTTTAAGTCATTGTTAAGAAAGGCGGGAACCCATCAGAGTACATTTGGCTGTCCATATCTACGTTTCCCAGCTGTGCAGTCAGCCAACCTTGGATTGAAAATATTTAGGAAAAAAAATTGTGTCTGTACTCACCATGTAGAGGTTTTTTTTTCTTGTTACTCCTCCCTAAGCAATGCAATATAATATCTCTTTACATGGCATTTACACATTAATGTGTCATAAGTAATCAGACGATGAAAGTGTACGGGGGGTGTGCACAGGTTATATGCTATATTATGTTGAAATTTATTAAAAAAACAGGCGTTGAGTCAGCATAGTGTCCCAGCATAGTGTCCCAAGTACTCTAGCTACTTGGAGTTTGAGACCAGTCTGGGTGACAAAGTGAGAGACCCTCCCCCCATCAAAGGGATTGCAGTGATACTTGCCTATTCATAGTGAAATATTGATGTCCTAAGGCCTTAAAATCACCTTAGAATAATCACAGAAAGCTATAAAGCATTTGTTGTATTTTAAATATGTTAAGAAAGATCTGACTAATTCTGAGCCATTACATAAATATAAAAACACATCATCTCCTGGCATACACTGACCTGAGTTGACCAGGATTTTTCTGTGAGTGATACGGCAAAGAGTTTCTACATTATTTATTTGTTCCTCAGTTACAGACAAGCCCAGAATATGGCCAGGGGATGAATCCAATTAGCAGACTGGCTCAGATCCAGCAGGCCAAAAAGGAGAAGGAACCAGAGTACACTCTGCTCACAGAGCGAGGCCTCCCGCGCCGCAGGGAGTTCGTGATGCAGGTGGGTTGGCACAGGCTGTGGATGGCCCCTCTCTCGCTGGATTCCTTCCTGAGGAGGCCGGGCATCGGGCCACACCGTGCCGTCAGGCACTGCTGTCATGTAACCACTGTGCCTGCGGTGATGTGAGGACTTTACGCCACACACCGTCTGCACAGCACTTCCCGTGTTAACAGGTAGGTGGGGGCCCTGCCGTGCCTGAGTGGAGCAGAGTGCTGGGGTGGGGGGGTTACAGGGGAGTCTCCGTCGTCTTTATGCCTCCTTGAGATTTATGATTATGCTTTTCTAAAGGTAAATTTTACAGGTAGTACTGTCAGGCCCAGTCCCTGCCCTCCTGATCCTTGTGTAGGGTCTGGAATATGGGGTGTAGGACAGGATCTGTACTCTTACTTAGATTAGGGCGACCCTTCAGAGTAGTATGTTTTTGAAGACTGGCAGATGTTCAGTTTCCTGTACTAGTTAGAGTGGATGATTGCAGACTTTCCTTGCTTTTAGGTTTAATCTGCACAAACCTTTTCTCCAGTTTAAATTTCGACAGTAAATAACTTAATCTGTGATAGGGATATTTGCAGGTCTCTGTGGTACAAATACTCCTGCTGTGGCTGATCACAGGCTGTCACAGTGACACACGTGGCCTCAGAGTCGGGAATAGAGGTGCCAAGGTCACCATCATCTAAAATGTCCACCGTACAGATAGGACAGACGGGCGGAACTGTGCTGCAAACTCCAGTTAGGAAGTGATGAATGCCTCACCTCCGTGTCACAACAGTTGTACCCACGTTTTCATGGCCCCGTTTAACAGGCAGCTCTCTGAATTGCTGAACAGGGAGTGACAACTCATAGCCTGGGGTGCGTGCTCCCCGGCCCCACTGTCAAGCCATCGAGCTTCGGAGCCTTGCCGGCAGCACACCAGTTTCTGCCTGGTCTTTACTCGGGAGGTTTAAGCACAGGCTGGCCTGTGTTTTGTTTTATGCAGGTAAAAGTTGGAAACCACACTGCAGAAGGAACGGGCACCAACAAGAAGGTGGCCAAACGCAACGCAGCTGAGAACATGCTGGAGATCCTTGGTTTCAAAGTTCCTCAGGCTCAGCCCGCCAAACCAGCGCTCAAGTCGGAGGAGAAGGTGGGTGCCAGGGCACACTTTGCCAGGTGGTCTTCCTGCCGCACCCTAGGGCAGCCTGGCGCTTCAAGGGCAAGGCTCGGGGCAGGCTTCATCTCCTGGCAGCAACAGCGCCTCATCCATCCTGAGCATTGCAGTGTGTGTTCAGAGGGGACCCGCATGTTCAGGGGCTCTGCTGTGGCCCTGGGTTAAGTCCTTACTGCTTTTTTAGTATCTTTGTGGTATGAGGATGCTTTGCTGGTGGGCATCTGGCTCCTCTGCATCTGAAAGATGATGCTAATGGGGCATGAAATTCATAAGTGATTCTGGTCGTTTGTGCTCTTAGAAGGAAGCCTGCATCTACCTTAATGCTTTTGTTAAGTGTGGAGCACACTGGTTTTTATGGGGTAACGTGGTGGTGTGACCTTAGTTAGGGTAAATGTATAGTTTACATTGGGAATTCTTTTTCTTATGTAAGTTGAACACTAGTTGAAAATAATCCCACATTTTAAAATTACTGTACCAAGAATGACAAGCAGGACTCAGTGGAAGTCTTGTATGTCCCCCCTGACTCATCCCATTGGGATAAACACGGAGTCAGGACTGACTGCCTCAGGTCTGCCAGAGTATCAGGTGGGAGGAGGCCCCAGCCGGGACCACAGGGCTAATAACTGGGACCCAGGTAGTCCATCAGAGTCGGCACAGACCTTTGCCTTGTTGTCTCCGCCTGCCCCTGCTGGTGTGTTCTCTTGTGAAATATCTTCTGATTTGCCAATTGGAAATATTCTTGATGCACTTGGGTGGCTTCTGGCTGAAGCTTCTTTCCCACCTTGGCGGCTATGCTAGTCCCACATCTTTTGGTTCAGTGCCTCCGTCATGTGAGCACAGGACCAGCCGCACATGGGCTGGTACACTGCAACGGGGGCTCCTCGAGGGAGGGTGGGGGGTGGGGCTGGGCTGCTGATTGCCTCCATTGAGTTGGTTGGAGTTAGACCGCAGGGACAGAGATCTCAGTGGTTTGATTCATACTCATGGGCTTTTTCTTCTTTTTCTTTTTTTTAAAAGACACCAGTAAAGAAACCAGGGGACGGAAGAAAAGTAACCTTTTTTGAACCTGGTTCCGGGGATGAAAATGGGACTAGTAAGTGTGATCTTGGTATCATCATGATCCTGAGTGACTGTGTGACAGCCTGCGGCATCAGTACCTATCTGTGGCTTGCTGGAGGCAGACGGTGAGGGTGGCCAGCGGGGTGCACAGCATTATGGTTTCTCTCCAGGCGGTGAATGTGGGTCTGTGTGTATTTGTGTGTGTCCCTCCCCAGGTCATAAAGAAGAAGAATTTAGGATGCCTTATCTTAGTCATCAGCAGCTGCCTGCTGGAATTCTTCCCATGGTGCCTGAGGTTGCCCAGGCTGTAGGAGTCAGTCAAGGACATCATACCAAAGATTACTCCAGAGCGGCTCCCAATCCTGCTAAGGCTACGGTAACTGCCATGATAGCCCGAGAGTTGTTGTATGGGGGCACTTCGCCCACAGCCGAGACCATTTTAAAGAATAACATCTCTTCAGGCCACGTACCCCATGGACCTCTTACAAGACCCTCTGAGCAGCTGGACTATCTTTCCACAGTCCAGGGATTCCAGGTAACTGCTGGGCAAGGTTGTGGTTCAGTGTGCTCAACTCAGAAAATGAGCTTTGTGCCTTACTTTTAAAATCAGCTTCTTGCTGGGCGTGTGGCTCAATGGTTAGAGCACTTGCCCAGCACCTTGGGTTCAATATCTAATACTACAGAAGCAAAAAGTCACTACAGAAAGAAGTAAATCAAGTTCTTTGAGGGGATTGGGGGAACAAGTGGTGGTGGAAAGATGTCCTTAGTGGGGAGAAGTTGCCGTGAGAATTCCAAGCTGGGGGAGGAATAGAAAGCCCTTGGCCTTTGGTAGTAATATTTCCAAATCCAAGCGACCCTAAAAACACAGCCACTGACTACTAGTAATATGGCAGTAGTCATAAGAAAACAGATAACTGGGCTGACCCTTTGACCTTTAAGAAGGGACATGGTTCCTTCCAGCCCAGGGGTTTTAAGCAGACAGGAGGTTCCTGGAGGTTCAGGGCTGGCCCCTGGGTGGCAGCATCGGTGGTAGCCACAGGTGGAGCATGCCCGCCCTTGTCCTCCCCTGCCTGGCCTCAGTTCTCCTTTTCCTCTTTAGGTTGAATACAAAGACTTCCCCAAAAACAACAAGAATGAATTTGTATCTCTTATAAATTGCTCCTCTCAGCCACCTCTGATCAGCCATGGTATCGGCAAAGATGTGGAGTCCTGCCATGATATGGTACGTCACAACCCTCCCCACCCCCGGGTGGAGGGCTCGGCGAGGCCAGTTGGATGGGTGTATTCGGCTTCTGACTGGCCTCAGAAAGACAGGAGGATTCTCCCACAGACCTTGTGACCAACTGATTGACAGATGTCCTGTTTCCAAGGGCTCAGTTGACTGGACCAGCGGCTCTCTGTCCACAGGAACGCGTCAGCTCTGGCTGGCCGCTCTCCCCTTTGCCTTGCCAACCAGGGATGGCCCGGGATCCTGGGCCCCATCCAGAGACTACTCATCTCTGACCAGAACAGGGCACTGCAGACCTGTGCCTGGCAGCTGTAGAAAGCCCCTTGTTTTGGTATTCTGTTCAGATACAGTGGTAATAAGACACACTGAAACCAAGCAAAGGAGTTAATTAGCAGACCTCAGCCGTGGTGTAGGTACTTGGTGGAATATTAATGCATTCGTCAGGCTGATGTCTTTGAAGATGGCATAGCAACAAGGAAAATACGTGATAGGATTTGGAAGCGGGATAGAAAACTTGTACAGTCTGGTTACTATAAGGTTAAAAATACTAAAATGGAAGAGCATGACAAAATCAACAGGTTGTTATTCAAAGAAGTAACTTGTTTTTTTGGTGCGGGGACGGAACTCAGGGCCTTGAGCTTGCTAGGCAAGGACTCTACCACTGAGCTAAATCCTCAGCCCAGATAACTGGGTAATTTTTAAAAAATGTGTTGTAAATTAAAAATTTAAACATTGTATTTGGTGGGACCAGAGCTTCCAAAGTTGCCTGTTTGCTTGGCAGCTGGAAATGCCCTTCCCTCCCTGTCGACAAGCTCTCCTGAAGCCCCAGGCAGCAGCTTGGTTTCACTTTTCTTTCCATTCCCTCTAGGCTGCGCTGAATATTTTAAAATTGCTGTCAGAGTTGGACCAACAAAGTACAGAGATGCCAAGAACAGGAAACGGACCAGTGTCTGTGTGAGTGAGCTCATTTGCATTCACTTCCGAGTCACTGTCCCTGCAGGCCATCTCCCCAAGGTCCCACAGTCTCTAGGCAGGATCTGCTCGGGCACATTATGCACCTCACAGCTGACTTAAGGGTGCAGAGCAGCATGTCGCCCTCACTGTCCCCACTTTTCTCCCCCAGCAGCCCTGTCCCCCAGGGCTCACATTTTTTTTGTTCCTTGTATCTTTTCTATATATTTCTTGGTGCAAATAAAAACATAAAATGAACTTGGTTTGTCTTTTTCCCCAGATAACAGTCTGCACTTTTTACTGAACAGTGTGTTCTAGAAAAACTAGTTCAGTTATTAACCAGGGCCTGTACTATTAGACTTACCAATATTTGCTAATTTCATTTTTAATATTAGCTTAATTTCTTTCATTTCAAAACTGGTGTCATTTTCATGTTTTTCTTCCTTAAAGGTGTGGGAGGTGCTGAACCTTTTCTGGCTATGAACCATTATAAAATCCAACATACATACTGAAAATACTGAAACTGCTTTGAAAATTCGGAATTTGATACCTCCAGTGGGCTGAGACACACGGTGGGTAAGAGCGTGGGCAACAGTAGTGAAGACGATGGCCACACGTGACAGCCGTGGCCCTGCTGGCTTTGCTGTGTGCTCTGAACTGGCAATCTCTGCGTAGGAGCAGCGCCTGTGGGGAAGGCGGCGCCTGCCTGGCAGCCCGGTTCCTCTGGGAAACCAGCAGTCCCATGCCCAGGGCACTGCGGTGCTTTGGCCATTTTTTTTTTTTTTTCCCCTCCTGTGTGAAAAAGGAAACAGAAAGCAAACTGGCTCACTCACATTTTGGGACAACCCTGGATTGCCACGCCGGAAAGAGGCCTTAGATGGGCCCCAGAGAACCGCTGCTTCCTACTCAGTGTAACCTAACCTTTCTAGCGTGCTCTGGTCCCACCACTTCATGGAGTGCCCACACCGTAACCACTGCTTTCTCTTCCAACAGTGATGTGTATTCTAAGTTTCATTATTTTCTTTTGATCGATATGACACTATATAAAATTTTCATTTGAGTTTCTCAATTGTATCTAGTTATATAGCACAGTTTAGAAACTTGTCTGAGACTGACTTTATCAGTAATCTAACCGGCAAAGATCATATCCATGTGTACGTAGTTATACGTTTTTATTTTATTGGACTAACCCAGGACCATCTCACCGATGCAAACTGTGTGTCCTCCAGCCTAGCCCAAACAGTCCCGGACTTCTCACCAACTCTGAAAGTCTCCCACAGTTGTATAAATTGGACAGTTTAGGAATTTTAAACTTTAGATGATTATTTGGTCCTTTTCTATTTTATTTTTATTTTTGTTAATGCAACAGGATTTAAATGAACTCTGATCCTTGTTTTAAAGATTATTAAAGAATTGTGTCTAGACATACGGCTCTCGAGGATGTAGTGTTCACTCTACTCCACTACAGGATATGATCTCCGTGTAGTGCGCTTAAGCCTGCAGGTTGACTTTCTGAGTGCTTGATCCCGTCAGTTACATCTCCGTGTAGGGCTGAGAATGTTTCTATAGACAGCTGTGTTGCTTTTGATGTTGTGCAGTTGTACACAGATGTGTGCACGGAGGTCTGCTCTGGTCCCGATGACAAGCACGGTAGCCTTGCAAGTTAAGTGCGCTTCCACTCATTGTTTACGCTGGAACATTTTCTCCCCATGGAATGTAAGTAAAATTTAGTGTTTGTCATCAATAAATGGTAATACTAAACTTTTCTGTTATGTTATTTTCAAATGCCACTACTGCTAGGTTGGTCCCCTTCCATCTCATCCCCTCCCATTTTTTTAAGAAAAAAATTTGTAATGCTTGTGATTCCGTCTGGGCAGAAATCTGAAGACCTGAAATAACTTTTCTCAAACCACTGATGAATAAACAGCTACTGATGAAGTTCTCGGTCCTGGTGAGCAGTAAGGAAAGACGTGAGGGAATGAAGTGTGGTACGGGAGACAAGGCCAGCTTGGGGAGCCTCACTCCCCGCTGAGGAGGGCCGCATGGGCACTGGGTGGAGGAGGTGCCCTGGCCACGCATTGTGACCTTTGTTTGGTTTTGAAAGTTTGAAGGAACTGGACATAGACCAGGTGTGGTGATGCCTGTCATTCTGCACTGGCAGGAGGATTGCTGTGAGTTTAAGGCCACTCTGAACTACATAGTGAGACCCTGTCTCAAAAAACAAATCAGGCAACCAAATTGCATGATTATAAAGGTGTTTCTGAATGCCAACCTAGGGACTTGCCTGACTCACCAGAAATAATGAGAAGGTATGCAAGATGCTAAGGGTAGAAGGGAATTCACCGTTTTGAGGATAAAGGCAGTACAAGGAGATAAGACATTTTACGGCTTTCAGGGGAGAAAAGGCTTCTGGCTAGTGACTCCCATTGGGATGTTCCTGCAGGTTGACAGCCCCTTAGAGAAGCTGTGTGTTGGCTCTGGCGACCTGATAGATGTTCACATAGCCTGGCACCTAGAAAGAAGGCACAATCTTGTGCTTCTTTGCGCGTGTTTTGTTGAGACAGTCTCTTCACTCTATGATTTAGGCTGGCCTTGAACTCACTATGTAGATCACAGTATATGTGCTGTCTCACTCTCCCTCTATCCTTACCCGCTCTTGTCCTTGAAATTCAAATAGTCCCGAGTCAGGAAATCAGGACTGCCACCAGTCCACAGACCCAGGCCGATATGAGCAGCTGTCTCACGGTGGCTTCCCCTTTCCTGGTCCACAGGCCTACTGAGAAGCTGTCTGCCATCTGGGTCAGTACTGCAGGCTTCTGTCATGCAGGCCTCTATAGGCCTGTCACTGACCTGTAGCCTCGGTCTGGCCAATGGCGACTAGACTGGTGACAGGGAAGCCATAAAGCTGATGGATGCTATGCTCTTTGTGTGTCACTGCAAGGGCACACTCCCGTCAGGCATGTTGCTGCTGTGGGTCACATTTCCCCTTGGTGATCAAGTATTGTGGAGGTGCTGGCAGAGCATGGAACCACCGTCATCTCCCGCAGCGTGAGCTAAGCCTCCGTCTCTGTGATTTGTGCACTCAGCATCCATCTTGGAGCTCCTGGGACATTGGAATGTCAGCAGATGGTACGACCATACCAGGTATGCAGTCCCAGTTTAGGGCTGGCTTGTAATTCCACTGCAGCTATTTATTTTGATGCTTACACAGTCTCCAGAAGACCCTTCAAGTTGGTTCTTGTGTCCTTTTGGCATGTCATCTTTTAAAAAATATTTCTGTTGTGGTACACATACAAAAGCTATCATTGTAACTATTTTAATTTCAGTGGTATCGAATCCAGTGTTTTGTGACTGTTGCCACCGTACATCTCCATGTCCTTTTTGATTATCTGATTTTTTTTCTTTATTTTTTTTTGTGGTACCGGGGATCGAACTCAGGGCCTTGTGCTTGCAAGGCAAGCACTCTAATCACTGAGCTAAATCCCCAGCCTCCATGTCCCTTTTAATCTCACAAATCTGAAACTCTACACCCAGCGATTCCCCATTCTCTCTTCCCCCAGCAGCCACCATTTTACTCGGTCTCCAATTTTAATGACTATCCCTCCTGTAAGTGGGATCGTGAGGTGTTTTTCTGACTGACTTATTTCATTTAGAATAATGTCCTCAGAGTGTGTCTGCATTATGTATTTTTTAAAGCTATCCTTTTATACTGATACCTCCAGCACCCAGGGTTCTCCATAGCCTTCCCCCTCACAAAGTCAGCACAGAGTTTGCTCTTCTCAATCTTACCACCCCGTTATTTCCCTGAAGTAGTTTGGTGCTAAATCTAGACATGCACTCTCACCTGTAGCCATTTATCCCCAAGCTGGGTGTGGCTGTCTCTTAAGAAGGCCCTCTGAAGCTAGGGCTGATGCCAGGGAGGGCTCAGTGGTGGGGTTTCAGTCTGAGCCAGCACGGTGGCATGCGCCTGTGATCCCAGCTGACCCAGGTGCTTGGACTTCCCAAGCGGGCCAGTAGGAACCACAGACTGGGACTGTGCCAGGGAGTCAAGCTGAGGCTGGAGACAACACGGCTTTAGTTTGTAAACACAGCTTGAGAAACATCACTACCATCTGGCTTGAGGGAGTAAATGAGAAAACTGAATTAATGGATTTGTCGAGCACTTACACATTGATGGATTGGTACAGAAGTTAGCCAGTTTGCCTCAACAGGCTTTTCAGAAGGCAATGGCCAACCAAAGATGGGGTGGGAGCCAAAGATGGGGTGGGAGCTTGGATTAATGAAGCAGCACAGCCATTTTCTTGAAATTTCCTTGCTGCTGTGTGTACTTGTACTGGTGTGTTTAATACAAAGCATACAGACAGAGAATGTACACGTCAAGCCATATTCTAATTTTTGTTAGCAAACAGTAATTCAGGAAATTTGTAGTGCTTCATTATGTGCTATTTACCCAAGTTTCATACTTTAAAAATGCTTCCTTTGTACATTCTTTCACATTCATTAGAAGCTGCTTGACACAAACCCAGGACTACAGTGACAGTAGCAAAGCAGTTATTGTAGCAGTTTCTAAAACATTTTAAAATCAAAAGTCAATTATGAACAACTTGGAAGACACCCCCAGCCCATGTTTGATGTTCGGCCCTCAATCTTGCTGTGTTCTACTTCCCACACAGCTGTGACAGTGGTGTCCGCACTGCTGGTCTCCGTGGCCTGCTCACAACTCTGACCTTGCTGTTCCCAGTGGTTGGCAGGGCCAAGTGACAGGCTCGGCTTCCTTCACATGCAGATTCGAGTGGCCTTTAGCTCATGGTGGGTGGCCCCATTCCTCAGACTGCAGAAGCAGCAGGGACATGCGGCTCGGACACCACCGAGCTCACAGGGACTGGCAGGTGCTGGCGTCCTATGGAATCTGCGTCTGCACTTAGCTGTCGGCACCCTCTGCCTCCCCCTCTGATCGTTCTGCAGTGTCCGCTTCCTGTCGGGGTGGATGGGGAGATACTGATTTCATTGCTTTTATGCCAGAGGACCCAGAAGGTCAATGGTCTGAAATCCTCTGTAGTTTGGTGATGGCTTAAGCCTTTCTTTTGCTGCACTTACTCCCTTTGGCTGGTGTCTGTCCCATATGCTGAGTGTATGCTTACCTAGTAGACTGACAGTGATGTGGGAATACACACCTGAAAATTTTCTGGGTTATTTTCCTGGCTTTTTGGATTTATGGATAAGAACACGGTAAAAATGGCTGAAAGCTGCAACGAAGAGGAGGAGAGGTTTATACTGGCTCATGTTTCAGTGGTCTCAGCCCCTGCATGTTCGGCCAGATCCAGGCAGAAGCAGCACGGTGGAAGGGATGACAGAGGAAAGCTCACCTTGCTGTGGCAGGTAGGAAGCAGAGTCAAGTCTGGTTCCAGGAAGGGAGACGCGCCCTTCCAACTCAGCCCCACAGCAATCCACCTCTTCCAGCCAGATCCCCACAGATCCAATCAAACAGCTACATGAGACTCGGAGGGTGGCATTTTAGATTAGAGCTGAACCCCAACAATGGCCAAAGTTCCTTCGGGTGACACCACCTGTCCTTGGGCATGCAGATATGCCTCAGCTGGCGCTGGTGCCCCCTTGGCTGAGCCTACAACCAGTGTGTTCTCTGGCTTTCTGGGCACTCTGTTGGGACAGTGGAGAGGACTGAGGGCTCAAGGCACACGGGTGGTCAGACGCCCAGGTGACTGGAGACTTGGAATGCATGGTACATAGCAATTGGCCTTATTTGATGCCTGCCATAATTTTCTCACATCTTCCAGTTTATAAGGGAGGAAACCTGGGGACAGGCAAATATGTTCAGAGTTGTGGCTGCCTTCCCCAGCCACAACAGTGAACTTGTACAAAACAGCTTTACTCCCTACCAGGTCAGGTGGCACCCCCAGAGCATGGAAGGGGAGTAAGCAGGGAGCTGGCCCATGTTCCTGATTATTAGGTTCTTTCTTTGAGAAGCCACTGGAAAATGCCTGTTACTTTCCAAGGTTCCACAGAGTGTCTTTGCTCTACCAAAGACCAGTGTTCAAATACTCTAGGCACCCTAGGTGGATCCAAGGATGGATGCATCTTGCCTGCCAGTCACATAAAGCACAAGCAGGACAGGAACTGTGCCGTGGAGCCAACATGGGACTTTTGTGAAACGGAGCAAATGTTCACAGCCAGCCAGCTGGTTGCAGGACCAGCCTGGGGTGCGGGGGGCTCCTGGAGACAGCATGGTGACACCTACGTCACCAATGAACACTGATGGTATTCCTATTTTGAAAAGTGCTCATTAGCAGAGTGCCCCAGGATCATGCCCTTAGTAAACAACTCTTTCTAAAACTTGTGCCAAGCCATGACATAGTGGCTAAGGCAGGCTGTGGGCTTCAGTTGGCTGCATCCAGCTGTGTGACCTGGTAAGTTTCTGCACCTTAGAAAACAAGGATGTGGCTCCGATAAAGCTGCATAAGCAAAGAATGGAGAAAGCAAACGTTGGACGGTGCTCTTGGTCTAAGGCCAAATGACACCTCAGCTGCTGAACTCAATTTGTTCCAAATTCATTTGAACACCAAAAAGCTCAAGAACTGAACATAGTTTTCCCATGAGAAACAATGGAAAACCAAGTAATTGGCTCTGAGGCCCAAAAATTACACTTATAAAATTCATTTTTCCAGGACTTTAACTCATTTTGCAATGGTTTCTTTAACCTTCATGGTTCTGTTTCCCTCTTAGCTTTACTGCTGGTATCACTAACTTTCTTTGGAGCTGTGGTTTCGATATTTTATGCAAATAAAGTGCAAAAAAACCCCCAGCACAATGATGAATGTTTAAATGCAGTAACATGAGCACTGTGCATTGTCTGGGAAGAGCGGCACTTAGACTGAAGCGTCATCCCTTTGTGTCTGTGGCAAGTTGCGGTGCATGACTCACTCTTGGCCTGTACAGGTTTTTTCAAGTTGGATTTCCGGTTCAACTGTCCAGCAAAGTTAGCAAAACTGAGCAGATTTTTTTCGAACTTTGCTGTTGTAGCAGTGGAAAGTTCAAGCTTGGAGCCAGCTAAGGTATCACAGTATTTATACATCCTAAGCAGCCCTTAACAACAAAGGGCAGAGAAGATGGGGAGGACAGGCCATCAGCAAAACAGAAAGGTGGACAGGTGTATCCTGGTGAGTGACCCAACAGAGCAGTCAGGGCCAGGATGCTTGATGGCTCAGGTCATGTCTAGAGGCGGGATACGAAACCTGTCTTGGATGATGGAATGAGAACCCTCACCAGAGAGCATCTTTAAAAACTGGGCTGGGGATTTAGCTCAGTGGTTAGAGCACTTGCCCAGCAAGCACAAGGCCCTGAGATCGATCCCCAGCACCAAAAAACAAAAAAACCCCAAATACTAGTAAACTAATTGGGCCAAAGGAAAGGAAAAGTACTAGTCTTCCCCAGAAGCCACGTTAAATGGCACACCTGCCTGACGTTTACAAAGACGAAGCATCTATTTCGTTCTGAACTGAGGAAGGAAAACACTCGAACTTGACAGGCTTACGATGTTGAATGAACCTAGCGTCCTCCAGGAGTCCCCTCTGTGGCACGTCCTTAACTGTCTACCACCAGCTTCAGCAGAGCAGAGCCACGCATACAAAGCAATCGGGAAACCACCACGCACGAACCATCTCTTCCAATTCCTACCTGCATTCCAGTTTGCTTAATGAAGCTGTACTTTAAAATCATTATCCTTCACCAATAACCACTCAAGCCAAAATAATAATGAAACTTCGCTGTTTCCATTTCCTTGTGAAAGCCAACAAAAACCTAAAAGGGATCAGATGGTAGAAATAATGCTTAGATTGCTTGAAATTTCTCAAGCAATACCACTATAAAAACACTACATCTGGGGGTTGGGGATTTAGCTCAGTGGTTAGAGCGCTTGCCTCACAAGTACAAGACCCTGAGTTCGATCCCCAGCACCAGAAAACAACAACAAAAAACTACATCTGGAGATTTTGCTCAGTGGTTAGAGCGAGGCCCCGAGTTCGATCCCTAGAACAACAAAATACTCAAATTAGGTGCCTGCAACTTAGAAAAAAGATGTTTATAACTTCTGTAAAAAATCACCATGAGAAGAGAGGTTCTAATTTACCACAAATGGGTGATCAACAATTCCAGCCAGAGTAAGCTGTGTCTCACAACATGCAGACTCTCAGTCTTCATTCCCTGAAAACAAGCACTGTGGACCTCTGCAGGTCGGGTTGGGGCAGGTGGCGGCAGGCAGCCCGCGCACTCTGCACTGGATCGCAAGCCTCCGAGAAGTTCTGGTGAGCTCTGCCCTGCAGGAAGGAGTTCACTGGGGAGCACGCGCCAGCCTAGCTCCTATGCAGCCCCGAGAGCTACTCCACAGAGCTGTAGGGCAGAAGCTGCCAGTCTGGGTCAGGGCCCCTTCCCCTTGGAGAGGAAAAAGATTAATCTTACTTAAATAATTTTAGAAGTGGGATTTTATGATGTCCAGAGAAGGGGAAGAAACTTAAATTCTTTTTTATGAAAGCGTCAGGGAGCATCAGAAGCCTGTTCTTAAGATATTCTTAGATACACATTTTAGATTTTCTTTCTTGCCAATTATACACTTAAAACTGTGAAGTGTGCATGGCTTGGCAAGTTACACCAGTGACACTTACCCTTCTGAGAAAACTTAAAGACAAAGGACAAGGATACGAATGGCCAATAGTTTGAAAATGAAGGATTTAGTAACAGAAATCTCCACAGTGTCTGTCAGAAATTTAAAATGATACAAACCGTGCAAATGCTCGACTCAAGGTTGTACAATCAACTATTAATGTTTGTCCCTTGAAGTTGCAAACAAAAATGTCATCCACTTATATTTATGATCACACAAATCACCTAGCTTGCTCAAGGTTCAGCTTAAAGCAACATTTAATATCCTTTGTAAGAGGGAAACTATGACAAGTTCAAAAGGAAAACTTGCTGTGTTCAAATGCAGCTGCGCTCACAGTCTACGCAGATTCTCAAATGGGAAAATGCAGTTCAGAGCAGTGTCACGCTGGCCGCCTGCAGGTACCCTTGGAGATACTGCAGTGCTTCTGCATTGAGGCTGGTGCTCACCATCGACGGAACCTACAAAAGATGGAAATGCCGGTGGCTGCTGCAGGTGCCGATCCATTCCTGCAGAGCTGCCACAGCTTGGGAAGGGCAGCCGGGCTCTGGTCCCCATCCAAGGGAGTTCCAGGCAACTCAGCTGTTTTTATGCCTTCAGAAATGGATAGCCCGAGTCAGGCATGTGCACTCCTGTAACCCCAGCACTCTAGGAGGCCGAGGCAGAAGGCTTTCAGATTTGAGTCTTGCCTGGACAGACTGGTAACTTACCAAGACCCTGTCTCAAAAGAAACGGACAAGCCTAAAAAGTGGATCCAGTGAGGAATTATTAGTGTTATACTGAATTGTAATTAAGCTTTGACAATGTCCTCTTTAATGATGCGTACGTAATAAAGTACTACTGAGTGAACTGATATACGAGGGCTTTGTTAGGCTATTTCTACGTATGCCTGAAATTCTCCATAATGAAAGAATAAGAGTACTTTAGACAGTGAGACTGTAAAAACATGGCTAAATGCAACTATACAGCCATTAAATGCCACATTGTACATTGTATTACGATTATTTGAATCTGAGAAATATATTTCTATTCAAAGCATTTTTCTCCCTTTATTCCTAAAACTATTTACTCTAAAAAGGGCCCATCGTTTAAATTAAAAACACACTTTACTCAATGGGATGTGGTACGATTATGCTGACCAGTGATAACAGGAGCCATGACAATTGCCCTCCCTCTTTCTAGAAAAGTCCCACCAGTCACACAGCTCTGTGACAGCGGAGACACTCACCCTTCCCGGACAGGCGGTAGACAATTTGTGCAGTGACTGTGCCAGGTGAATCTTGGGGTTGTTCACCATCTGACCTACAGGGTCATGCTCTTTCTTGCCGGCAAACGCCAGCTGCGAGAAGGCTGTCTGGTATCCTGGCGTGTCTTCGATGTCAATAAAATGCTCTTCGTCTGGAATGGTGTCATCTTCGGGTAACTCAAAAAGGCCAATCAGAGACTGCAATAAAGGAGTCCTAGATTGGGAGAAAGCAAGAGACAAAAGCCTCAAGAAAATACTTTGCAGATTTAAACAAAAGTAGCGATTCCTGAGAAAGAAAATTACAGACACAGTCTCAAGAGTAGAAAGGGATGTTTGAAACGAAGATGGCCATCAGTGTGTATGCCTATCCAGAAACTTCTATTCCTAACTTGTCTTTCAGAAATGACACCATCTCCAGCCACACAAAGGTCTTTCATGCGGAGAGCTGTGAGGGGAGACGAGCCACCAGCTGCCTACATGGGACCCGGAGGAGGAAAGGAGAGGTGCGAGGTCATGACAAAGACCCTCGTGACACCGAATGCAGATGTGGACGGTCACTGCTGGCCGACGCTGCTCCCCTTTCCTCAGCGGTGAAAAGCAGTCAAGCCGAGTGTCTGTCTAAACAGCGTCTAGACCAAACTCAAAACGAGGCCCGTGAGCCCACCCCACCCATCGACCCCACAAGGAAGGAAACACTCTTCAGACCTCGAGGGATCCCCAGTCACATCACGGGTGTGATGATTACTAGCAGGAGCCGAGATCAGAACTCGATTCTCTTGGTACCTCTGAGAGTGAGCTAAATTCTGCAGCCAGACGCGCCGGCAGGAGCACTCACCACAGCTTGGTGTACTCAGTGTCCATCATTGGCGGACACTCTGTCAGCAATTTCGTTATGCCAACCGCACAAATCTTCTTCTCCACGTTGCCAGACACTTTCTGAATTTCGGGAATAATGATCTTTTCCAGAACCATTCCGAACATTCTGTTCATCAAAGCAAAGTGGATCTACTTAATAGTAAATCGACAGCCCCTCTAACTGGGGAGATGCGCAGACGTCATTTTATTCTCGGTGACTCCTTATGAAAAAACTACCGAACAGGCTGCTATTCGCCACCAGCTGAAGACAGCAGAGATGACAGACAGAGCAAAAAACGCCCCGCTGAGCTCCACCCTGTAGCCAGCGAGGGGCCGTCTTCTGTCGGTCTGCCAACTTTTTGTCTTATATACTTTTTAAAAAATTACATCTTTGAAAAATTAGAATAGGAAAGGGAAACAACCCATTCACCATCCAGCAGTGGCTGAATTCTAAACTTCTCCATGTTCTTCGCTTACACAAAGAATGCTGTCAAGGTTAAGACATGATTTGGTCAATCGTTGTTATGTTACTGCAAACACCCTAGAAGTGAAGTGTTTACAACTGTAAATGATGCAAAATCATTGTGCCCTAACCATGCTTTGAAGTAGAAAAAAATGGATCACAGATGTGGCCATGTTACTGTTCTGGATAAAGAGAGCGTAGGTTTTGCTCTCAGAAAAAACGATTACAGGATTTTCCCTTTACCACTCTATACCTAAAAATATTTTCAGAACCACAAAGATACTATCCTCAAGCCCAAAACCATGAAATCAACAGTAAGATAGAGATACTGATTTACACTGAAAGAGGTCAATTATTTTCTTGCTCTTAAAATATAACAATGGAAAGCAAACTTACTTTGGTTGTATACCATCAAATATTTCTTGTAATGCTAGGGCCCCATACTTTATGCAATACAAATTAATGAAGACTAAGAAACCTGTTGAAAAAAAGAGAATACAGGACTCACCAAACTAAACTTATCAGAGGTCTACTACATGAAACTCACTGATAATCATCAAACCCTGTAACTGGCACTAAATCACATACAGAATGTCTTTACATTATAGACCGTTACACACAATCTGATTTGTATTTCTTCATAATTTTAATTCTGCTGAAAAGGTGTTTTGATGTCAAAACTTAAACCAATTTTTGGAACACAATATGCACAAAACCATTTTACTGACTGGTGAACGACAACATCTTAAAAGATATTTTATACTGCAAAATTTGTACCAGCCTAAGGTTTCACCTACTTTCCCTTTCTATTTCTGTAAAACACCCAAAAGATTTACTTACTCTTGATAAACTTTGTGGTTTTGGAATTCTGAAGTCTTTGGAATAGCAGAAGGAAAATCTGCTTTCTGTACTGGTCGACTGATTCACTAAAGAATTGAATGAAAGCAACAATATAAATTCAGCACCTTCCTGAATCCCTTGTAAGATCCTTGGCTAAATGTGCAAGGTTACGGTCCTACTCACGGAGGCATGTGCTCTATTATGCTGTTCAGAAGATAAAAGCCTTGGTGGTCATTGGCTTTGGATGCAATTAGCTTCTGGAAGACACCCAGTAAACCAGGCTACAATAAATCAGATCCAATAATAAACAGTTAAAAAGGAGACATGGATTAAAATTCTAAAACTTAAGCATGTGATACGTGTTTTAAAAAAGGACTCAACATTGAATAACCTCACCAGTCTGCTCTCTTTAGTTTTTCTGAAATGTGTGTGTGGGGGGGTTTCTAGTACAATAAACTATTAGAAATCTTGAACCTATCTGGTTTTCATTTCCCACCATGGATATAAATGAATAATAACTAAAGGATACCTAATTCTAATAAAATACTCACTACTATTTTCTAATTACTTCCCATTTTCTTGTTTTAAATAAATAAAATGTTAAAACCTGCCATTCCTACTTTCTCCAAGCCACCTTAGAAAATTATAGTTACTGAAAAATAAATCTGACTCACAATTTTGTCAGCTGCAGCACTTGCTATTGTGTTTGAGCCTCGTTCCAAGAATGCTTGGAGAAGCCTCACCAAAGCCGGAATATTTCCTGTTCTTTCCCAAAGCACTGGCTGAAGGAGGTGAGGAAACAAGGCCATGTAGGAAGACGGGATGTCATTCTTGTGTGTTTCCAGAAGCAAAGACATCACTTGAAAGACGTATGGAATAAATTCTGTTGATAAAAGGAAAAACAGCTGTCAGCTTCAGAATGAATGGCTCTAGCCAAACGGCACTTATCTCTTAGGAAGGCTGCATTTTATAACCAATTTAACGGCTTTATTTCATTACAAAGAAAACAACTTCCTAAAAGCTTACCTTGTACATCATTTTGTAAAATTTCAGTAAACACCAGAAACAAAGCCTCCTCAAAATTTACAACAGCAGCAGGGTTAGCTTTGCAGGTTATTCTTATGGATAAACAGATTGCTTCAAACATGTAGTGATTAAAGTGAGGTTTGCTTGGGTTCTGAAATTAGGGAAAAAAAATTACTGTTATAATCCAAGTGACTATTAAATATAAGAAATAAAACACCTATCTTTTCTAAAACATTTAAAATCGATGCCACGATGCCATCTTTGAGAGCTTGTTCAGAGGTTCTAGCAGGGGAGCTACATCCATTTGTACCACCAGTGGCATAAGCAGCCCAGTGCGACATCCATCGCTGTTACCATAGTGGTTCAAGCCTTGTGTTAAATCACAAGATGGGAATGCATGTGCGTTGAGGGGAAGCACAAGGATGCTGTTTCCCTTCTCTGTCTGTCCCCCAAGTTCAGCATAGTTCAAGACCCTCACCCAGAACTCAGCTGACTGTCCTCCAAGTTCAGCATAGCTTAAGACCCTTACCTAGAACTAAGTTGAAAAATAACCACTTTATTCTCAAGTCCCTCCAATACTATGTGCTGTGAATTTATCTCATATTCACAGCATAATTAGGATTAACCGTCTATAAAGGCATTCTGTCAATGTTAGGCTCAGTACGTATGAATCAAAATATTTGTACAATGTTTACAACGAACACGTTACTTTTTTTTTCCCTTTTCTAGGGGGTGCTGGGGATCAAACTTGGCCTTGCGCTTGCTAGGCAAGCACTCTACCACTCGAGCTACATTCCCAACCCCTGAACACATTAGTTTTGAAACGAGAACAGAAATGCATTCAAGTTTCAGAGCCCATACTTACAGGTAGCTGCTCTTACATCTCCACACTGCCAGCACCCCCACACTTCTAGAAAAGCACTCAACTGCTGGCCAGGTAGAATGCACAGACCTCCTCCAACCCTCAGCCAGTGCCAAGGAGTTCTGAGGCCCAAACAGTTAGAAACAAGTTAAAAAGCAACCTCATTTTCAAAACTGGCCGTTACCTTACTAACAGCTAACAGCTTCTGTGTAAGCTGGGTGATGAGAGTGGGGATATAGGGAATTATGGCTTCTTGTAGGAGGGAGAAA
Source organism: Hystrix cristata (assembly GCA_004026905.1). Classification (NCBI taxonomy): domain Eukaryota; kingdom Metazoa; phylum Chordata; class Mammalia; order Rodentia; family Hystricidae; genus Hystrix; species Hystrix cristata. The sequence goes on from PVJO010000007.1 coordinate 158,291, forward strand.
CTTCTCATGATAGCTGTAAAATATAAAAACAGCAAAAAACAAATAGTTAAACCACAAAATAAAACAATGGGGGGAGCGCCTGCTAATTCATCAGATAAAATGTTAAGATGCTTAACTAAACCACCCCAGACAGCGCTCCCATTTAAGAATTTCCCTTCCTTTTTTAAAATTAGGACAGGGGTTGGCAACAAAATTTAGCTGGGAAGTTTTGAGTACTTTCAGAAGGCCCAAGGCTTAAAAAAGGGACATTAAAAATAGGGGACAAAAGAAGTGATGAAGAGGAGGAAAGAGCAATGAACTGACATGGCTGAACAGCAGAATGAGAGAGAGAAATTGTCTTGGGTCATTTAGAAATCACTGGTAAAAAGGGTTAGCCCTGGCCTAAGAGAAACATGGTATCAGCCTACACGATACTGAAAGAGAAAACTAGCTAGGACCCCCCTCAAGGAGATGAGGAACCTAAGACAAAATATGAAAATACATACAAAGCCATGGGGTCCATATTGCAAAATATTGTTCATTAACAATGCTGGAAACATTTGGTATGGGAAAGAAATATATTTGTAAGCTAACGTATGGTGTTTCTCTTTCCACAAGCATCAATTCCAAAGTCACCGTATACTAACCAAAGTACCCACTGTATACCAGCCCCAAGGGACAGCGAGCTGTCCTCCCTTGCCTCCTAAACACACATAGAATGTTTCCTCTGCCTGAGTTAAAGCCTCACTCACCTTTCAACACACTGACACCTCTCCCTCACACCTCTGCTTGGACATTGCTTCCTGGAGGAAGGCTTTCCCTGACCTTGGTTAAGAGGACTCAAAAGATGGATTAGTGTTCCTCATCTGGGCTAGCAGAGACCCTTTAATTCACTCACACAACAGTATGTATTGAGAAGGTATGAAATACCCTGCGCTCTTGTGAACCCTCAGGAACAATAATGAAGACCATAGACCAGTTACTTCCCCCCGATGCTGAAAACCCAGGCAAAAACAGGCAAACCCAGGCAAACCCCTGGACCCCATTCCCCCACCCCCAGGATCCTGACCCAAGCTGCAGGGATCAGGGCAAATACTTTGCAAAGTATTTCCTATGATCCAGGTACTCGGTAGACTTCTGAGATACCACCGTGAAAAGACTGAGATTGTGACTGTCCCTGAAGTCAGAGCTGGCACCAGGACACATGGACGCAGCGCCTGTGTGGAGTCTACCACGTGCACGCGTCTTTACTAAGCCCTAGTGGAGCACACAGTCCAGAGGCTGCTGTACAATCTGATCTATGCCCTCGGAAGGAAAAATGGAGTTGGCCATTTTCTGTAATGAGGGGTTCCATATCAAGCTAAGGCAAAATGTTTTTGAAACAGTTATTAGTAAACCATTGCTTTTCATTTTAAAATATCTAATCCTACCTATTTCTTAGCAAACAGTACATGGTTCAGGAGTGTTTACCCATGTGAGGTTGGATGCTTAGTTATGATCTGTACACCAGGGAAATGGCCTACCTTTCATAATATATTCATTTTCTGAAGAGCCAGGAAGTGTGAGAGCTTTGAAAAGGTTTGTTAGCAGAATCTCAACAAACGGTGCGATTTCTGCAGCTGTAAAACTATAGATGAAAAAACAGCTTTCAGTAACTACCAACTCTTGAGATTGTCACTATGGAACACCTTTGGCAACTACTAAATCACACTCCTCGGCATAAAATGAGCCATCCCCTAGTTGGCAGATAGCTTTGAAAACGAACTGCTTACATGTGCTTGTGTGAAACTACTTACACACACTTGGGACCAAATGCAATTTGAACAAATCAAAAAAACCACATAAAGCCAACATCGTCTAAAACTGCAAAGGCCATCTTTGGGTCACGTCACCACTGAAAACAGCACCCCAAAGCTCAGGGGTCTCAGCCACCTATTCCTCCTGGAGTTGGGGCAAGATGTTTTCTCTGTCACTTCTGGGCTTGAAGACCAGTACCAGCTTGACTCCCTTCAAAGGATGTCCTCTCAACGGCTAAGATCACGTGCACTTCAATTCCTGGTGATGAAAAGAACCTAGAACTCTTTCCCTCTCTTACCCAGAGCTCAGTTTCAAGAAATAACACTGTGAAGAACTCTCTACATTTTATCCTCGATCAGGCCAGAAGAGCTATTTTCTTGGCCCTAGAGCATTCCTTTCGCTGGGCAGTGCTGCATCTCAGAGCTAAGGGAGGGCAGGAGAACAGGCACGGTGACGGGACTGCTCCGTGACACTGCGAGCGCTGCCGCCGCACAGCGGTCTCTTAATGAAGACTCATTTCTGAGATGCCTTTTAACTGTCTCAGCCTTAACTAAGCTCATGAACACTGTGACTATTTTAACTTCCCAAGTTCTCTTCACCTCTGCTTCTAGGAAACTCCAAATAAAATAGGAGCTTCTTTACTGTACAGGATCCTCTTACATGCACTTTTTTTTTTTTTTTTTTTTTAGATTTCTATTGCTTAACCTCACTATTGTTACTTTTCTTTGTTCCAATTTATTTAACTTGTCAGAAAGTATTCTAGTACACTGCCTCAAATCCTTCTGGAACTTAAGTATAAACAAATAAAAAGTACACATAGTTTTCTAAGTACTAATGAAATTATGAAAACATTCAGAGATACCTCTGACCACTAAACTGTAGTCCCCATTTTGTGCTGAAAATACATAAAGCTAGAATCAAATACTCACAGAGTGGCATTGTTAGGTCCTCTCATGGTGAACAGCCGTTCAAGAGCATGTGCTGCATAAGTGTGAACAACGATACTTTCAGCCTGAAGATGATGAATCAGGAGTGGAATAGAGACCAGAAGATGCTCTTTTGGCACCTGAAAAACACCAAAATCCAGTGATACTACAACCGAGTAGAAGACAACTGGAAGAGAAGGGTTTGCTGATTTTAAGAGCTTTTTTTCCAGCTCTGTTATAATGGGAAATGATGCTGTTGAGAGATCAAAACTTCTACCTACACATAATGGTTCAATTCGCATTCACTTTTCCATTTTCTTTTTCCTGAGCCCAAAACAGTGAGGGCAAAATCTCACAGATGAGTGAGTACAACACAGAATATTTATTATGGAGAAGCAGACTAAGATTTTACTAAACCTCAAGAATCATACTTTTGAAGAACTTCGAGTTATTTTAAGGATGGTATTTGTCAACTAAGTACCTAATTGGTAGGAGAGAGAGAAGACACAGAAAACTACATAAAGGGGACCTACTGGCCAAAGTGAACAACTAGTGCATCAAAAAATCCTCATTTGACATCTTGTGAGGCTGCAAAGGCACTAACTCATGATAAAGTAGGGGAGAAAACCCACATTTATTCTGTGTTTCCTGTACATTTTGGAAATTATATTCTCTGTGTATGAGACGGTGGGGGTGTACAATAAATGTACTAAACACCATGTGGTATATACTTTAAAATGACTTTTATATACTGGAAAGCGTATCTTAATTTTTAAAGTGCTATTTAAAAAATGTTTATGATAGAAGATTCTTTTTCACCTGAATGAATGAGTAAATGTGTGTGTCACAAAAAAGCGTACTTAGGATGAGCTCAACCCCCACTGCAAATCCAACTGTCATCAAGCATCCGGCTCCACCAGTACAGGAGACAGGGACTAGAGGGACAAAATAAACTACCACGAGAACGCCATCAGCTGAAGGAAGAATGTGAGAAACTCTCCAACATAAATGACCGGTGTCTCTGACAAAGGCACAGAAAGGGGACAGAGGAATTCCTGTGCTGTGAAGAGACCTGAGACAATCAACCATGAGCAATGAAATGTATGGATATTCAATTTTTACTGAAATTGTAAAAAGACAAGATACCTAAGAAAAATTAAGCATTCTCTAAAATAAGTCACTAAAAAAATACTAATTTTGTTAGATATGAATGTCAAATATTATCACACAGATTAGAGGAGAACCTAATTTATAATAAAATTCTTAAGTAGCATATGACAAAAATCTACTTACTTGATTCCTAAAAATCATAATATATTTGATACCATCAGCTTTAAGGACAGGAAATTCATTTGCTATTAAAAAAATAAAAAGTCATAGTTACTTAAGTGGTAAGGATTATTACTCCCAAATCAGTGACATTATAATTTTGAAAACATAGTAACCAAAATGTCAAGTAAGTTAATTACAAAATGATACACTCTACAGTTACTCATTTAGGTAAGGTTACAAATAATTTTCCTCTGCCCTCACCTTGAAGTTTTGTGATAAATGAACATGTATCGCTTATACAATTAAACAAAAATAATGTGAGCCATATGTCAATATATTCTCAAAAGTTAAAGTTATTCTGGTTTAAGATCACTTTCTCTAGCAGAGATTTACCTTACTCTAGTGGTATGAAAAAAATGAGTGAAAGAGCTAAAACAGGGCTGGGGATGTAGCTCAGTGGTAGAGGACTTTCCTGGCACGTGCAAGAGCCTAGGTTCAATCTCCAGAACTGTAAACAAACAAAGGGATGAAACAGCAAACTAGTAGTAATTGTTGAAGCTAGATGATGGTCACACAGAAGCTCATTACAATATTCTGTTGATCTTTCTGTGTATAAATTTTTTACAGAGTATTTTTGAAGAAGGGAATTATCTCAACCTGGATCAACATATTCTTATACACACAGGAAATTATCTTTAACTTTTTTTTTTGTTTTGGACAGTACTGGGGGTTGAACCCACAATGCACTGAGCTACATCTCCAGCCCTCTTTATTTTTTTATTTATATTTTGGTGTTGGGGATCGAACTCAGAGCCTTGTGCTTGCTAGGCAAGCATTCTACCACTGAGCTAAATCCCCAGCCTCTATATTTTGAGATAGGGTTTTGCCAAGTTGCCCAGACTGGCCTCCAACTTGTCTTCCTCCTATCCCAGCTTTTCCCAAATAGCAGGGATTATTGGAATGTGCTACTGTGCTCAGCAGTATTTCAGTTTTTCAAGTTTATCTTTCAAATCAAAAGTAAAGGAAACCAAAGTATAATTCCTATTCATACACAAGGCCAACTTATAGTTCAGTCTCACTTATTCTATCATCTTTCTACCCAAATCATATATTTTCCATCAAAAATTAACTTCACATTGCCATGGGCTGGGGCACCATTTGGTATTTTGTTCAATATAAGAAATAACTTCAGAGCCAGGCACAGTGGTACACTGCTATAATCCCAAGCACTGTGGGAAGCTGAGGCAGGAGACTCATCAAGTTAAGTCCAGCCAGGGCAACTCAGTGACTCAGCAAGATGCTAGGTTCAACATAGTAACTTGAACAGGGACAGGACCCAGTTTTTCAAGTATCATGACACTACAGCAATCTTATGATTTTTTCCATATTACTTACTTCATAGTATAATGATACAAATAAAAACTACAGATACACTGTCAAGTTGTATAGAAGAAAAATTCCACAGAACTCACCATTAGGTGATTTTAAATCAGGAAGGATATGATTCACAAAGAACTCAGTCAGGTTTACAAGTTCATTGGCTTGTGTAATTCCATGCTGAAAAGAAAATTCATAACAGGGTAAAATGACACAAAATACTTATATGCATAACCACATCAGAAATTTAAGCAGCTGTAGAAAACAAAGATGGAGCTGATGAGCCAGGGATGTAGCCTAGCACACCCAAGGGTCTGGGTTCAATCTCCAGTACCCCTCACCGAGCCCCCAAAAAAAGATCAGAAAAGGAGATGAACTCTTTGAAACATACACTGCGTATATGTAAGAAGACTAACTCAAGTGCTTAATAGGTCAACACAGAACTGTCTCTAGAGACTCTAACTAACAAGAGTATGGTGGAATAGGCCAATTTTCAGAGATCATTTGTTTTTGAATTCTGTGATTTCTGATTTCTCTGTTTTAGAAACAAAACATGAAGAAGATTTACCTTTTGTGTTTGGGCTTTCGATGCCAAAGATGTCACTAGGTAAATGGCTGCATCTTTGTGTTTCCAGTTGACAGATGGATTTTTTGCATATTCTTGAAGCATAGAGTTAACATACCCAGAGAAGATTCCTGTCACAGGGCCTTCAAAAAACTTGCATAATCCTCGTACCAGATCACAGGCAGCCCTGCGTCTAGTATCAATATCTATAAAATCAAAACAAGATATGAAGCTGGGGATTTAGCTCAGTTGTAGAGCACTTGCCTAGCAACCACAAGGCCCTGAGTTTGATCCCCGGCACGCCCTCTCAAAGACGAAAGAAAAAAAAATATCTATCTATCTATCTATATCCATATTTACATCTATATCTCTCTCTGTATATGTATCAGGGGAAAGAAGGAACTACCAATCAAACCAGTTTATAAGAAAAGAAATTGCCATCTGATAGCTGTCAACAACACAAACAATGACAAGAACATTTCTTTTCCCCATAAGAAATATGAAATGAGGGGGTTGGGGAATTTAGCTCAAGTGGTAGAGTACTTGCCTAGCAAGTGAAAGGCCCTGAGTTCAATCCCCAGCACCCAAAAAACAAAACAACAATAAAGAAATATGATGAAATGAGAATGAAACTAAAGAGGTCATAAAATTATAAACATTACTGAGAATAAAAGATAGAAAAGACAAACGATTCAATTTGCCATTCTTTTATGCGAGTTGCAGTAAGAGCTGATCTTTCAACATGTACAAGCTGAAGACAGAGAACAGTTCAATGAAAGTGAAAACCAGCTTGCTAATAGCTAAAAAACGGAAACACACACCTGATCCTTCCAAATCTCTTCTTATATACTCTTCAGAATTATCTTCAAATGCTTCTTCATCAGCAGCTACAAAGACAATACATATATGAAGATAACCCCCTGAAAGACAAGTCACTAGACTACAGCTGAGTACGCAGAAGTGCATGCAGAACTGCACTGTTACATACAATGAAGTAGTCTTTCCCATCAAATGATAACTTCCCACAGTCACTGCCAGAGCAGTGAGCGTCACCCTTAAGAGGCTTATATTAAATAATTCACACAGCTGTAAGATGTGACAATGTCCCCAGAATCGACTTTCACATCTGACTTTCAAAACTGAGTACTGGGGATTAATCCAGGAATGCTGGCTTTCTATCTTGTCAGATAAAGGTGTCAACTGTAATAATTACTTGATAAAAGTCATTTTGATAACAAAAAAAGCAAGGCAGACAATATCAGAATAAAGATGTGTCCTTAAGTTTAAGAAAACACAAAAGGAAATAAAACCTCCCACCGTATTATCCTTAATTTACTCATTTTGTTCCAGACTAATAGTTTGAGAAGCACTGATCTAGTAACTGCTGTAATACAGAACACAATCTCTTCCACTTTCACTACTTCTTCTTCGCAATAGCAAGAAGAGAGAAACAAGTACAGGCTCTTGGGGCTATTTAACCTTATACACAAATTAAGTGGGCCTCAACTCGTATATAAAAATTATCAAAACAGCTATTTGCCTAAACTGGCTAAGATGCTGTACTTTTCCCCAATTGTAGGATATGTAAAGTCTTACCCAAAATTTTTATGAAAAAGACCCAAAAGTACACAACAAAGCTTATTACAGGAATACAAAGTATGCTGCCACATTTTCTGTACTGGTTTAGTAAACACAAAATACTTCCTAAGTTTTTCTGTAATTTAAAAAATTAGACTGAATATGTTACAAGAACTGAAAGACTTACTAAATTTACATTAATATACTTTTTACAAAACTGAGCTTTTACTCCCAGGAAAGCCTTCACTCTGCCGTAATTACCTCTGAATTCCATGTTAGGCACAATAACCTTTTCACAGATACTCGTCAGCGTGTTCTGGTCCTCAAACAGATTCTTATAGTGAGGTCTCTCACAAACTGAAGCCAGAAACTGAATTGCATTACTTACCAACTGAAACAGAACATAAAATAGGAGTATTTTAAGGAGCAAAATCAATGTTTATCTTGTGGGAAAGTGAGGGAGGGAGTATCTTTTCTTTTTCTTCACTGGTGTCTTACCAGGTCATATTTAACCTCTTGCCCTGTTGTAACTAGTAAGTTCCAGATGGCTGTGACAAAGCGAGGCAGGTACCGCTGAAACTCTTCATCGTACTTTTGAGCGTAGAGAGCAGCATTATCACAAATCTGGGATTTTAACAGCTCCAATAAGCCTGCTTCTTCTTCATCCTCACATAAGAAAAAAGAAAATTCAAATGTACAGTTATTTTAAGGCTACCATAACTAAGGGAAGTAGTTACACTTTGTGAATGAGATCCTTTAAAAATTTTTTTCCTTTAAAATTTAAATCCAAATAATCTACTATTGTGAACTACATTAGTCACTATCGGTCTGTTCAAGTATTTTAATGAGGGATTTCTTATTAATCACTGAGAGCAGCTCCCTAAGTTTTCAAGTTGAATAGAACTTTTTCTTCTGGTTGCTGAATTACAAACTACTTCCATATTAAAAATTTTTTTACACAACTCTTTGCAATTAAAAAAAAAATCACCTCACACTTTCTGTATCATGTATGACCTCCCAAGCAGGTCATCATTTCAAATATACTAACGTAGGTGTCCCACCCCTAAAAAAGCTAATGTATAGGATTCTCATAGATAATATTCTAGTTATCAAATATTAAACAGGACAAGGGAGGTAGCTCATGGGATTTGCCTAGCATGTAAAAAAGGCTCTGGTTTGATCCCTGCCCTGCCCCTCCCACCTACATATGTAATATATATCTACATGTCTAGATATATGTGTATTAATAATCTAAGCCAGGGGTTAGCAAACTATAGTCTGCAGAGCAACTCCTGCTGGATCCTATTTTTGTAAGAAAACTCTTAGCCATGCTCATGTGTTACTCATTTACACAATTTACAGTAGTGTCTACAGCTGCTTTTGGTGGGGGGCTGCTGGGGATTGAACTCAGGGCCTTGTACTTGCTAGGCAACCACTTGAACTAAATCCCCAACCCCCAGGTGCTTTCATATTGCAACAGCTGAGCAGTTATAGCACACAGACCCATCTAGCTCTATAAAGCTGAAAATATATACTGCCTGGACTGTTTTAGAAAAAAATTTGCCAGCCCCAATCTAAACCATGACAGTGAACTCCGTGCCAAAGTTCTCCAGTTTAGAACAGAAAGACATCAGGGATGTTACGGTGAGACAACACGAGGCAGCATGGGCTTAGCTAGGCAAACAGCTTCCTGTGCAAAATCTCAGATGAATAATTTCCTTTACACTTAAGCATGAAGAAAGCTTTTGTTTCTCAAGGAGTGAGCTAGTTTTCCTAGTGAACTAAAATAATTTTATGGGAGCCAAATCTTTTTGTTCTTTTCCCTTAGCAAAACCCTGAGAAAATGGGCTGGGGATTTAGCTCAGTGCTTAGTGTGTGTGCCTCGTGAGCATGAGGCCCTGAGTTTGATTCCCGGTACAAAAAACAAAACAAAACAAAAAACCCTGAGAAAAAAATGTATTTTGTAATGGTGGTAATTAGTCCCTTTCTATATCCCACTTTTCATTTTTACATATGTATGCATGCATGTATGTATACATGCATGCATGCATGTTTTTCTTTGAGGCAGGGTCTCGCTATGCAGTTGAGGCTGACCTTGAAGTCATTATATAGCCCAGGCTGGCTTGGAACTTGCAGTGATCCTCCTGCCTCAGTCTCCTGAGTACTGGGATTACAGGCGTGCGCCGCCACGCCCAGCCTCTATGTGCCACTTTAAAAACCTGATTTCAATTACCATTTCTAATTTATTTTATCTGGTGTTGAAGTATTTTTTTTAAGTATTCTTAATATTTTATTTTATGGTTTGTTTCTTAGGAAAGATCTTACATATGTTAATAAACAAACCAAAACATACCACAGAGCAAATAAAGGCTATATGTTGAAAAGTATGTATTCTAAATCCCGATCAGAAACCTTTACATATTTTTAAATTTTACATATTCCCCAAAGCTGTAAATTTTTTTAAAAAGGGAGCTATCATTACAGAAGTTTAAGGTTTTATCTTCAATGACAAGCAATAAAAATATTCACAATGTGATTACAGCCTTGCTTTCAGTAACGTAATGAAATACCCTTACCTACACATTCTTACTTAAGACATGCTCACAGTAATTTTTTTTTATGTATTGCAGCACATAACCAAAAGAGAACGCCCAACAGGAGCAACTATTACTTGAACTCGTGGAATTTTATCTATTAACAATCCAAGAGTAAACAGGTTTTCATAGGGCACCAAAAAAATTCTTAATCAAAGAAAAAGGCTACTCCAATAACATTTAAAATACTTACATCGGTTTGTAGAAGTTTATTATCCAGTGTCAAGAGGGTGTGAAAATTGTTCATCCAAGTTTCCATATTATCTTCAAAAAACTCAGGGAGATCCTAAAAAATAACTGCTGACTTGAGACCATGATAAAAATAAATGAATATGCTACTTTGATATATTTCCACACCATGCCTTTTTTGTGTGTGTTTCTGGAGACGAGGTCTCACTGTGTAGCCCACGCTGGCCTGGAACTTGCAGCGATCCTCCTGCCTCAGCCTCCTGAGTGTGGGGATTACAGGTGTCCACCACCACGCCCACCCCATCATGCCAAATATTTTGCATGTCTATAGGCTCAACTCCCATCTCTTCAGTCTGAAGTCTTACCCGTCCGGTAAGACTTCCTACTCCACCCAGGTTTGTGGTAGCTGACTTCTGCCTCCAGTTCATGTTTTCACCACAAAGGATGCTCTCTCTACAGTATTTCCTGTCCCAATCGAAACATAGTTATTCCTTTAAAGTCCAGCTAAGACTGTATGAAGCTTCCCCTGCAAAGCTTGGCGCTTACTGTTACACCTCTTCCTTTCTCATTTACTGCACTTACAGTAAGATGACCGTCAATTCAGACTTCTTAGGGTTTTACGTCTATAATGTTCCCCCAAAGTCTCATGTTCTAGAGAGGGTCCCGGTCAGAAGAGGCCTGGTGGGGCATGACTCAGGAGCGTGTATTCTCCTCTCCAGCTCCTCCTATGCTTGCTGAGATGTGCCCAGCTCTCCTCTACCATGCAGTTCTGCTCGCATTTTCTGTCTTGGACAATGGACTGAACCCACTGAAAAGGGAGCCCAAGCAAATCTATCCTCCTTTAAATTGTGGGTCTCCAGTATTTTGTTCTGGGAACGGGAAGCTAATACAGAAATTTGGTACACAGGTGGAGTTGTTGCTGTGACTCTGTGTGCTTTAGAAGGCTTTGCAACTGGTTTGTGGGAGGAGTCTGGAAAGGCTTGGGAATGCCGGCTAGAGAAGACCTAGAATGTTGTGAATGGAGCTTGCTGGTCAGAGCTCAGACTAGAATGTCGCTGTAAATGCCAGGCTCAAGGGGTGTCAGTCGGGAACAAGGACTAAACTGGCAGTTGGACTAGAAGCCGTGTGGGCTATACTCTGGCAGAAAATTTGTCTAGATTTTGCTCATGTCCTGAGACTTTGCAGGAGACTGAAGTTAAGGGTGGTACACAAATTAATCTAGCAGAGGAAATTTCAAGGCAGTCCAGGTTTTACGCTGTGGCAAGGGTACTACTGACTGCTTTTAGCCAAACCCACAGTAAGCACCAAGAGCAAACAGCAGAACTGAATGATTTGAAAAGTTTTCAGTTTTTAAGAAAGCAAGCATCTACAAAGGGGAACAAAGGACAGCATGGCTGCTGAAGACATGAGCATTAGAAAGAAGCTAAGTACTCTGTACAGGGACAAGAAGAAAGATGCTTTGAGGGCAATCTCAAAAAATCAGCAAGACCCTTACCCCACCACTGCAGGCTCAAGGGTGTAAAACTGCAAAGTTTTCAATGAGAAGACATCCCTTGGGCCCTACCCTAGAAGGATTATATAGGGAATAGGTTACCTGTGGTTTCTTGGTGCTCAACTATTCAATCACTTAGAGGCCTCTGTACCCATGATCTGAGGGGTCCAGGCTACTGCCCGAGTGGGCAGCAGACTTTGGCACCATCCGTGTGATGCTAGTTTTTCAGTTACATAAAATGCAAGAGTTGTGGAGGCTTTCACCCTGATTTCAAAGAAAAGCCTGATAGAATATACCAGGAATGTGGAACAAGTGCCAAGGAAAGCATGGGGAGTGAGCAGAGCCAGCCCAAACCCTTTGGAGCTCACATCTCTTCATAGCCTGCATGCTGCACACGCAGCTCTAGGACTTAATGTTTGCCCCGATGGTTTTTGGACTTGCATTGCTCCTATTTCTATTCCTTTACTCCTCCCCTTTTAGAATGGGAACGTTTACTGTGTGCCATTGTGTGTTTGAAGTATTTAATGTTCTTTTTGATTTTATGGGGCTGAAGACTAAGAGTCTGCCTTGAGTCTCAGAGGGGACTTTGGATGTGGATTTTTCAGCAGTACTGGAACTGTTAAGACTTTGGCAAATCTTTTTTTTTGGGAGGGGAGCGGTGCTGCTAGGGATTGAACTCAAGGCCTCTAACAAGCACTCTACCACTTCAGCTAAATCCCCAACCCCAAGATTTGGACAAATCTTAAGAGATGGACTAAATGCATTTTGCATAATGAGATGGACATGAACCTTTTGAGGGCCAGGGGTGGAATGTTTTGCTTGAGATGTAAAATATTCCCCCAAACATATCGTATTCAGAGGTAGGGCCTGAGTATGACTTGGAAGGGTGTATTCTTGTCCCCAGCTACTCGCCTCTCTGCTTGCTGGCCACCATAACAGGAACACCTTTCCTCTGTCATACTACTGTGTTAGGTGTTTCCTACCTTGAAGCTGGTGGATCTGAAACCACTGAAATTGTGAGCTAAAATAAACTTCTTCACCTTTAAAAAGTAGGTATCATCTATTTTGTCCCAGCAACAAGTAAGTGACTAAGACAGACTCAAACTTACTGTCTTATACAGCTGTCAATTACCTGTGGTAATAGTATAGTACTGCCTTCTTGGAAGTATGGGACAAATTCCTGAGAGTAACGATTATGCTTCCTCTGGCTCCCTGTCAAATTATCAAGAGGTTCAATTTTCCTGCCTTCTCAGAAGTAGAATTCAAAATGAAGTGTAAGCAAAAACAGCAGTCTTCATTTACATACAATTTTCTCAACCTGTTGTCCAGCTGAATATTGATGTGAGGCATTATTGTTTAGGCTGTTCATCTTTTATTTTACCTATGAGAATCCAATTGTCTTCTGGGAAATGCTCTCTCTAGCCCTGTCAGTGCAGTCACACTGTGAGGGCAAGTCCATACTGACTATGAAAAAGGCAAAGGCCAAATTCTTTCATTTTTGCAGTGCTAGGAATTGAACCCAGGGCAACACATGTGCTAAGCAAGCACGCTACCATGATCCACGCCCCCGCCAATCCTCCTCCCTTCATTGTAGTACTGAGGAGCCAACCCAGGGCCTTTGCACTGAGCTATATTCCCAGACTCTTTAATTTTTTAAAATTTTGATACAGGGTCTTGCTAAGTTGCCCAGACTAGGCTCAGACTTATCTTCTTCTTGCCTCAGTCTCTCATTGTGCTGTGATTACAGGTGTGTACGACTCCAGAGGCCTGAATCTTAACTCAATGACTGAAGAACAGAAAGAATGCCAAAAGAAAAAAAAAGAAAAGAACAGAACAGAAAGAATGCCAAGCATGGTGGTGCATGCCTGTAATCTCAGCACTTGCGAGGCTGAGGCAGGAGGACTACTGCAAGTTGAAGACTAGTTTGGGCTACATACTGAGTTCAAAGCCATTATGAACTACACACCAGATTCTGCCTCAAAAAACCAAAAAGAAAGATTGATTGATTCGAGGCCACCATAGCAGTACCAACAGGGTGACCAGGCATTTGAAGCTATAATCCTGTGGCCCTATTTCCTGTGAAATGCCATCCATACTTATCCTTTCAAAAGCCAAGTACACGAGCCTCTGTCTTCCCCACACCTTCCAATAAAAGCATATGTATACAAGCTGACCAGGAAGCTCCAAACAAACACAACTCCCCCAATATTAATACCCATTCAAATGCGCTAATGAGAATGGTCTCAGAAATCTGTTTTCTTTGTGCTCTCAATTTTATGGAGTAAAAACTATACAAGGTAGCTCTCCGAAAGGGTACGTTAGGGTGTTTTCCTCATTTCCTAGACACAAAAGAACGCTACTTTTTTCCACGAAACATTGCTTAGCATCTCCAAGAATACTATACAACAGAACACTGTGAACAAGGTTCATAAAGAATAGGGGAGCTGGGCGTGGTGATGCATTCCTATAGCCCAAGATATATGAAAGGCAGAGGATCACTTAAGTCCAATCTGGACAACAATGAAGGATCCATCTTGTTTAAAAAGATAAAATAAAATAAGGAAAAATCAGAAAAGTTTTCTTTTGTTTCAAAAAAACAATGCTGACGAAGTATTTATCAAGTAGACTATAAATTAGCATCAAAAAATCAGTATGAAAAACAAGAAATTAAATAAAACTTACCTGAAAGTTTAAACTATAGAACAATTTTGAGATCAGAATTAGGGAAGAAAAAAGAATCCTCAGGGCAGAGGCATCGTTTGCATGGGTGCTACACAGTTCAATGGTGGCCTTGGAAAGGAATTTAGGAAGAAGGTTTTAGTGTGTCATAAACCCAGCATGCTGATCTTAATGAAATAGTCTTGTACTAGCTGAGGCTACTCATATCTCTTCTCCAAAATGTGGCTTCTAAATAGTAGTATATAGCTACTTAAGGCAGTCTTAAAAATAAGTTAAAGGATATGTTTTTAATTTGTCCATAACAGCACTACTGAAAAATCCAATGTTAGTACTCTGAACTACATCTGTTGAAGTACCTACATGCATATATATTACACAAAACTTTTTATATGCTCTCATTAAATAATTCCTCTGCCATGTGACATGTAGGTTGCTTCTGTTCATTATTTTAACAGAAAAGAACAAGTTTACCTATAAAGCTTTGCACACGCCCATAATTTGCAGTTTGACATTCTAGAAATGTATTAGCAAGCAGTACAGTATCCTATGAGCTTAGGTTTTTTTTTTTTGTGGTGCCGGGGATTGAACTCAGGGCCTCGTGCTTGCAAGGCAAGCACTCTAATCACTGAGCTAAATCCCCAACCCCGAGTTTAGGTTTTAGAAACCAGGAAGAACTGTATATAATCTAGACTCTGTTGCTCATAAACTGTTATTCACAAGGAGCACTACATCAAATAAATAAGTTAATTTTACTCTGAGCCCCAATCTCCATATCACAATATGGAATGCCTACCTTGTACGGAGAGTATGAGAATTAAATTGGAAAATATACACCAAAAGTGCTAGTAATTTTGTGTATACCTACTACATAAAACAAATGTTATTTTTCCATATGTTAAGAGTTAGGACATATAGGGGCTGGGGATTTAGCTCAGTGGTTTAAGTGGTTGCCTTGCAAGCACAAGGGCCTGAGTTCAATCCCCAGCACCAAAAAAAGAAAAGAAAAGAAAACAAAAGAAAAGAAAAGAAAAAAAAAAAAAAGTTAGGACATATAAGTAAAGGCTTTATCAATGAAACATTACAGTATAGAATAATGGTACCATTTGTAATCCAATGGGAAAAAAATGTAATCCAATGGACAGAATCTGAGTATTTAATGTACCCTAGCTAAGACTTTTATCATTAAAATGAAATAAAAACTTCTGCCAATCCAGTAAGTGGAAAAGTGAACTCACTTTGTCTAATTATGTTTTTTAAAATAAAAATGTAAGCTGGGTGTAGTAGTGCCTGCCTATAATCTCAGCTTTTGGGGGTGGGGAGAGGTGGGTTTTGAGACAGGGTCTTGCCATGTAATCCAAGCTGGCCTCAAACTCATGATGATCCTCCTGCCTCAGCCTTCTGAGTGCTAGGATTACAGGCATGCACTACCATACCTGGCAACCTTAGCAGTCTGAGCAGCTGAGGCAGGATGATGGCAAATTTCAAGCCCAGCTTGTGTAACTTTAGTGATACAGTGAAGACTCTATCTTGAAATAAAAAATAAAAAGGGCTAGGGATGTAGTTCAGCGCAAAGACCCTGGGTTCATTCAATCATTGGCAATACAAATAAATACATATATACATACATACATACTACCAGTAATATGCTAACTGTGAAAAGCTCTGTAGACACAGGGTGCTTCATTACTGAGCATCACGGGATTGAACCCAGAGGCATTCTATCAGTGAACTACATCCCCTATCAGTGAACTACATCCCCCAGCCTCCCTTTTCAAGACAGGGTCTCTCTATATAGGTCAGACCTGCCTTGAACTCTGTAGTTCAGGCAGACCTCAAAGTCTCAGTGATCCTCCTGCCTTGGCCTTACAAGTGCTGGAATTAGAGGTGTACACTACCATGCGCAGCTCAGTCCTTTAAATTATGAGACAGTGTCTCACTAAGTTGCCCAGGCCGGCCTTCAATTGTCATCATCCTGCCGCACCTTCTGGAGAAGCTACGAGTATAGGTGTGAACCACCAGGTCTGGCTCAAACACTCTTTTTCTAGCTTTGTAATCTCATACCCTTTTTCCTCAATTGAATAAAAAAGGTTTTCTTTAAATCTTGTAAAATTCCTACGACGACCAAGAATATGTCTGGAAAAGTAGCCTGTGCACTGTAAAATGGTGTGTATTGTATTTCACACACTGTCAAATCAAAATGTGAATTTCTTTAGAAACACATAATTCCAGTGAAATAATACATCTGTGAGTTACTTTTGACAATTCCTACAAAAGTAGGGAAGCAGATTAAAAGAACAATTAGTAATTGTTAAATGTGTACAATGGAGTTCCTTACATGATCTTCTCTATTTCTGTTTAGGTTTGAAAGTTTTGTTTTTAATTTGGTGTCAGAAATCGAACTCAGGGCCCTGCACTTGTGATGTGAGCATTGTAATCACTGAGCTAAATCCCCAGCCTTGTAAGTTTAAAAACAAATGTTCTATCAAATACGCTTTCAAAGTATTCTCTTAAAATTTATCCAACTATTTAAGCAATTTAAAATACTAAATCATTTTAAAGTATCACCCCAGATATTATTACATACCTTAAATAGATTTGTCAAAGGCAAAGCAAAGGCATCCAGTACAAGTTTAATTTCAGTCCATAACTCGTTTGACTTAAATTCATGACGATATCTAGAAAATTAGTAAGTACGTAAGTTCAGAAGTTTTATTACTATGTCTTCAAGGATAGAGGCTAATTTAACATCTGTGACTAGCTATCTATGACCAGTGGAATTCTAAAATTCAAAGGGAATTCTTGGTTTTCTTTATAAATGAATCAAGACTACTTATTACACAGGCAATAAGGCAATGAGATAAACACTCAACTTGGGAAGAAAAAACACAATGAACTAAGAGGCTTAAAAAAAAGAGAGAGGCTTATGCTTTTAGTCTAGAATGATCATATGCAAAAGAATAACAGTGGTCACACATATGTAACTATTCACATGAGCAAATGTTAACAGAAAAGAATACATTAAAGGAATGAATTTATGTACCAGTACCTTTTAAATAATGAATGTGCTGTACGAAGGACTCCATTAATAACATGGAAATCCCCACTCTGAAAGCGATTCACCATTTCTGTCAATAAGTCAGGCCACTTCTGAGGGAAATCTTCTCTGCCAATAATGCTAATAGCATCACTCAACTAGGGAAGGAAACAGTGAATTAGACCACAGCCTTACAAAGGAGCCTGTCTAGAGAGCAGGGACACATTACCTGCTTCTGAATTTGCTCTGGGCTACTGAGCATCAAGTGCACAATATTGGCTTTAATGGCTCCTCGATCAGCTTCACAAATTTTGTTTGGTTCATCCTCAACCTAAAAGCAAAATAACGACAGCTAACATCAAATCCATATTCATGTCCATGTGGGTATACAGATAAAAATATTTTTCAGTTTCCCAGTTTTCTAAGAAAAACAGAAGGTGGGCACTCGAATTTCTCTCTACATGAATGGGTCAGTGATTTAATAATCTGATGGAGGTGTGAACCTGTTCCCCAAAATAGTGTACATTCTTTCCCACATGTAAATAATTTACATATAAATGAATAGGTTCTTTAACTCCCAGGTGCCAGTAAGAATTTCAGTTCTGGGCCGAGGTGTATCTCAGTGGCAGAATGCTTGCCTGGGGTCCAATCCCTAGCATCGCACAAAAAAAGAAAAATTCAAGTTTTTTATGGACGCTAAGGTTAAAAGTCTTTTATAGACATATGCTACTTAATCCATCATCATCTTTAAAAGCTTCGTTTTAACTGTCACCTAAAAGCAAAGATTATTCCTAGGAAAACTTTTTCATCTTTACTAATTACAATATATTCTGGACTACATCACCTAAAGAGGTTCTAGAAGTCTCTCTAGTTTTATAAATCAAGATAGAAGGCTAACAGAAGAGATGGACTTTTAAGCAGTCTAAGAGGGAAGCAGAAGGATGGACTTTTTAAACAGCCTTTCTAACATTTACCAATCATTGCCCATCATTTCATCACATGTGGTAATATTTGATCAATTATACAAGCTTTAAAAACAGTATTTATTGCTTTTGTCAACTCTTCCGGGATCAAGAAAAGATTTTTTTTTTAAAACAGGGTCTCGCTACATAGTTCAGGCTTCCTTGAACTCACTATGTAGTCCAGGCTGGCCTCAAACTCACAGTGATCCTCCTGCCTCAGCCTCCTGAGTGCTGGGATTACAAGCATGCACCACCACGCCTGCCTAAAAGATTCCAAATACATATTTGAGCAAATTTCAAATTGACTTTCTAGAAAAATTGATCAATGTTGTTAATCTTATTTTTTATAGCATTATTATCATCATTATAAAATAATTCTCAGTTTTCTTTTATCATAATCTAAGATTTCTCAACCTCAGCATTACTGATACCCTGGAGCAAATCTAAACCAGGCATGGGGATTATAGATCCTAGCACTCAGGAGACTGAAGCAAGAGGCTCATCTCCATCAGAGGCCAGCCAGGGCTACATTTTGAGTGAGACCCTGTCTCAAAAAGCAAATAGGGCCTGGGGATTTAGCTCAGTGCTACAGCGCTTGCCTAGCAAGCAAAAGGCCCTAAGTTCGATCCCCAGCACCACCCCCCCAAAATAAAACAATTTTCAAATCTAAATTATCTTGCGTTCAGCCAAGCATTGTGGTGCATGCCTGTGATCTCAGCATGTTGGGAGGCTATGGCAGGAGAAGGATCCCAAGTTCAAGCACAGCCTGCCTGACTTAGGGAAATTCTGTCTCGAAATAAAAAATAAAAAGATCTGGGGATATAGCTCATTGTAAAGTCCCTGAGTTTAATCCTTAGTACTGCAAAAACAAAAAGCAAAAACAAATGAACAAAAAACCCCCAAATTATTTTGCATTCCACCATTTATTTTTTTGAGATGGGGGTCTCATGTGTTGCTCAGACTGGCCATAAACTTGGACTCATCCTATCTGATCCTGCCACATAACTAGGATCAGAGGCATGCACCACTATGCCAGGCTTAAATTTTTTTTTTTTTTTTTTTTTTTGTACTGGGGATCGAACTCAGGGCCTCATGCTTGCGAGGTAAGCACTCTAACCACTGAGCTAAATCCCTGGCCTGGCTTAAATTTTTAATATGCAATATTTTTTAGCTTTAATTTTCCCAGTCTACAACAGAAATTACTTCAATTATTTATTTAGACTATCTTCCCAAAAACATCTCACTAGGAAGTGACCTCGAGTTAAATTTTAACTACAATGGAGATTAAAACCAACTCATATACTCTATAGTAACCAGTCATGAAAGTGAAAGAATTTGTATGAATTCAAATGAAATAAATGTTGAAAAAGGATCCCGCTTATCTTTCATCTGTACCTGCATCTTTTATTTTTTATTTTTGGGTGCTGGGGACCAAACTCGAGGCCTTGTACTTTACCTGCATCTTTTGAGAGTACAACTGTATATAAATCTTATGAACATACCAGGATATAATGTATTCACTAAATACTTACAATTCTCCAGTTTCTTTTAATATAGTTCTTAAATGTTACTGAAGCACACACTTTGATGACATTATCTTGGGACTTCTCTAGTAACGTTAAAAGTAACAGTGGATAATTCTGATTTCCTTCTACAGATTCAAGAAATTTTTCAGCTGTAAAAGAATTTTCATGTTGGAAGACTTGTTATTATAATGAAAACTCCTTCCTCTTTATTTATATGAACTACACATATTATATGCAGTCCTTGCAAATAATTAATACATGATGTTGGCAAAGGCTTTCTGGGAAATTCTAAGAAGATTAGAGCCATTAACTACTTCCCTTTATCCAAGAATACATTAATTGTTTAAGCACTAATAGGAAAAACCACTTGTCATTTAAAAGTGAGGTTTCACACATATAGTCTTATTTTTCAAGCAAAGTTGGAAATCTAATCTTACCAAACAGGGTTGAATTTCTAAAGTTAGCTGGTTCTAAACAATGTATGTTCCTCAACCAGGGCATGTATTCCTAGGCTATTACCAGTGCCTATCTGACAAGCCACCCTCATTTGTCTTCATGAATGAGGCTGAGGTTGAAATTCTAAGCTCACATTAAAAGTTTCTAATGAAAAGTGATCAAACTCTAGAGGGAAAAAGAAACTCTAGTCTTAAAAGATATTAACTAAATCAATACTTACAGGAGGATAAAGAGAATAGTATTAGATTACTTGGTTTCATTTAGTTAATCATTTTTTAGGCAATTACTCTATTCTTTCTGTCTTTAAATATTTAACTCTAACGTAGGTGGGTTTTGTTTTCTTTTTTGCGGTGTAGCAAGTTTTAAGTGAAGATTTTCAGAAATGTCAAGGGAGAAACACTCAGAATATTAGTGCTTTCTAAATCTAAACTGTATTTTTTATGGCAGAAGATAAATAAAAGCTCTTGTATTCAAAAACGAAGAACACACCATGTTATAGAAGTTGGGACTAACCAATTACACATTATAAACTATGCCTGAGAATCCAAGAGGAAGTCTTTTTTTTCTTTTGAATTTACAATCAGGCAGACTGCAGAGATTTCGCTCACCAGTGCTTAAAGAATGAATCAAACAAAAAACATTTTATTTCCTTTACCTGGACGTCTGATGGCAGGATCAGGATCAAGGGTTTTCTTCAAATACTCTGTTAGTGTTTGCAAATTTGCATCACTGAGCTCCATTGCTATTGACTCCTAAAACAAACAAACAAACAAATATATAAATAAATAAATTTGGGTAACTGGTCACTTGGGAACACAATGATTTAAATAAATAAAAATATTCTTACATTATGGGTCCCCCTCTCCCTGAATGTCATGTATTTGTTATACTTTCAATTTGGACTATAAGTCTCACTCTTAGCTGAGATACAAGACCAGAAGATAAATTAAAAAAAAAAAGTACCAGGCACAGTGGCACACGCTTATAATCCCAAGCAGTAGGGAGGCTGAGGCAAAAGGATCCTCATGAGTTCAAGGCCAGCCTGAACTACAAATTGGACCCTGTCTCAAAGAACAAAACCAAACCACCGAGCTTGGAGATTTAGCTCAAGTGGTAGAGCACTTAGCCTAGCAAGCGAAAGGCCTTGAGTTTGATCCCCATCAACAACCCCCACCCCGGAAACAAAAAACACCACCTGGCCAAAAAATCAGAATAAAAAATAAAAAGGCTAGCTATGTATCTCAGTAGTACAGTACCCCTTGGTTTAATCCTTAGTGCTGAAAAAGTAACAAAAAACCTGGGTATATGCCCTGTAATCTCAGCACTTGGTTTGGTAAGGCAAAAGGATCTCGAATTTGAGGCCACCATGGAATACACAGCAAGTTCAAGACCAGCTGGGACTACATAGCAAACTCAACCCAACCCAACCCAACCCAACCAAATGGCTGATATAATTCTGAGATAAGGGCCAGGAATGGTGGTAGATGCCTATCATCCCAGCACTCTGCAAGGCTGAGGCAGGAAGATCACAGATTCCAGCCTACCACGGGCAATTCAGTGATTTAACAAGACCCTGTCTCATAATGAAAAATAAAGGGCTGGAGATAAGCTCAGTGTGAAGGCTCTGAGTTCATTCCCTCAGTACCACCTCCACTACAACAACGAAATTCTGAGGTGAGAAGAATATTCCGTAATTTCAACAAGACAGGCATAGAAAATAGTTGATGTATTGATCAAAATCACTAGTAAATTTATCTGATTTAGTGCTATTAAAAAAGGGGCTAATGAAGGGTGAAAAAATTACCTATGAGAGCAACTTTTAAAACCTACAGCAAGAAATCAAAAATTTTTGGTTTTGTTTTAGAGGTGGTCTTGCTTTGTTGTATAGGCTAGCCTTTAACTCCTGAGCTCAATGACCTTCCTGCCTCAACCTCCCAAGCAGCTGGGACTACAGACTCATGCCACTACACCCAGATGAGAAATTAAAATTTTATGCATTAAAAACACATGCATAGGTCTGTGGATGTAGCTTAGTGTTTGGCAGAGCACTTACCTAGCATGTGCAAGGCCCTAGGTTTGTTGTGTCCAGTGGGGGTTCTCTGGACAGGGGCTAGGAGTCTCCTATAATGACCCTCTCTGCCTCTCTTTGGATCCTTGCCCTTACTTCGGCAAACAATGAAGGAGTGACGCTCTTAGAAATGGGGCTATCAAGACTGGTATAGTGTGAAGTGAAAGTCTGAAGTGTGGCAAATACAGAGAAAGCAGAAGAAAAGCTATCTTAGCAAGACGGGGTCATCCCAGTGAGCATGAGATGTGTTCATACCAACAGGGGCAAAATGCTGTGCTGACTGTGGGCAAGGCCAATCAGGGTCTGAGCCTTTGTTTCTGGGAAGGAGACAAGGCCAGCTGGGGATTTCTTAAGCACGAGTAACATTTTCGTAAGGATCCAGCAGGGCATGTTTTTCTCAAGCACATGGTACATGATAAGCATGTGATGCTTACAGTCATCAGTCACAGATGAGTGTGTGATGATTTCGAAATGTTAGCCATCCATGTTTTGCCCTGGGTGGTTTTTGTTGTTGTTGTTGTTGTTTTTTTTAGGTGCCAGGAATCAAACTCAGGGTCTTGTGCTTGCCAGGCAAACACTCTAGCCACTGAGCTAAATCCCCAGTCCCACCCTGGGTTTTAATGTCCCTCTAATTTGCCCCTCAATCTCCAGCACCAGAAAAGAAAGAAAAAAGAAGGCATAAAAAATTCTGAGATCAGGGGCTGGGAATTTAGGTTAGCGGTTAGAGTGCTCACGAGACAAGCGCAAGGCCCCAAGTTCGATCTCTGGCACCAAAAAAAAAAATAAAAATAAAAATAAATAAAAAAATTAAAAAAAAATCTGAGATCAAAGAAAGTAGAATAAATTCTTTCGTATACAACATGCAACATCAAGTATTCATTACAGACTACATGCTGAGAATTTGCATTTAGGGAGGCAATTCTAGAGTCCACAAAAATGACAGCTATGATTATGATTCAGAAAACGTTTTTCAGCAGGCTGTGGTAGTGCATGCCTATAATTCTAGCATTCTGGGAGGCTGAGGCAGGGGGATTACCAATTCAAACTCAGCCTGTGTGACTCAGTGAATTAGCAAGACCCTGTCTCAAAATAAAAAATAAAAAGGTTGAGTGTGTAGCTCAGTTGAAAAGCCTTGGATTCAATCCACGGTACCACAAAACACAACAAACAAAAAAATTTAAAAAATTAAACAGAATTAAGTCACAGATTACACTAAAACTGACCAAAAAACCTCACATCTAATATTAGAAATTTTAAGTTAAATGGGCTACATAGATACAATACATAGGGGCTAAGAAAACCAGCTCAAGAAACATATTATCAAGCATGTGTATGTTAATAACAATTAATAGTACTGTATACTAGAAAATTGCTGAGAGTAGGTTTTAAGTATTCTTACCACACACACACAAAAACAGGGCTGAGCAGAGCATTTGCCTAGCACACACAAGGTTCTGGGTTCAATTCCCAGCACAGGGAAGAAAAAAAGGTGCAAGGTAATGCATGTTAATTAGCTTGATTTAAGCATTCTATAGTGTACACATATTTCAAAACATCACAAAATACATAATCTTGTCAATTTAAAAAAGGGAGAATGTTGTTGGGCATGGTAGTTAATACTTGTAAACACCAGTTACTCAGGAAGCTGAGGCAGGAAGACTGAGTTCCAGTCTTAGGGAGACCACATCTCAAAATAAAATGAAAAGAGCTGGGGATACAACTGAATGGTACAGCACTTGCCTAGTGTAAGAGAAAGGGGTCTGTAGGCAGGGAAAGAACAGAATAAGGCCCTCAGTATGCCTTCTGGCAAATCCTGAATAGAAGGAATTAAAACTACTGGAGGGAACAATTAACAAGACAAAGTAGGAGAGCTAGTAAGCAGAGCATGAGGAAGCCAGGTGCCCTAACCAAGTTAGCCACCTCTCCCTACCTCCAGTAAAATACAAAGGGGACGCAGGGAGGGGGCTATACTACCTAAAAGTAGTACATACATGAAATATACACTCACACCTACGCACTTTCACACACACCCCCCCTCACTTAATCACGAACTGGACCTTGTATGTAAGGCCCCTCCTAACCCACCCATAAATCTGAGATATGGCCGTGACAAGGTCAAGCAGGCAAGAGAAGATAAAAAAGTCCAACTTGGACTGTGCATGTAGGCAGTGGTGCCTGGGTTAAGTTCTTGTGGCCTGGGACCTATTTAATTAAGACAAGCCCAGAAAACCAATCAGGTTGTGACCAATTCTGGGGGTGGGATGGAGTACCCCAAAACCTGAAAAAAAGAGGCCAGAGACAGAGGACCCATGGGAATCCATCTTTTCCCTGGGCCCTCTGCCCCCTGTTCAGGAGAATTTTCTGTCTTCTGCTTTTTACTCCTTACAAATAAAGTGTCTTCCCCTTTTAAAACTCCATCCCTTTAATTCGTTACTAGTGCTGAGTTTATGATCCCAGTTAACTGCTCATTCCAGTGGGGCAGCAGTGCGTACTCCCAGACACAACACCAGCATGCAAAGGCCCCACATTCAATCCCCAATATGGGGGGGGGGCGGTATTTGCAGCTTAAAATGTAATTTTTAAAAAATTTTTTTATCGACTCTCGCTATGCAGTTCAGGATGGCCTCGAACTCACAGCAATTGTTCTGTCTCAACCTCCAGAGTGCTGGGATTACAGGCATACAACACTACCTCCACACACTTACTGATTTTCGGATGTCAAGACCACAAAAGGGATTACAGATCTGTACTTGGCATTTCAGCTGCGCCTAGTGTTCTGAACCATCACTAACCAAAGCTCCTCTGAGGGTAGGAATTTGACTGCCTTTTGTCATAGACATTTCAAAAAGATAAAATTTTAAAACTTTCTGACTGTAAAGGTTAATACATAAAGGTAAATGAGACATTGGACAAATGCACAAAATATGAAGAAAATAAAACTCCAGTATTTCAGGAGCATAGCACTGTGCCCAGCTGACAAGGTATTCTTATTTTTTTAAAAAAAAGAATGTGGCAAACTCATTTGGCAGCAAAACTTGAACTTTTAATGTGCCTGACTAAAGGGTGCTACCCCAGGCCCTACTGGGATACGTCATAATCCACAGTATGTGCACTTCCCCCCAAATCTGAATTTTCAAATACATTTGAGAGCAGAAGCACCAAATGAATCCTAGAAATCACTTTAAGTGTTAAAAAGTTAAGGGAGTCATTACAGTGGGAAGCCATCCAGGACTTCTCAGGGTCGGTCTGTGAATCTTCAGCTAGACCTCTAAGTGTTTGTTTATATATATTTATATATATATGCATTTTTATTTAGACGGGCAAAGTACAATGAGGATCCCTCTCCAATGCAAATACATAGGTTCCTCCATACCTGTACTTGTCTGAAGAGCTTCAGGATTTAATGTATAACAGAAAGTTTCTGAAGGTGTTTTGAAGTACGTAAAAATTTAATGGAGGGGGCTGGGATTTAGTTTAGTGGTTAGAGTGTTTGCCTTGCAAACACAAGGCCCTGAGTTCGATACCCAGCACCAAAAAAAAAAAAAAAAAATTTAATGGAGCATAGAACCTTGGGCTGGTAATGGTTTGCAGATTTGGAGCTGAAGAGAACAGAACTGTTCACTTTTTCTTCAATGAAGAGGAGTCATATGCATGAACCAGGCACACTGTACTAAATTTGGTATGTTGTATATCATTTATTTCACATAATCATTTTACAAACAAGGAAGAATGCTCGGAGAGGTTAACTTAACTTGCTTCAAGTTATACATAGTTAATAAAGATCTGATTCAAGTCAGTGAGGCTCCACATGTCTATCCTCTTTCTGCTACTAAAGGTTTTTTCTTATGTGGAAATAATGAGGACTGAAGTAGCAGTGGAAGCACCGAGAACACAATAAAAAGGCTCCTGTGAAAGAGCAGCCAGGGGTTAGGGGTTTAGCTCGGTGGTAGAGCGCCTGCCTAGCAAGCACAAGGCCCTGAGTTCAATCCCTGGCACCCTGCCGCCCCCCACGAAAAGGCAGAGTGGCCAGAGGAGAAGTAGGGAAAGGAAGAAATAGTCAAAGATGACTCAGATTTTTTTTTTTTTTTTTGTGCCGGGGATTGAACATTCCGAAGAATGAAAAAACCATAAGCCTTCATCTTACACACACACACACACACACACACACACACACACAAAACTAGAATAAGAAATGAGCGCACAAGCAGGCATAAGGCAGTATGCCCAGGATCCAGAAACCACGATCTGCTAATGAGATCTACTGAAATTTATCTATGCTTTCCTTACTCCAGTCTTTCCCATTAGAAAATGTTTTTAACACAAAGGAAGTGATTTAATAGCATTCACCACCCATCTGTTCAAGTGGATATGCTTGACCAAGGGCACATCCACTCTATAGTATATGCAACAACCACATATACAATTTCCTGAGATGCTACCTTTTCTGTTTTTTTTTTTTAATATGAAAAACATGGAAAATACTACACCTCATATCCTGGCCTTCTTTGGAGATTCACAATTCAAAGTACTTTAAAGATTTCAAGAACTTACTCAAATGTTACCAGTTTACACTGTTAAATCCAGTTTCCCCCATTTAATTGGTCCTATAATCCCTTTTCTAAGGAACACACTTTGAAGAGCAGTGATTTAGTCTATTCGTTTTCCCATTCCTTTTTTGTGCTGAAATATTGACTCTGTTATGAAATTATGAAAATTTGCTGTTGCCAAACAAAATCATTTACATCACTATTATCTTGAGCTTTAAAAAAAGGGGCCTTTCTTTGCTGCACATGAATTTATTCTACCCTTGGGAACTCACGCAAGGGAGCATGTTACAAACAGGAGGGTGGGATGTTGTAGAAATTAATTAGATTTATTTTGCTACATGTTAAAACATACTCCTCAGTAAATCTGCATTTCCCTAACTTTCTTAGGTTTCTCTAGTACTTGTATTATTTCTCAACCAAAATTTCTTAGAATCCTCATCATTACTTGTATTAAAAATCCAAACTCTGGGGGCTGGAGATTTAGCTCAGTGGTTACAGTGCTTGCCTTGTAAGCACAAGGTGCTGAGTTCAATCTCCGGCATCAAAAAAATAAACAAACAAACAAACAAAAAATCCAAACTCCAGGGTTGGGGATTTAGCTCAGTGATGGAGTACTTGCCTAGCAAGTACAAAGCCCTGAGTTGGAACCCCAGCACACATACACACACAAATCCAAACTCCACAATATGGCAATATCTATGCAAATCTGGCACCTGTTGACCTATCTCCTACCTTCCTCCTGGCTCTTGCTGTATTCCAGTAACAAAGCCTGTCTCTCAAACCAGCCAAGACAGTTCTCCCTGACTGTAATAATGTGCAGTAATACTCTTCTTCAGCAAGGCATGGCAGTGCATGCTTGTAATTCTAGCACTCTGAGAGGCTGATGCAGGTGGACCACAAGTTCAAACCAAGCCTGGGCAATTTAGTGAGACTCTGTCTCAAAATAAAAATATGAAAAAGGAGGCAGGTGTGGTGGTGGTGGTACACACTTGCAATCCCAGCACTCAGGAGGCGGAGGCAGAAGAATCACTGTAAACTCAAGGTCAGTCCGAACTACATTGCAAGACAATGTCTCAAAAAACCAAAAAAAACAAACAGGAAGGGAGGGAAGGATGTAGCTCAGTGCAAAAGTCCTGGGTTCAATTCCTAGTACTGCGCGTGCATGTGCGCGTGCTCACGCGCACACGCGCGCACACACACACACACAAAAGGTTTTCCGCTACACCTTGAGAGTGAATACCATTTAGCTCTCGGTTCACTGTCAACTCCTTACTACCTTAACAGCATTATTCTCACTTGAAATTATCTCAGACTTCTTTGTTGTCTCTTATACTCAGACCTTTAACTCTGCCTGGAACACAGCAGATGTTTTCTGAGAATGTGCTCAACTAACAGATGAGTCAATGAGTTCTCAGTCAAGATTCAAGGTTACCCTTTGAAGATCACCTCAACATAACAGACACATAACACAGAAACTCAAGTTACACCTGTCAGATGAACAACTAACCAACTCACCTGGCACGATTAATGGAAAAGTGCTTCAACAACAACAACAACAAAAACAAACAAACAAGCCAGGAGTGGTGGCGCACAACTCTAATCCCAGAACTCTGGGAGGCTGAGGTCCCAGCCTGGGCAACTTATCAACTACTGAGACCTTGTCCCAAAATAAAACCTAAGGGTTGGGGATTTAGCTCAGGAGTACAGTGCTTGTCTAGCAAGCACAAGGCCCTAAGTTCGATCCCCAGCACATGCCAACCCCAAGCAAAAAAACAAAAAAACAAAAACAAAAAAACTAAGCAGGTATAGAGTGGTAAACCAGTGTAAGTACTGGGGAAGAGGGTGCATGGGAGGGCTGACGTCCTCTCTCTATTCTTTGCCCTGTGCAACCCTCAGCTGGCTGTTCCTCAGCTATATCCCTTATAATAAACTGGTAAACATTTTTTAAAAAAGGACTGGGGATGTAGCTCAATGCAAAGGCCCTGGGTTCAATCCCTACTACCACAAACAAACAAATAAATAAAAGGGCTGGAGATATAGTTCAGTGGGAGAGTGCCTACCTATGTACAAAGCCCTGGGTTCAATCTATAGCGCTGCAAAATAAATTTAAAAAGACATTACATCTACAACAAAAACTACAGTTCTCTGAAAAACGAAATACAAGAAATGAAAAAATAATGGAAGAAAATAGAAGAGATCCCTGTTCCTGGTTAGGAAGAGCCAATATTGCCAAAATGGCCATACTACCAAAAATGATACACAGATTTCATGCAATCATAATCAAAATACCTACAGCATTTTTCAAGAACTAGAAAAAAGTACTATAATTCATATGGAACCTGAAGAGACCCAGAAAAGCAAAAAGAATCCTGGGTAATGAGAGCAAATCAGGAAGCATCCCAATCTCAGACTTGAAGTTAGATTACAAAGCTGCAGTGATAAAAACAGCAAGATACTGGCACAGTAACAGACATGTGGATCAATGGAACAGAACGTGGGGAATGCAGAAACAACCCCAGACACAGTCAACCATCTGATCTTTGACAAAAGAATACAAAACATATGCTGTAAGATAGACAACTTCTGTAGGAAATGGTGTTGGATAACTGGCTATTGACACGCAAAAGATTGAAGCTAGACTCATATCACTCAACATGTACAAAACTAAAACAAAATGGATAAAGATTTAAATACTAAAACAGAAACACTCCATCTGCTGGAAGATAAAATAGGCAAAATCTGGAAGTCATAGACATAGGAAAGGACTTCTGAATAGAACCACAATTGCATGACAATTATCAAATTGCAAGGGATTATATCAGATTAAAAAGATTCTGCAAAGGAAACCAACAAATTGAAGAGACAACCTCCAAAATGGGGTAAAAAAATTTTGCCAGCTACACGTTGGACAGAGGACTAAGATTTAAAATATATAAAGAACTGAAAAAACTAGAACCCCCTCTAAATGAAAGACTCAATCAAAAGCAAGCAGCCAAAATGAACAGGCACTTCTCAGAGGAAAAAGTACAAATAACCCATGAATACCACACAAAATGTTCAATATTACTGGCCATTAGAGAAATGGAAACTAAAACAATCCTGAGATTCCATCTTACTCCAGAAAGAATGGCCATCATAAAGAGAAATCACATAAAAAGAAATGCTAGTGGGTCTGCCTCAAAACAACACCCTCCTAGATTCTTCGTGGGAATAACTAGTGTAATAACTATGAAAATCAGTATGGAGATTTTTTTTCTTATTATTTTTCTAGTACATGTTTGCAATACATGAAGTTTACATTTGTTTTAGGAAGTACGTGCATGTACATAATGCAGCTTAATTCTTTTTTTCCTTCTTACCTACCTCCCTCCCCCCCTTCCCTCTATCTTTAAATCCCCTTTCCCCATTTTCACTCTCATGGTTATTATTATTTTTAGTTCACGTTCATGACGTATGTATGTTTGCATACATTGTGGGTAGTTGGTACCTGTACATGACACATTTTAAATCTTTTTACTTCTCTTAAAAAAACCTAAAAAGTAACTGGGCGTGGTGGAGCACGCCTCTAGTCCCAGCACTTGGGAGGCTGAGGCAGGAGAATCGCTGCAAATTGGAGGCCAGCCTGGACTCCATAGTGAGTGTAAGGCCAGCCTGGATTAGAGAGTGAGACCCTGTCTCAAAACAAAACAAAACAAAAACAAAAACAAAAAACAAACCCAAAACCTAAAAAGTGAAATCCCATTTGACCCAGTTATTTTTTTTGACCCAGTTATTCCCCTATTAAAATATTTTTCCAAAAGAGTCAAAGACATGATATTACAGTGATAGATATACCAATGTTTATAGCAGCACAATTCATAACAGCCAAATCTTGGAAGCAGCATATATATCCATCAACAGATGAATGAAGGAAATGTGGTACTTACAAGCCGTGAATACTACTTTGGTATAAAGATGAATAAATATGAGTCATTTGTAGGAAAATGGATGTACCTTGAAAACATAATGTTAAGTGAAATAAATCAGAACAGAAGCTTAATTATATGGTCTCTCTCATATGAGGAATCCAAAGCATAAATAAAAAGTAAAATAAAAGCTTGGTAAAAGAAAACAGGGAGACAGATCTATTATAAATGGGAAAGTGACCAAGAGATTGGGGGAAGGGCTGGAGGGGAATGGGACATAAAAGAGAAATGTGTCAGGTGCATGCACCAAATACAATGAAAGTAGTTATTATGTATGGCAAATATGTACTAATAAGTACACATTAAAAAGAAAGA
The DNA here is from genome assembly GCA_004026905.1 of Hystrix cristata. Classification (NCBI taxonomy): domain Eukaryota; kingdom Metazoa; phylum Chordata; class Mammalia; order Rodentia; family Hystricidae; genus Hystrix; species Hystrix cristata. The sequence continues at coordinate 189,612 of PVJO010000007.1, forward strand.
AAAAGAAGGAAAAGGAAAAAAACAGGGCAAGATACTGTTAAAAAAGAAAGAAATAGTGAGATCCATGTTGATACTGTATTGCAAATAGTCTCTGCCAAGGCTTGATGCGGTACTGGGGAAACTTCGTAGGTGTTTCTCTTAGAAGGTTGACGGTATTTTGCCAGCAGGAAGGAGCATGAGCTGTATTTTTTACGATCAGAAGGATGGATTCTGATATTCACCCAATATCTTCAGCTTTATTCCTCCCAGGCTCATGCACAAATGAGGTATTTCTCTGAATCCCCTGAAGGTAGGCAGGACCACAGGACACACTTTGGTCAGTGGAAAGTGAGCAGCAGTGACATATGCCTTATCTGTGATTTACTACTTTCCCTTCCCACTACAGTACCAAGATGGAGCCTCCCTCAGCTCAGCATGTGCAATGTGTTTGTAGTGTGAACAAAAAATTTAGGGGCTGAGGATTTAGCTCAGTGGTTAAAGTGCTTGCTTTGCAAGCACAAGGACCGGAGTTCAATCCCCAGCACCAAAAAAAAAAAAAAAAAAAAAAATTTTTTAATAGTGTCAAGACAAAAAAAAAAAAAAGACATTACAGATGGAAAGTTTTACTTTCCCATGTTTTTCTTTGGGGGGCAGGGTCTCACTATGTAATCCATGCTGGCTTTAATCTCAATCCTCGGGCTGGGGATTTAGCTCAGTGGTAAGAGTGCTTGCATTGCAAGCACAAGGCCCGGAGTTTGATCCCCAGCATCAAACCTCACCCCCAAAAATCGAAAAAACTCAATCCTCCCTCAAATCGACAAATGCTGGGATTATAGGTGTGTCACTACACTTTGCTTACTTTATCACTTTTAAACGAGAGCACAATATTTTCTCCACAGATCTTTGGAAATCCCTACCAACAAATAAAAATTTTGAAAACCATGATAAATCAATTATGATAGATTTATCTAAATTCCAAATTCTTGTTCACTGAATGGCTGAACCTGTATCTAGCCACTTCCCATAGGCCCTCGGTAATTTTGGAATGAAAGCTTTGTCTTGCACAGATATAAATCTGTGATACAGGCTGATCCAAGATGCATGCCTTTTCCTTAGATACGTCCTCCCCATTTCAGAATCATTCCTGAGGCCTACACAGTGGGGAGAGAAGAGATCCAATAAATGAAACCTATCTGGCACAGACACACATCGAAAACAAACCCCGGGCCGGGGATTTAGCTCAGTGGTTAGAGTGCTTGCCTCACAAGCATGAGGCCCCGAGTTCGATTCCCGGTACCAAAAAAAAGAAAAAAAAAAAAGAAAACAAACCCCAACAATGTCAACTTATCCTTTGCTTTCTAATCATGGGACTCTACCACTTAGAATCAAATCCTAACTCCCAACATGCCTACAAAGCCCTACAGATCTGGGCCCTGGACACTTCTTTTACACGGCATTCAAATGAACAAACTAATTCCAAAACTTCTACTAAGTAGTAGAAATCAGAGTAACCAGAAGAGGAGAAAGAATTTCCTTGCATTGATGGAAAGATGATAAAGGGTGGGAAGGGAAAAAACTAGGTACAAAATGAGCCTCGAGAATTATGCAAAAATGGAGACACAGAAATGACTTGGCATGCTGAAGAAATATGACTGTGGGAACTCAAGGAAAGGAGAAAGAGCAAAGGTGGAATTCAAGCACAAAGGGTTCTATTCTGTGCCTTTGTTTATAAATAATACTGCCTCATCTCTATCACATAACAAGCACGTGTGATAGACAAAGCCCTTGTCCTTAAACTACATCCTAGGAGCCCAGAAAAACAAGAAACAAGTAAACAAGCAATTGTGGGATGAGGTAAATGCTACAGAATAAATGAAACTAGTGTGGCTGGGCATGGTGGTGCACACCTGTGATCCAAGCACTTGGGATCTTTTTTTTTTTTTTTTTTTTAGCACTCGGGATCTTGAGGCAGGAAGATTGCCGCGAGTTCGAGGCCAGCCTGAGCTACATAGTGAGTTCGAGACCAGCCTGGACTACACATCGAGACCTTCTCTCAAAAAACCAGAACAAAATAACAACAAAAACTAAGAGAGAAAAGAAAAAGGCCAGGTCAGTATAGCTGGTGGGTAAGGGAAGAAAGAGAGGTGGGAGAAGCAGACAACGGTCAGCTCAGGCGGGACCTTTTCAAACCACAGTAGGCAACTCAGCGGATCCTCAAAAATCACTTTACGACGTACATAACATTACCATTATACTGCAGGAAAGAAAACGAAGTTTCGTAGAGATCAAAGGTCTAGCCCTAAACTACACTCCAAGGAACAGGCTAAATGTGGCGTCCAGGCGATGTAATTCCAAAGCCCAAACTCCCCAGCTGGAGCCCCGTATCAGTGGGCATTTATTACGCCCCAGGTGCATGGATTAGAAACTGTTCCTCACAACTCAGCAAAGTGAGATCGCAACGCCCACCGCAGTCTGGGAAACGGAAGCACCCAGAGGATACAAAAGTGAGGTCAAGGCTCCTCGAGGTCCAGCAGAAGGGCGACCGCGAGCGCCTGCTCCCGTGGGGAGCCCACAATCCAACAGGCCCCGTCGCCTCACACCCCACTCACACTGCGGGGTCCGGCGCGCCGAGAACTGACGCGCAGACGCAGCCAACGAGAGACAGCCGTCAGCGCGGCGAGGCGCCGGCGCAGCCAATCAGAACAGCGCTGGAGGGAAAGGGGCGGGTGCTCGGGCGGCTCATGTTAGGCCGCGCCTCAGTCGCCCTCGCCCCTCACAGGCCCCGGGGCTGCAGTCTGGGCCCGAGCCTAGACGCCGGGGCATGCGGCAGGGCCTGTCTGGGGAGGGGAAGCCCTAGTTCGTGCGTGCCGCCCACGGCCGAAGCCTACATTTCGGCTCTAACCCAGAGGTGCGGTCCCCGTTTCCAGGCGCTCGTGAAGTGCCAGGGGCGCTTCATCCCTCCTTCAGCCGAGACCCAAGAGCCACCCTGCTAAACCGGGCACGCCCCGCGCCTCACCTTGTGGAGATAGAGGGACGGAAGAGGCACTACTAGCAGAACACTGTAGCCAGCAGTACTCTCTCCTGCCGCTGCTCCGCCTCACATTCAAACCCAGGCAAAATGGCGCGGCAGCGGAGCTGCAGGCAGAGCGCATGTGTGAGCGGGGCCGCGGCGTGGGGAGGACCGGGAATGCTCCGGCCCCGCCCAGGCACGAAGGGCCAATCGGAAGCCCGCTCCTTTTGCGTGACGTCACAAGTGACACTGTCTTGTAGCTCTGCCCTAACTGGCTTCGTAAATTGGGTCTTTCTGAAAAAAACGCCGGTTCTCGGGCGGTTGGGTTGTGACCTGTTTTGATGAAAGGGCTTGGCGCGTAGTGGCTCTTAACTGTTGAACGAAGTGTGCAGATTCAAGGACTTAACGTCTCACGCAGAAGGAACTCTCCGTCTCTCAAGAATAAACAAGAATTTCACACCCTGGTAAAGTGCTAAGAGACTAAAATAAAAACAGGATGAGATTACAGGCAGTGACTTGGATGGTAAACGTGATGAGCAGGGAAGTCCCTTGACCAAGAGGCAACTGACCTTTGAACAAGAAAACAGCTGTGTGAAGCTCAGCCTGGTCTTGGCAAGAAAGAGCTGGGCTGGGCTTAATAAAGTGGAGTTGAGAAGCCTGCGGGGACCAGGCGATGTAGGCCTGTATAAGCCAGCGTCTGGTCCATGTCTTAAGTGCATCTGTTCCAAGATAATCACCAAATACATATTTTAAAGGCTAACTCACTGCTGCATGAGAGTGGACTATCTCAGAAGAAAGGACTTTAAGCACTGAGGCCAGCGAGGAGACCATGGGACTCCTCCAGGAGAGCCGTGTGATGACCAGGACCAGGGTGAGTGGCGATGGGTGCCTATGGAGAGAAGTCGATAACTTCAGGATGTGTTTTAGAGATAGAGCCCCTAGGATACTGTGATATACGCTGCGTGTGGGAAGGAGAAGAACCAGTGGTGACTACTGAAACCCCAGCGCTCGGCTTTGGCCGCCTCGGCTTCCTCCTTCAACAGAACCATCTGCTTCGACTCAGAGCCTCTCGTTGGAATTGCTAGCTTGCTGCTCCAGAGACTGAAAGCCATATGGTCTGCTTGTTTAATAAAACAAGTAGAGTCCAGAATTATATAAGTACCTGATTACAAATATGTAAACATTCAATACCTGTGAATAAAATGTAAAATGTTAGCCAACCCTGGTGGCACAGGCCTGTAATCCCAGTCTTCTGGGAGGCTGAGGCTGGAAGATTACCAATTCAGGCCCTTAGGAATTTAGGAAGACCTTTTCTGAGAATTAAAAATAAAGGATGTGAGGGGGATCTGGCTGTGACATGTCACCCCACTGATCACCACGGTCGATTGGGCTGGGCCGGCTGGCTGGCATGTGTCCCCTTCCTCCCTCACCACTCCACCTGCATCCCTCCTGAAGCTGTGTGTTTGGTTGAAGAGGACAACCACCCAATAGAGGAGGACTGTTTCCTCGGTCAAGGGTATATGAGTAGCTGCGCTCCCCTGGTAGAACTTACAAACAAGCTCTCAAAAATAACGAGCTGTGTAGGTATCAGTCCCCAGTAGTACAAAAATAAGTAAATAAAATGTGTAGTTTGAATGAAGGGATTATGGATGTAAGTTTCTGGTAAAGTTATTCAACATCTTTTATCATGGCCTACAAGCCCTATAAAATCTTGCCCCTGGCAACCCACCTATCCCTGTGGCCTTCCTCCTTCTGCCCTCCATGGCTAAGCTCAGCCATGGCACCTTCTTGCTGTTCTTCAAACTCCAAGTGTATGCCCACCTCAGAGCATTTCTATACGCTGTTCCTCTGTCTGGGATGCTTCTCCAGATCACTGAGTGGTTCCTTCTCTACATTCAGGTTGCAGCTCAAATGTTGGCTCCTCAAAGAGGCCTTTCACCCTGTTCGAAGTTGTGCACACCCCACCACCCAACAGCACACCACTTAGCAGATAAAATACAGGATGCCAGATTAATATGAATTTCATTAAAAATGCATTTTTAGAAAGCTGGATGTGGTGGTGCATGCCTGAATCCCAGCACTTGGGAAGCTGAGGCAGGAGGATCACTGTAAGTAAATTCAAGACCAGCCTTGATAACATATGATGAGTTCAAGGCCAGCCTGAACTACATGGGAAGACCCTGTCCCAAAAAATAAATGCATTCTTAGTATAAATACTGCACTAGACATTACTTAAAGAGTCATGCATTGTTTATTTGAAATTCACATTAAACTGGGTACCCTGTATTTTATCTAGAAGGCTTGGCTCCGTTACATCATTGGCTTCACTTTCTCTCTCGAGATCGAGTTTTTTTGTTTGTTTTCCATTTTTTTTTGAGACAGGAGACAGAGTCTCACTATGTAGTTTCCCCAAGTGCTGGGATTACAGGTGTACACCACCATGCCTGGACTCCATTTGTGTTTTTGACTCCTTCCTGCCTGTCAAAGTCCTCCACTCCCCGGGGTGCTGCCTCGGGCTGGGGAGTCAGACCCTGGCCATGGCACTTGAGGCAGAGCCTCTGCTTTTGCTCCTCTCCACAGTCCAGCAGTGCATGGCCCAAATGTGTGTGCTCATCTAGCACTTATGTGGTGCCTTTCAGACCATGTTGTGGCTGCCCAGGGTCCCCATGCATGGGCCCAGGTCAAGGGGTCACTTCTTCAGAGGCTGACCACACAGCAGTGTATGAGCACCCTTCAGCTGGAAGGGTGACTGGGGCATCTTTGTTCACAGGGGTTGCAGACAGAACTGGCCACACGCACACACGCACACACGCACACAGGCCTGTGGAAAGAGAAGGGTGTAGATCATGGGCCATTTCTCCCCATGCTGCCATGATCTGGTAAGGAGCCTGAGAACCCCACCTTTGAACCTGGTCTTCTAGGTTATTTCTAAAGGAAAGAAGAGAGAATATTTTATTTAAATGATTATTAGCCTGACATAGAACTTATATTTGCATGTGAGCCTACATTTGTATTTTGGCTCCAGAGCTTGTGGATGTTAGTACTGCGCCAAGCGTGTTCTCTGTCCACAGGGGGTGCTGCCCCACAGAACATCCCCCATCTGTCTGCTCTCCAGCACCTCAGAGCAGCCCTTCCCTCTCCTTGTGTGAGACTCCTCCATGGGGTGCCAGACATCATGGCTTCCATCCAGCTGAGTGACCTCAGGCCATCTGGGCCCAGGTATCCGCTATAAAAGGCGGGATGAATGCCGGGTGTGTGGCACACGCCTTTTATCCCAGCAGTAAGAGGCTGGGGCAGGAGGATCACTGTGAGTTTGAGGCTAGCCTCAATTACATAATGAACTCACCGTGAGTTCAAGGCCATCGTGATTTACATAGCAAGGCCCTGTCTCAAAAAAAACAAAATACAAAAAACAAAAAACAAAAATAAATAAATACACTACAATAAAGTAAAAGCAAGGATGAAGCTGTGTGGTGGCACACACCTGTAATCCCAGCACTCAGGAGGCTGAAGCAGGAAGATTGCCATGAGTTCAAGGCCAGCCTGGGCTACACAGTGAGTTCAAGGCCAGCCTGAACTACGTAACAAGATTCTGTCTCAAAAAACAAACATAAGCTCAGGATTTAGCTCAGTGGTTAAGAGTGCTTGCCTTGCAAGTATAAGGCCCTGAGTTCGATCCCCAGCACCAAAACCAAACACACACACACACACACACACACACAAAAGGATGGTGATGATTACAGTACCAACTTCATGGGGTTGTTGTGAGAATTAGAGGTTGAAGGATAGTTGAAATGGTGAGTATAAAAAATGAGCAGTCAGGGGCTAGGAATGTAGCTAGTGGTAAGGTGCTTTCCTAAGCATGTACAAGACCCTGGCTTCCATCCCCAGTATGAGGCAGGGCAGTAGTCAGGACCCTCTACAAGGAGGAAGTCATGAAGTTTTCTTTCATCCTGCAGGCCTTTGGGGGAGGGAGAAGTTAGGCTTCAGCACGAGTCTAGGGACGACAGTTTAGCTAGACTCTGTCTCAAAATAAAGTTTATTTATCTATTTATTTGTTTCAGATTTTCAAGACAGGGTCTTGGGAGGCAGTTCAGGGTGGCCTTGGACTCACTATATAGCCCAGGCTGGCCTTGAACGTGCAGCAATCCTCTTGCCTCGGCCTCCTGAGTGCTGAAATTACAAGCCCTTGGTTCCATTCCCAGGAGTGGGGGAAAAAGATCCCTGCATTTTTTTCACCAAATATCATTGAGTGCTTACTACCTGTCAGGCACTGTGTTCCCGCCAGAGAGACATTCATAAACAAATTAGCACAGTCCCCGCCCTCACCAGCTTGCTGCAGATTTCGGTGAGCTTTGAGGTCACTGAGAAGGTAACTAGTTCAGGCGGCCTGCGGAGGTATGAACATTTGAGTTGAACATAGGAGGAGAAGGAAGTAGCCACGGAGAGATCCAGAGAAAGAACATGTGGCCCTAGGCAGAAGCAACAGTCACCACAAATAGTCAACTTCGAGGCATAAAACAAAGTGGACAAAAAGTAAGTCAGGTTATGAATTGGTGGGAAGGAAGTGAGACTTCAGAGCAAAGAGGAAACTAGGAAGGCTCAGCAGCTGTGCAGTCCATGTACTTGGCATCAGTGGGCCCCTTGGGGTCAGTTTTCTCATGTACAAACTCAGGGTGTAATACTGCTGCCTACTCCGTGGGGCTGTGGTGAGGGTTAAAGGACTTACTGTGTGCAAAGCACTTTGTGGGGTTCCTGGAGTGCAATAAACCATCAGTGAGTGTTAACACTTTTTAAAAAGTGGCTTAGGGACTGGGGTGGAGCTCAGTGGTAGAGCGCTTGCCTAGCAGGTGTGAGGCCCTGGGTTCAATCCCCAGCACAGCAAAAAACAAAAAGAAAGAAAAAAAGACTTTTATGAGAGATATCCTTAATGGCTCAATCTTCAGTTGAACACCAGGTAAGGCTGGCTTCTGCCTAGAGATAGGCTTTAAAAAAACAAAACACTAAAATCATTTTTGCCAGAATTCTTCACATTTCCACCCCTCCTCTACCCTCTCTTGCTGCTGACATTTCAAGGACAATTTAGACTTTTTTTGGTTGGGGGAGGGGATGTGGAGCCTCAGGTAAGGTAAGTACCCTACGCTGAGCTTCTAGCAGATTCCTGAAAGCAGAAAACAGGCACTTTACACAGATCTGTAAAAATTCAAGGTAGCCTGGGGATTTATCTCAGCGGTTAGAGTTCTTGTTTAGGAAGCACAAGGCTCTGAGTTCAATTCCCAGCACCACAAAAAAAAAAAAAAAAAAAAAAAAAAAAAAAAAATTCCAGGGAACCACTCTGATCCTCAGAAGAAAATGCATTTTTGCCTCAAATATATTCCAGTCTGTCTGTAGAATACAAATGCAGTATAATTCTGATATCATCTTTCAAAATGCTTAAATGTGGCCTCTTAAAGATTGAGCTGGCCCTTGCTTAACCAGTGATCCCAGCAGCACATTTTCCTTCATAAAATGAATGGGTAAGTAGAAGTGGGTTTTTTTTTTTTTTTTGTGGTGCCGGGGATCGAACTCAGGCCCTTGTGTTTACAAGGCAAGCACTCTAATCACTGAGCTAAATCCCCAGCCCTAGAAATGTCTTTTTGTTTTGAATAGGAGGGCCAAAGAAAGCTGAAAGTGTCGCCTCAGAGGCTGGAGGGGCCTCCCACAGAGGCAGGAAGTGGCTGTAGCCCAGGGATGAGATTCTCAGCTCAGCATAGCTGATACTTGGGCCTGGGCACGCAGCAGCATCTCCGACTTCTGCCCACCAGACACCAGCAGCTACCTCTACCCTATCTGTGACAACCAGAAATGTCCCCAGACACTGCCAAGTGCCCCATCCGTGCCCCTCGAAGAACCTCAACCACTGGCTGGCAGAGGCTGCAGGACACTGCTCTGAAGAGACTTGGATTCTAGCCATCTTTTCAGGAAGCGCGCACACTTTTTTCTTCACTGGACGTTCCTGACATTTAGTCCCACATATTAGTGGTTTGGCTTCAGGGAAGTAATGATGATGATGATGTCATTAGTTTCAAAAGTGGAATACTTCAAGGCAAACAGTGATTCACAACTTTAGAGTATTTCAGAAAGAGGGCAAACAGGCCGCACCTCTGGGAGTCTGAAAATCCCCTTGGGTCACTTGGCCCAGCAGGTCCTCCGCCAGTCTGCGCTGTGACCTCAGCCTTGGCTTGCTGTCTGTGAGCTGACCACTGGTCAGATCAGTTCGTACACTGAAGTGGATTCAAGGGATACATAAGAATCTGAGCCTGACTGGATTTTCCCACTGCATCTTTGGGAAAAGGGACATTTCTTAGTAGATGACAAAGTAGATTTCTTTTCTTTTTTCTGGTGCTGGAGATTGAACTCGGGGCCTCGTGCTTCCTAGGCAGGCACTCTAACCGCTGAGCTAAATCCCCAGCCCTGAAAAGGGACATTTCTTATAAAAATTAAGACATACAATTAATATTCGTCTATAAATATTTTTTGTCAAATATAGAGGCCAAATTTTACCATTTGAAAACCACAAGCTTACATTGCCGTGAGAACAAACTTGAGCTAACTGAAAACTCTTTTGATGTGTATAATTACTACTACATTAAAAACAGCTTTACTTTTTAAAACTTTATTGATTTACCACCTGATCAAAGCATGAGATATTTTAACAGTATTATACATATTATTTTTACATAGAAAACTTTACATAGCATTTCATATTATATAATTCTGCTTTATTCTTTCAAAAATGTATACATCCACTGGGCAAGGAATGCGTTTCATTAAATTACCAATATTAAATGCACTTAATCATTGTGTATAGATTAAATCAAAGTAGCTAGTAACTAACTTTTAGGCATTTAAGGAGGTAAAACATACATTTTGCACATAAAGAAATATTTGATGCAAATATGCACATAAAAAATCTTTTTTAAATTAGAACACTAAGAAAAACTACATCTTTGATGAGTGTCATTTTTTGAGAGAAACAATTTCCAGATACGATCATTCTTTAAAATATCAGCTTTGGTTTCTTTGTTTCCCAAACTGCAAAGCTGCTGGTAGCAAAACTCCAGGATGTCACGTGAGTTCAAGCCATGCCTACTTAACACAAACATTAAAACAGAATTCATAAGGATCCAGCTTTTACTGAAACGAATATCCATTTGTATCCTAACAACAAACATGTGAATGAGATGTTCAGAATTGCATTTGTTAGCAGATCCTGTAAAGACTAATGGTATAGCCATAATCACAAAAGAACAACAAAAAATGTTTAGGGTGTTTTTTTTTGTGTGTGTGTGTGTTTCATACAAAAGTCACCTGTCAGAAGAAAATGTTATGTTTCCAGATATTATATGACTTTTATAATGTTATGTTCTTTGGTTGTACAGAAGGAATACAAGGAAAAGGTATACTTGATTCTAAAGGTGCATGTTAGAAATAAAAATTTCCCATGTTTGTTGTTAAGATGCCAAAGCTGATGATTTCCCTCACAGACAATGAAGAAAAACAAAATTGCTCAAAGCAGCAGTATTGTAACAAAACTTCTCTAGAGACCCAGAACATACATACAATCAACACTTAAAGCATTCTGAGAAAGAAATAAGGCCTTGGAACACGCTTCACTCTCCTCCCTTTGTTAAATATGAAATAGCATCCTGGCCCAATGCTGCAGAGCTGCACACACCCTTTTCACTAGTGTTTGAGTGGCTTATGCCACATTTACCGTGAGAAATACATTTATTCACAAAGAATTTAGGTTGAATGGCTTATTACTGGAGGCCAGGGATTTCCTCTGTTTGCCACAGTCCACTGACAAGAAAAATAACCCTGAATAGTTTTACATCCAGTTTTTAAAATTTTATTTTATTTTTGGTGCCGGGGATCAAACTCAGGGCCTTGTGCTTGATAGGCAAGCACTCTAACCACTGAGCTAAAGCCCCAGCCTACATCCATTTTTTTTAAAGGTTCACTGCTTGTACAATTTAAATACCTCATTCAGAAAATTAATTCTTTTTTTTTTTTTTTTTTTTTTTTTTTGTGGTGCCGGGGATCGAACTCAGGCCCTTGTGCTTGCAAGGCAAGCACTCTAATCACTGAGCTAAATCCCCAGCCCAGAAAATTAATTCTTTTAAAAGACAAAATTAAAGAGAAAGTCAAGCCTGAATGTTTCAGCAAGTAATAAAATGCAATGATACACTTCCTATCCTAGAACAGGCAAAAATTAAAGAGAGGACACGAGGACACCAGACAGTTTTGATGAGCAAAATGCTGCATGAGAAGATCAGAAGGAAAGGAAAAATCACTCTGCTGGGGTGCAGCTGCATACGAGATGCACTCAATGAACCACATGCCTGCTCCCAGCTTACACCTTTAGTAAAAAGCTTGCAGCAGAGAGAGCAGACTTGCTGGGGTTGTGACAGAAAACAATACCAGCACAGGTCTTATGTGCAGGTTTCAGGGTGCAGCATAAAGATGTAACGGATTCCAGGTCAAATGTGCTTACATTTTCCATTCATGGTAAAATATTCTCTCATATTTCTTTCCTGTTAAATTACATAGCTCTTCTTATCTAATGTATGTAAATAAAGTAAAAACCTAAACCTGATTTTTTTCTTTGGTAGAGAAATTAAAACACTTTTTGGGCAAGAAAAAAGTAGGTAAGAGTACTGCTGGCCAAAACCAAACATTTCTGAATGTGTTAAAAACAATTACAAAGAAAAACTTAAGAAACCGGTCTCTTAGTAATAAGCAAAAGCACCAGAAATCCTTCTCCAGAAAGAAAAATTTATCTGATTTTTACAGATATATTCCCAAACCACTAACTTCTAAGGCACCAGAGTTGACATCAATACAACCCAATTTATAGGACTAGAGTGTAGGTAGAAGTCTGAATGTTTTTATCCCTCTGTGTGACACTTTTTAACACTCAGTGCTGCCCTAAGTGAGCAGTGGATGAGGGCCAAGGATGAAGTGTGTGCTCTCTTTCTCACAGACTCAGACTAAATTAAACTTCCAAATATATTGCTTGCGGGCTTCGGGCTGTACTTGTATAATGCCCGCTTTGACGCGAGCTGCATCAGAATGCCTCTAGTGTAGTTCAGAGTATTGCACCATCAAAAACATCGTTAAGGACCTCAGGATCTAATCTGGCCAAGAATTGAGCTCCTCAGTTCAGATGAACAGAAGTGCTGAGCACCTGCCACCTCCTGCCATTGTCACAGTTTGGCTGTGCTGACCCCGTGGCAGCTCTAGTTCCACCATGACACTTGGCGGGGTGATCTTGGGAGCAGTAACTGTCCCTCTCTCTGGAGGTCCCTTTAATGGGGACTGTGCAAAGCAGCGACACTAACCATCAGTACACTCATTCTTCTGAGGTAAAATAAAATGGTTTACTCAAAGATAAATGAACTCTAGGTAGAATACTACTTCATTTTCATTACTACTTCACATATTAGATTTCAGAGTGTGAGATGGATAATGTATTCTGGAAATTTTAATTGAACACCCATCCGCAAATACTTCAAGGAAGGCTGACCATGTTCATGAAATTGTTTACTTTTGCCTACAGACTCTTTCTTCCCAAGTTACTAAAATAGGGAGAGCTATGAGGCACTACATTTTTTTTTAACCTTGCAAGATCTTAATTTTAACTTATTACTAAAGTCTGCCTTCAGTTAAATCTTCAGTAATACCTTTTTGTAAAATACTTTAAAAATTACTCAGACATTAACAAAACATAAAAAACAATCTTCCTTTTTCCTACCTTTCTCCAAACTAATCTAACTATGGCTGACTCATAGCTGACAAAAACACTCAAATTTCTTCAACACACTCAAACAACAAAAAAACCAGCATATTTTAGGTGGCAGCCGTTACAAGAAATTTTATTAACATACTCTCTAATAATCATGAACCTATATAGCTATGTTCAGTATTTTCAAGGAGAGTGACTTCCTCTGACAAAACATTTACAGCCAATCATGGGACTCCGCTAGGAAACGATGGCATTTGCAATGACAGATTGGACAGTTTAATCAGTAAAAAGGAATGACAGGATAAACAGACTCCCCACCTACTGTATTAACTGGGTATGCGACAGTTTAATGAACTACCACAAGCCTTAGTCGCTGGGGGTCTTTGACGGGGCCAGCACAGGGCCGACCTTTTCTGGGACACTCTGAGATCCAAGATAGCAGCTCCTGCTTCTGCGCGACCCTTCACCAGACAGGCCAGTCAGAAATGGCATGATGAATGTTCTGCAGAGCTGCATCAGCGGCCCACAGGGCTACTACACTGGTGACAGTGTGACTGGTACCTGCATTGGCTCTTCCGGAATCCATATCTTATACACAATACCTATCCGTAGGAAGAACTTCCGCAGAACTGCTCGGAGCTCAGGGATCAGGTCAAACTGCACGATTTCACACAAGTAGGGGTAGTACATGGAAGCGTGTGCTTTGAACTTCAGTTAGGAAAGAAATGGAAAGATACAATTAGACATGGAACTATATATATATTTTTTGGCACCAGTTTTTCTTTTTTTTTTTTTTTTTGTGGTGCCGGGGATCGAAGCCACCAGTTTTTCTTTTTTTTTCCTTTCTTTTTTTTTTTTTTCTGGTGCTGGGGATCGAACTCAGGCCCTTGTGCTTACAAGGCAAGCACTCTAATCACTGAGCTAAATCCCCAGCCTGGCACCAGTTTTTCAAAAGTATTCATTTTACCCTGAAACTTCTCATACAATGTTGGTGTTTTTTCTTGATATTGGAAACGTGTTACAATAAAACTTCTACATTAAAACCTGTTTCACATCATTTCTTTTAATTATATTAGGATAGTCTTGCTATCAAGTCATTACTCCTTTCATTTTGTCCTTTTTTTTTTTGCGGTGGGGGTGGGTGCGTGTGTGCTGGGGACTGAACTCAGGGCCCTGCATTTGCTAGGCAAGTGCTCTATCACTGAGCTAATTCCCCAACCTCCAGTCCTTTCATCTCGTAAAGCAAGTTCTAGGTCAAAACCAGTACTTCACAATCTCAATCCTCTCTTCCCACAATGACAACTGCCAAGCTGTTCCCCACAGCCATACATGTGGCTTCTACTTTGGCCTCAGCTTGGTGTCCTTCCAGAGAAAAGGTCCCATTGCTTCTTGGCTAAGATCAAGTGCAGAGAAAAGGTCCCACTATCTGAAGGCACCTGCTGTTTGTAATGAATTAACTTCTCTCCAGTGTACCTAGAATGTGCTAGCTGTGTGACCATCCTTGAGAAAATCCAAAAGCAGTTGCTTCACATTTTGAATGAATAGCCACTCAAACTCCATGCCCTAGAAGAGACATTACAGTTTACTTGTTCATACCTTTTCATCATTTATTTTGAGGGTTTTGGTTAGAAGTAACAACAGGAGACTTGTCCAAGCCTCTCGATGGCTTTCAGAATTCACTGTGATGAAATAGGCCAGAGCTTCACGGCACACACTAGAATCAAGACGGGGAGACACCACACAAATTAGCATTTCACATTGAGTGGGGGAACTAATTTTTTTTTTCTTTTTGAGACAGGGTCTTGCTAGGTGGCTCAGGTTGGTCTTGAACTCACTATATAGCCCAGACCTGCCTTCAACTTGTGATCCTCCTGAGTCAGTCTCCCAGAGCACTGAGATTACAGGCATGTGCCACCATGCCCAGTTCTGGTACTACTGATTCTTGCAATGATTATGTATTAAGCACCTAGCCTGCTGTGCCATCTTGAGCAAATCACTGAGCCCTAGTTTCTTCAGCTATACAATGGGGATAAATAACTACAAACCCAAAGGTTGCTATGAAGAGTCAATGAAACAAATACAGTTTTTGCTCAGGCCTAGAATATGGCTAAGGCTGGGCTCAATATTTGTAGCACAATAAACACAAAAAAACTTATTCATAGTTAATTGTAAAACTCTTTCCTTGTAATCACATAGAATTGCTTTGTTGTTGTTGTTGTTTTGAGACAGTCTCACTATGTAGCCCAAACTGGCCCCAAACTTGGAATCTTCCTGCCTCGGCCTCCAAGTGTTGAGTGCAGTGAAGTAGCTGGGTGTGGTGGCACCCACTGTAATCCCAGTGTTAGGAAGCTGAATCAGGAAGGTCACAAGTTTGAGCCCAGCTGTGACAACTTAGTGAAACCTTTTATCAAAAGAAAAGAGGGGGAAACAAGACAAAGGATGTAGTTCAGTGCAAACACCTTGGGTCCAATCCCTAGTGCTGCAGAACAAAAACAGTGAAAAGGAGGCATCACCACACAGAAGGAAAACAGTCTGTGGAGGTGTCAATGTGTAGGTAGTTTTCGCCTGCTCGCTTCAATTCACAGTATTGTTGTGATAGGCTTTGTATATAATAGAAAATTGAATGGGAAATTGATCTTCTTACATTAAAAGTCGCTGCTGTATTTCATCCCAGGAATCCCTGCGATTCTCATCAACATACATTCGAAACAGGATCCTCAAACAACAGGCCAGGCTGCTGGTTTCTTGTTTGAGAAGATTGGGTTTAGACTTGCCCTTAAAACCTGGGGATCAGAGAGTCATTAAGTACAGCAGTATCAAGAGCACGCTGAGAAATGGTGAGGGAATTAGCCATCTAGTTTAGGAAGCAATGAACTATCTTATAGCTTTAATGAACAACAGTGATAGCGCACAGAGACAGATGACTCTTCGGGCATCCAGAGTTGCTTGTTGGCTAGTAACACCATCAGCTGCATCTCCTCAAATGTAACAGCTCCTAAGAATCCTGGCATTTTTCTAAGTCACAGAGCTTTTTCCCCTCAAAAGTACTCATAAAATGCAGTTTGTAAAACAAAATAGTTCTAATCAGCCAGGTATATGCAAAGCACTCATAGGCAAAACCATTTTATAGACAAAGACATAAAACATCTGGATATTTTAAAGCCACAGAGAAAAATAACAGTTTTTAATTATAGATTAAAACAGGCATTCAAGGAGATTAAAATAATGATAATACAAAAGTTATATAAAGTACCACTTTTGTTCAAAGTTCAAAATAATAAGAATCTTACCACCACATCTAGAAAAAAATACATATATTTACTCCAGGAATCATGTCTTTATTTTTGGAGGTAGGAATGGGAGAGAACCTGTAAAGCCTCAGAAAAATGTATGAATGCTTTGTTTCTCAAAATTATCACACTTTTTTTTTTTTAACCACACTTTCTATATCACCATTTTTTGTTGTTTCTGTATTTCTGGTTTTTTTTGTTTTGTTTTGTTTTCTTTGGTGCTGAGGATCGAACTCAGGGCCTTATGCTTGCCAAGCAAGTGCTCTACCACTGAGCTAAATCCCCAGCTGCTTTTGTATTCATTTATTTATTTATTTATTTATTCATTTTGGTACTAGGGATCGAACTCAGAGCCTTGTGCTGGCAAGGCAAGCACTCTAACCACTGAGCTAAATCCCCAGCCCTGCTTTTGTATTTTTGAGACAGGGTCTTACTGTGTAGTTCAAGCTGGCCTTAAGCTCATGATATAGCCCAGGTTGTCCTTGAACTCTTGATGATGCCCCTGCCTCAGTCTCCCAAGTGCTGGGATTATAGGTGTTCACCACCATGCCCAACTTTTATCATAATATTTAACATTTAATGTAAAATTTTATGACTTGCAAGATCAATTCAGTTCTCCAATTTTCATTCTGTCTTGTCATCAAATACTTCCTGAGACTCTTTTTATATGTGAGGCAGTGTTGTCAGCATTGGTTGAAATCCAGAAACAAGTATAAAAATATCTAGGAAGCTATTTCAACTATGCTTGAAATATAAAGAATTTCCCAAAGACTTCAGTGTTCAGGATGGTAACCAGAGTGGCCAGCAAGCCTATATGCTCTGTGGCCTTACCTGCTCGCCACAGGACAGTCCGCTGCTCATAATTGGAGTTGAAGGCCTTTGAGAATGAATGGGATTCCTGCAAGCAGTCCAGTAGCTTGAAGAGGTGCTGGGAGGACATGTACTTATACATGCCCTGATCCTCCGTCTCGATATGGATATCTGCATCCAGTGTGTCTTGCTGGAGGACAGAGAATAGACAGGAGAGCTGAGACAAGACGACGGAGTGGCTCTGGGCATAATGATGGCAGACAGAGGCAGTCCTGACTCTCCAAAGGTTGTCCTCTCTATCTCTATCTCCCATCATAAATAAAAATGCACTAAAGGACCGAGAAGACCCCAAATTATAATACTTTTAACACCTAAGCCTAAATCTTTTCTTAGATTTGATACCAAAAGCACAGGTATTACAGAAAAATAGATAACATTAAAAAAGTTTTGTGTTTTGGACAACCCATTTGGGACCTCTCCTGTCTCTCAGGAGCTATTCCTATTCCTCATTCCTTTTTTTTTTTTTTCCCTATTCCTCACTCCTATTCCCCAATAAATTTTCCTACTTGTTAAAAAAATTTTTTGTGTGTGTTTCAAAGGACACCATCAAGAAACTGAAAAGACAAAGAGAGAAAACAGCTGCAAATCATATATCTGATAATAATGTAGCACATATAAAAACTTATATTTCGGGGCTGGGGATTTAGCTCAGTGATTAGAGTGCTTGCCTTGTAAGCACAAGGGCCTGAGTTCGATCCCCAGCACCACAAAAAAAAAAAACAAAAAAAAAAAACAAACTTATAATTCAACAATAAAGAGATGAGTGGCAGCTTAAAAATGGGCAAAGGATTTGAGCAGACATTTTCAAAGAAATAGAAATGTAGAAATGACCAGGAAGACATAGTGGTCCATTCCTACATTCCCGTAATCCCAGTACTCTAGAAAGCTGAGGCGAGAGGATCAGCAAGTTGTTTTCGGGTTTTTTTGATTTGTTTTGTTTTTTTGAGACAGGCTCTCACTATGTAGTCCAGGCTGGCTTTGAATTCACTATGCAGCCCAGGCTGGCCTTGAACTTGTGGAGATCCTCCTGTCTCAGCCTCCCAAGTGCTGGGAGTACAGGTGTGCACTACCACACCCAGCAAGGATTGCAAGTTTGAGCTCAATCTGGACAATATAGTGACTCAGTGAGGTCCTGTTTCAAAATGAAAAATAAAAAGGGCTGGGGAAAAAAAAAAAGGTCTCGGGGCTGGGGATTTAGCTCAGTGGTTAAGAGTGCTTGCCTTGCAAGCACAAGGCCCTGAGTTCGATCCCCAGCACCAAAAAAAAAAAAGAAAAAAAAAAGGGCTGGGAACAAAGCTTGGTGTAAAGGTCCTACATTCAATCCCTGGTACAACAAAAACAAACAAACAAAGAAATGACCAGTAAACACAAAAGATACTAAGTATCATTAGTTATTAGGAAATACAAATTAAAAAAAAAAAAAAGGAAATACAAATCAAAGCCACAATGGGATGCCCATTCATATCCACTAGGATGGTACAGTAGGAATTATAATAAAAAGCTAGTGAGGATGTGGAGAAACTAGAGCCTCTGTGCACTACTGGTGGGAAATGTAAAATGCATCCACTTTGGAAAGTGAAGTTTCCTAAACTTCAGCAATTTCTTAAAAAGGTAACAGTTACCACATGACCAAGCAAGTCCCCTCTGAGGATATATACAAGTGTCCACAAGAAAACTTGTATACAAATATTCATAACAGTATTATTTGTTACACTCAAAAAGAGGAAAAAACCCAAATGTCCACCAGCTGATGAGTGCAAAAGCACATTGTGATATTTTATACAGTGGAGTGTTATTTTCAGATATGAAAAGAATCAAGTTCTGATACATAGTAACAGAAATGAATCCAGAACACATTACACTAAGTTAAAGAAGCCAGACACTAACTCTCACATAGTGCCTGATCCTGTTTAAAAGAAACATACAGAACAGGTAAATCGACAGAGACAGGAAATAGATTAGTGGTTGCCAAGGCCTAGAAGTGGGGGATGCGGAGTCGCTGCTAATGATGACAGAATTTCCTTTGTACAGTACTCAAAAAGATTCTCAAATCTGACTGTAGCAGTGTTTGTACTTTGTGAATACACTGAAACTACAGAACTGCACACTTAAGAGGGCAGACTTGGGTGTGAGATGTAGCTGTTCAGCAGTAATTACTTCCTGGATGGCAACGCAGTGTTGGATCTGGGAGGTGACTGATCAGTCCCCACCCGAACCCCCTCATCACTCACAGGTCTATCTTCTCTCAATCTTGTCTATTCAAAGAACCCCTTGTATACAGACAGCTGCACACACAAAACGAATCCCTGTGTTAGCGCCTTCTCCCCAGCACCTACGCAGGGGGTGGCAACTGAGAGGTCGGTTACTAAGCTGACTTCTGGTGTGGCCAGCTTCAAGTGACCAGTGTGATATCCTGGATGTGGGGCTGGAAAGAGACGAGCATCATGGGCTCCAGACAGCCTCCCGGCATAGCCCCTGGACAAGGATGAGCCCTGCCCCCGTCCCCAGGCCTGCTGTCGTTACCTGGGCAGCAACCATGTGTTCTGCATCCTCCTTCTTGCTGGTAGCAGGGTAGAACACAATGTTGTCAATGGTCTGTATCAACTCCAGCTGGACCACACACTTGATGAGGAGGCTGGCAAACAGTTTCTGATCTATATTAGACAATAAAGATTAACACTAATAATGATGTGGCCCACACTGAGTAAACGTTCACTGAGCTCCTACCATGTGCCTGGCGTGACCCTTGATGTGGCAGCATAGCAGTGAATATGCTGAGCAAAACTCCCCTGCTCCCATCGAGTTGGCCAATGGTAGGAAAGATTTAAGTGTAAGGCCCAGTATGTCAAATGATGATGAAGTAAGACAGAGATAGCAAATGATGGGGTGAGTTACAAATTTAAATGTGTTTCTAAAAATTTGGTATCTGAGCAGAAGCCTGAAGGAGAGAGAATTAGCTCTGCAGGTCTTGTGTCCTCCAGCAAGTTTCTCTGTCACTCCATGGGCCACTCTTGTGGAGCAGCTCTGGACTGCCCTAACCACTGAGGGATTCTGTTCCTTCCCGCAAAGGCTAGGATCTCAGTTTTGCAAGCTCTTTTAAATTCTTAGCTTCTGGATCACTGGTCAACCACTTTCTGTCTAATTCAGAAGTAGGAAGTGCTTTCTGCACTTTCTTTTTTTTCCTGGTGCCGGGGATTGAACTCACAGCCTTGTGCTTGCGAGGCAAGGACTCTAACCACTGAGCTAAATCCCCAGGCCCCACTTTCTGCACTGTCTACTCCTTTTTTTTTGTTTTGCTTTGTTTTTTGAGACAGGGTCTCACTATGTAGTTCAGGCTGGCCTTGAACTGAAGCCAATCCTCCTGCCTCAGTCTCTGCAAGAGCCAGGATTATAGGAGTATACCACCACGTGCCACTAACAGTTTTGATACTGAGTATTCCCTGTTCAAATCAGCAGTGTGGCTTCTGCCTGCTGACTAGATGCTGACTCCAGCTCTGTGTTCTCAAAGCTGGTGGCTCAAGTGTGGGCCATGTCAAGCACCTCAAAAATCTTGGCTGCCAAACTGACTGTAAGAAGGTCAAATTATCTTCAAGTTTTTGAAGGCAGTGAAATTATATAAACATGCAACAATTCATGCAAAACGTTTTAGTTTTTGAGGGGCTGGAGATGCAGCTCTGTAGTACAGTGCTTGTTCTAGCACACACAAGACCCTGGTTTCAATCTCCAGCAAACTTCCTCCCACAAAAAAAACGAAGAAAGGAGCTTTAACTTTTGAAAAATACAGTGGAGCTGTAGATGTTACAAAGAAAGAAAATGATGTTAACAGTGCAAAGTTTTCCCTGCCCAAGCTCATGCCCAGAAGGGAGGCTGAGCTGGGAGAGTAAGAGACAACCCTCCCCCGCCGTGGGGGGTCTTGTTTAGGCATCTGTTGGGTGCAGACAGCTTGCTGCACTGAGCATGGTCTACTGAAGGGAATGCACTTTCTCCAGAGCTGATGAGGAAGCGGAGATGACTCTACCACCAGCCACTGGAGAGACCTGGCTGTGCTGTGGTTACCAAATGACAGTGTGCCAGTCCCCACACAGGGCCTTTTAAATGGTGTGCACAGGTGACTATTCTATTCCTTCAAAATAGAATGCTGACCACACACTGCTTTTCCCACTGTGCTGCTTCAGACGTTACCTTTGATGTTAACGCCCCCAGCTTGTTGCTGAGGATGGTGTGGGACTGCTATGAAGACAAACAAGAGGATATACAACTTTAAAAAGACCCGAGTAACACCTGGAAAGTTCTGCTTCCTCAGTCTTCCAAGAGCACTGTTCAAATCCACTCTGCTCAAACGTAAAACAGAATCTCCTAAAGGCTGCTGTAAAGAGTAAATGAGATCCTACACGTGAAACACACTACAGTACGGTGCCTATTTTTTTTAAATGAGAGACAGTAGGAGGGGGGGCTGGGGATTTAGCTCAAGTGGTAGAGTGCTTGCTTAGCAACCCCAAGGCCCTGAGTTCAAGCCCCAGCACAAAAAAAAAAAAAAAAAAAGACAGTGGGTCTGAGGGTATAGCTTAGTGGCAGAGTGCTCACTCACGAGGCCTTGGATTCAACTCCAACAACTCAGAAAAAAAAAAGAAGGTAAAACACACCATACAAGAAGCATTGAGACAAACTGGCAAACTGTTAAAAGTAATTTGAAACTTATATTCAGAAAAAGGATTTCTAGGGGCTGGGGATTTAGCTTAGTGGTTAGAGTGCTTGCCTTACCAAGCCCAAGGCTCTGAGCTCAATCCCCAGCACCAAAAAAAAAAAAAAAAAAAAAAAGATTTCTAATATATAAGGGGTTCCTCCAAACCAATAAGGATCAATAATCACTACAAATGAGCAAAGATTAGCAAGAGTTCATAGAAAACAGAAACATTCTTAAACAGAATTTCAGTCATGAATGGAAAATTGCAAATTAGCCAGGTATGGTGTCGCACACCTGTAATCCAGAACCAGGAGGACTGCTATGAGTTTGAGGCCAGTCTAAGTTACACAGTAAGTTCCAGGACAGTCTGAACTATATAGCGAGACCCTGTCTCAAAAACAAACAAACTGCAAATTAAAATTACTTTAGAGATACCAAATTTTATCTAGGTGCTGCCAAAGATCATGTCAACAGGCACAAGCTAATGGAAAGCAATCTGGAAATACCTGTCAAATGGCCAATATTCGTATTCACTGACCCTAAAATTTGATTTTTAAGAATTTCCTAAATAAATCGACCAATGATACATGTATTGTCATACAAAGCAGTACTGTTTGTAATAACAGAAGGATGATCCCAGGAATGGAACTGTACATGTGTGTGTATTTGCTGGCACATGGATATGATGGCTTGAGGCACACGAGAAACCAGCAACACTGCAGACAAAGGAAAGGCACAGGCAGAATGCGGCACAGCGGGAGAGAAGGCTCATCCTGTTCACCCTGAACATCTGAATCATGAAAATGTGTAACATATTCAAAATAAGGAACAAACCAATGAAAACAAACTGAAAATAAAAGCAGCCTTACTTGCATATGGTCTACCTTTCCAGCTGTCATCAGTCGGGTTAGAGAGCTGGCTCTGGCCCCTCTCCGAGGCATTCTTATCTGTGCTGCTTAGAGACTGGCGGTCCAGGTCCACGTCCTAAGTGTGAGGTGGAGAAAAACACAAAGCTCACTTCTCTTCATCCATAATTGGGTGCCTGAGCAGAGATGCGACTCTTAGCAATGCCGGCTCAGCTTGAATTTCATTGCCTGTTCTGCTAAGTAAATGGACTTTTCAGGGGCTACACACATGGCATATGTTGGGGGTGATTTCAATTATGCCCTTCCCCCATTAATATTTCACATTTTCCCATTAAAACTCAAGCTGTTTCTCTACACATTATAATGTAACAACGAGCAACAAATTTTTAATAGGATTCAGTTCAAAAGTAAATCAGGAGTGCCGGGCCTATTGTTTCATGTCTGTAATTCTTGTTACTAAGGAGGCTGAGGCAGAAGGATGGAAAAGTTTGAGTTTAGCTTGGGCAATTTAGTGAGATCCTGTTTAAAAATAAAAATTAAAAAAGGGCTGGGGATGTAGCCTCGGGGTGTAGTACCCTGAGTTTAACTGCCAGTACTGGAGAGAAAAAAGGATAGTAGCTAGCTAGTTTTTTATTTTTTAGTAGCTAGTTTTTTTTCAATTGACAGCCAAAGGGTTAAAAAACAGAAAATGTTTAAATAATGTGCTTCACTTCCAAAGTATTATATCCTAAATGTCTTTTAAAATCTATCAGTCTTAAGGGCCGGGGATTTAGCTCAGTGGTTAGAGTGCTTGCCTTGCAAGCACAAGGCCCTGAGTTCAATCCCCGGTACCAAAAAAAAAAAAAAAAAATCTATCAGTCTTAGAGTTATTTGGGACTACAAGCTCGTAATTCGGCCCCTACTCTCACCTCCCTGCCCCACTGCCCACTAAACCAGTCTTCTAAAGGTGGATTTGAATTAGGACTTCTTTATGTGACTCACACAAGAAATAAGAACCCATTTCTGGTGGTGGTGAGAAAACTGTTAACCGAGGAGAGAAACAGAAGGACAGCTGGCAGTGAGGTGCTATTTATAACAGTGAAACACTCGAACTGGCCCAATTCCATCCTAGGCGAGTTAAAGAAATTATAATAATTGGGCAGCCATTCTTTTTTCAAAGAATATTAAGAACATGGAAAAATGTTCACAATATTAATGTTAGACAACACATGTTCCTGTTTCAATTGAGTGTGGGTCTATCAGATGTGCACAGACATGCAAAGAAAAAGCTAGACATGCAACTACTTTTTTAGGGTGAAGAGGCTTGTTTTTCAAATACATGCCTGTGCTTTTTAAAAAATGTTGATAAACATATATTGTCCTGGCTTCCCATTAAAAAAGTACAAACTGTACAGGATAACTGATCTTTTACTAAAGTAATGAGAAAGAATACCTTCCCCAAAAGCCCAAGGAAACAAACAAAATCCCTACCAGATGCTTTTCTGATGGATCCTCCTCCATTCCTGCAGGTCTCCACGTCAGCAAACTTAAGGGAACAGAAGAAAGGAAGATGATCGACAGGAGACGTCTACTCAACACTTGAAACAGACAACAACCACAGCAGCAACACTTACACACGTGGGACGGTGGTTCTGAGAATATCCAGCATACAGCTGCACGTTTCATCCCAGACTCCAGGACTGAACTTCTCTCCGTTGGAAATCACTAAGTTTTCTAAGCAGTTTGTACCCGAGCGGGCCAGCTGTTCATTATCTGCAAATTAATGAAAGAGTCTCTGTCTTAAAGCTGAGCTGCTGCTTGGACGCCAGCCGGGCAGGCGCTCTTCACTGTGGGGTGAACACAGCAGCTGAAGGGTTTCATAGCTCTCCATTAAGGAGCGAGGCTAAGGGGAGCAGCAAGGGTTTTATGGGTTCAGTATGTTAGTAAGAGGTAAAATGATTTATCACGGTTTTATTCCCAGGGATAGAAGAAGGTCAACGTTTTGTTGCTTTAATTAACTGGCTCATATAAGACAAAAAGCAAAAGAAGACAGAAAATATCCGACCGCTGTTTCTAAAAATTGCATCATATGCTATGTTTCTAATTTCTGCCATCTAGCATTAGCTGTTTCATCATTTATTTTATTTTTCATCATTTACTCTAAAACTGAGTCACTTTGTAAAAAACATAACTGAATCCAGCCTATCTCGAAGCCAAGATTCGATGGAATCCAGGTCTACACGCACAAATGCCCACTGATGAAGCTATTGATCTCTTCTGATGCCAGGGATCGAACTCAGGTCCTTGCACTTACTAGACAAGCACTCTAACTATTGAGCTAAATCCCCGACCCCCACTGATCTTGACTCCCAAAACATTAAAAAAATTTTACTACACGGAATCCCAAACATATAAAAGGAGGCAGTATAATACACGGTAGTACGTCATTTAAAATACAAATACATTCTGTCTTAAATAACTACTTTATGGGCTGGGGATTTAGCTCAGTGGTTAGAGCACTTGCTCAGCAAGCACAAGGCCCTGAGTTCAATCCCCAGTACCAAAAAAAAAAAATGTATTTATTTTTGGTGGTTTTGTTTGTTTTGAGACAGGTTCTTGCTATGTAGCCCAGGCTGGCCTCAGACTCCTGGTGATCTTGTTGCCTCAGCCTCCCTAGTGCTGGGATTAAAGGCATGTGTCACCACACTGGGCTTGTGTTTTTGTTTTTCTAATTAAATTTAAAAATTTTCATCAGTTAGACTGTACAGTGTACTCCTGAGTTTTACACCCATGCTTTTATTAAAAAAAATTAACCTCTCCTTAAGACTATGTAAAAAAACAATGCCTAAAGCCTTAAAGAATACCTTGCTTCACACACCACTGCAACTGTGCAAATACATCAGAGAGCAGCACTTCATTCAAAGCTTCATAGAACTGGGTAAACACATCACAAATGGCGTAAAGTGCATGATTGCAGGTTGTCGTCATCCACTCAGACTTCTGGGAAAACAAAACGATAATTCTTAAAACCACTTTCTCTGTACACTATTGGCAAAACTGCTTGCCAAGAACAACACAATTTGGAACTAAGTATCAACAGTTCACACCCACTGACTCAGTAACACTACTTTCAGGAATCCACCCTAAAGAAATAAGGATTTGTGGGCAAAAGTTTATGAAGGAAAATGTTTACCACAATGACATTTGTATACTGAAAACAGATAGATACAATGTAATGTCCAACAATGTACATCTGTGATAAAATATTAGTCATTCAAAATTAACATGAAATTATGCTGGACACCCACTTCAAAAATTTAAAGATTAAAAATGTCATAAAATTACCAGAGAAATAGAGATATTTATGAAGTCATGGAAATGAGAAGAGTTGCTAAGTATGATTCCAGATAAGCAAGTTAGAAAGGAAAAAACTGGTAGATTTGGTTACTTAGAAGCTAAAATATTTCCAAAGTAAAAAAGAAATAAAAATAACATGGTAAAATCAACTGGAACTTATATATATATGTTACTCATACATTTAAAAATAAATCAAGGGTTGAGGATTTAGCTTAGTGGTTTGAGTGCTTGCCTAGCAAGTGCAGGTCCCTGAGTTTGATCCTCAGCACTGCACAAAAAACAAAACAAAACAAAAAAATCAATGAAAAAGTGAATAACCTAATAGACTAAGAATATGAAACACAATCATTAAAAGAACACAAATGACCAGTTAGGGAAAGTATGCAACCTCACTAGCAATCAAGACAAACCTTTTAATGTGATGTTTTTGGCCTGTCAAGTTTACAGTGATTGAACAAATTAAAATATATAAAGAGCTGGAATGAGTATGGAAAAACAGAAACTCTCATGCTTTGCCGAATGCACCTGACTGCATTTATCTGGAAGTCAAGCTAGAATCCTGAATAAAAAGGTTCGGAAACAGGCAAGCACAACTCGACAGGGTTCTAAAGGAAAAAGAAATGAAGAACACAAGGAAAAGTGTAGCTACAAAAAAACCACTCATTTCAGTGCTATCCCAAAAAGGAAAAATTGAAGCCACCTACATCCCTGTAGACTCTGGAACATTCACAATCAGGAATATTTTGCCATCACTAAAAACTTTGTACAAGAAAAGTTAGCTGTGGAAAAATATTTGTGTATTGTTTAAAAAGCAGTGTACACAGGTATGCTGTGATTCTAGTTTTCTAAAAAGGGAAAAAATGTCACCCATCCACCCACACACACGGCACCTGAAGAAGTTAACAGTGGTTGCCTGTGGAAGATGCAGTTGTGGGTCTTCGAAATTTTCCTTTGTTTTTTGTCTGTTTTCTAATATGTAGCCCAGTTTTTATTCTGAGACAAGTTCTTGCTAAGTTGCCCAGGCTGGGGACAGACTTGTGATCCTCCTCCCTCAGCCTACCAATGTGCTATGATTACAGGTGTGCACCACCATGGCCAGTAAAAAACTATTTTAAGATTAGAAAACTCTATACTACAATTTCAACCATATTTAAACCATGTAGAAGTTGGAAATTTGTCAAAATATTAATTCTAGTTTCTGGATAGTAGAATTTTTCTGTATATATTGGGGTATTCCTAAAAGCACGGTAAAAAAACTTACTCTCTAAGCTAAAAATCTTGAGATTGAATACCTTCTCCTCACCCCTTTTTTTTTTTTTTTTTTTTTGGTGCTGGGAATCGAACTTAGGGCCTTGTACTTGCTAGGCAAGTATTCTAACTACTGAGCTAAATCTTCAACCCTTCCCCACCCTTTTACCTCAAGAGGACAATAACAAAAACATCTTCAGGTAGCAAATATCAATCAATCAATCAGTCAAAGTCTCCTATTTGCAACACCATCTATTTCTAACTTTAGTCCAGCCTCTGAGGGACCAGAGACTTCCCACTCTCTACAGATTGTCCAGAAGTCTACAATGGCAACAACTAAGATCACCAGCCCGGAGCTTGCTGAGCTGGCAGGAAGTGGAGGGAGGGAGGGCTGAGTGGGCCGACGATGTGACTTACTTCCTCTCTCTTCTTCCCGGATGTGGAGTGTCCGTGGACTAGATGACACTAGCACCGGAGGGCCAAGAAGAGTCTGCATTTTCAAAACACCTTAAAGAGCTTGTACTTCAGACATTTGGGGAGATGACGACGCCACCCTGTACAGGCCAGACAGCCTTCGGCCCTGCATGTCCACGTCTAGGCAGCGCCGTAATCACCACCTACCTCTGACTGTTGTTCAGGAAGTTTCATGTTGTCAAAAATCCGAAACACAATTCTGAACAGGTCCTGCCACCAGTGCTTTTCAAATGTGTGGCCGTAGCTCTTCATGATCTCAAACATGACCGTGAGTCCTCTGGGGGAAACAAGCCAGGCGCAGGACAGAACAGGGTGGGGAGGGAACAGAGTCAGCAAGTGAGAGGCCAAGGCTCATCTCAGTGATGTCAAGAGGCCGCCACACTGGGACCCACTTACCTTGTCCGCACATCTAACTTGCATCTGTTAATGATGCGGGAGAGTTCAAATAAGATGGGGAACCAGCCTCGGACCCAGACTCTGTCGCCAGGAGCTACATTCATATCATCACTTGTGTATTCTTGTAGCACCTGCGATGAAAGTCACATCTCAGACGTAGATGAAACAAGCAAGAAGGGAGAACTACAAAGCAGCTACACTAAGACGGAGGCGCCACCTGTTTTCTTCTCAATTCACCAGGCAGCAGGTACAACAGGAAATCCCAGAGACAGAGACAGGGAGAGACAGTCACCTGTGCAAAAGGCCCTGGAGTAGCTTCCCCATATGAACCCATGAACCTTTGTGAGCTTTCTTTTTCTTTTGAGACAGGGTCTCACTATGCAGTTCAGGCTGGGCTGGAAGTCACTGTGTAGTCCAGGCTGGCCTTATCATGGTGGTCCTCCTGCCTCAGCCTCCCAAATTCTGGCATTATAGGCATGTGCTGCCATGCCCAGAGGTAAGCTTTTTTTGGTTATTCTTGTTATTTTGGTTTTTTGAGACAGGGTCTCATCATGTAGTCCAGGCTGGCCTCAACTCCTGGCAATCATCCTGCCTCAGCCTCCCAAGTGCTGGGATTACAGGCACGCATCAACACGTGTTTTTTGTTTTTTGTTTTTTTGGTGCTGGTCTGTGTTTTTTTTTTTTTTTTTTTTGGTGCAGGGGATCGAACTCAGGGCCTTGTGCTTGTGAGGCAAGCGCTCCAACCATTGAGCTAAATTCCCAGCCCCTGGTTTGTGAATTTTAAAGAAGTTGAATGTGTCAGATCACAAGAGTCCTGGGGGTAGGAGGTCTTACACTAAGAAATTCAAATGATGTCAGCAAAATACCCCGGATAATTCGATACCTACGGGTTTCTGGAATGCTACTGTAATGCATGGTACTTCAAAGTAATAAAAGCAACTACTATATACTGAGTGCTGGTGATGGACCAGGAACTATACAAATGCTTCATATGGATTAGTAATTCTCACAACGATCCCAAGAGAAAGTAGAGATAACGGTTCCATTTTATAAATGAGGTAATTGGGCCACTAAGAGCTTAGGTGCACTGTCCAAGGTCACACAGCCAGATCCGGCAGACTTTCCACATTGTGGATATGAAACCCCAGCCCAGTCTGCCTCCTCTCTGCACTCTGACTCCTCTGCTCTGTAACTGCTCTTGAAGTGGAACTGGAATTTCTTGACCAGCTCTGTTATCTAACATTGGGTAATTTCTCTCTGTACTTCAACTGACTTCCCTGTGGATGGGACACAATTACTCATCTCAAAGGTTAGCCATGGGACTAAATCAATCAACACACAGAAAATAACCAGAATGGTGCCTGGCAAGGACCAAACGCTCACTCAGTGCTGGTGCTCTTCGGCATCACACTTAACAAGCTCCGGTGGGACCAGAGGGACACAGTAGTGGAGAGGACTACTGAAGTAGTATATATCAGCCATTGTAGTTCAGGCACAGTTGTTTCTGCCTAATTTCAGTGTTTTGGAACTGTCATTTACCCTAAGCAGTTTAGAAAGATGAGGCAAACAAGAAAACCTCATTTTTAAGGAGAAAACAAAAGATTTTTTTTTTTTTTTTTTTTTGGTGGCTGTTGTTGCTGGGGATGGAACCAAGACCTTGTGCATGTTAAGCACTTTCACCTCTACTGAGCTACATGCTCAACCTCCAAAGGTGATTTTTTTCTTTCCTGGCGCCAGGGATCAAACTCAGGGCCTTGCACTTGCAAGGCAGCACTCTAACCACTGAGCTAAATCCCCAGTCCCGAGAATGTTACTTTCTAAAAGGGAGGTTTGTTTTCTTCCAAAAGAAAGGCTTGGCTCCTTCAGCACTGCCAAAATACAAAAACTAAAATATTATTATCTTCTATAAGGACAATTTTTAGAATGCTATATAAAAGTTCAGTATGAATAAAATAAATAATTCTATATATACAAAATAACAAAAAGGCATAATCCTGAAATGGAAGCATTTGAAAGAAACAGGACACATTTCTAAGAGATGGGCTGGGGAGCTGCCCCACAACCCTTTCTCCTCTGCCCCCATGGGCGAGGGGGCAAACGCACCCGAGGCCTCTCAGAGACATATTTCCCACAGAAGCGGATGAGCCGGATGGCCTCCATGCTGGTGTCGGGGAAAGCAGCATTGCAGGCAAACTCTGATAAGCATCTCACAGCATCCTGAAAGGAATCGATGGCTGCAGGGAAATGGTGCCGGAAAATACTTGCTGGGGAAACACAAGGCACATTGTTACATTGTTTATAAAACAAGAATTAAGAAAGGGGGATTAAAAGACAGACAGACAATTACCTTGTGGAAATCTAACAATATCGCATCAGGTTTTTTGTTTTTTTTGGGGGGGTGCTGGGGATTGAACTCAGGGCCTTAAGTGCTCTACCACTGAGCTAAATCCTCAACCTCATGTCAATTTCTGAAGACAGTTTTTCTCACTAAATTATTCAGAATTGAATGCGATGAGTATACCTTAGGCTAAAGTGACTTCCTGAACTCCAGCAGTGATGTAAAGGTCCAAATATCCATTAATTCAACATTTCTTGAGTACTAACCATGTGCAAAGGTGACCCAGGGCCCTGCGATTTTCCTGAAGACCAAGTGAGTACCCTATCACATGACCGAAGGCAGGACTAGGGTGGAGGACACTGCACACGCTATGGGCTGCACTGCCCAGGTGCAAATCCTGACTTCCCACTTCATAGCTGTGTGATCTAGGGCAAGCTGTTATTCTTTTCTGTGCATCGGTTTCTTCTCTGGTAAAATGAGGGAAACAATAGCAATGGTATGGGTTGTTCTTATTACAAGTTATGGGTTTGTTTCTTTTCTAGCAGTTATATTCTTTATGATTGCTGTGAACACTGAATCAGGGAATACTAAACCTCCGCTCCTAGGGAAAATTATGACGGTTTCATGAGTCTCTGGTCACATTTTCATCAACCGATCAATACATAACCTTGCTGTAAGTGTGTTTCTCTTCAAAGGCACATTATGTAATGGATATTGTTGATGCATTTACACTGAAGTCTCAGTCAACAGTACTACAACTTACCCCTGAAGGAAGCTCATCTCACATGTACCTTCCCCACAAGACACATCCCAGCCTTTCAGCAGTCAGAAGCATGGGCCAGAACTCAAGCACTATTCTCAGAGACCACTTTAAACAGTAAATCAGCAACGGAAAACAGAAAAAATGTGGCACTCAAAAGACTGCAGAAAGGACACCTGTCTGAAGTATGCAAGCTGAAACAAGGAGGCAGTGCGTCCTTTTGTTCTACCCAGGTTAGGAAATGTGTGACATAATTTTTTGCTGCTTTGTGTATGCATGAGGTTAGGTTTAGATCTAAGAGGTGTCTCAAGTCTCATGTGTTTAGAAGTGGGGCTTCTGGAAGGTGATTAGATCATGGGGGTGAAACACTCATCAGTGGATTAATCTATTGACGATTCATAGCTGAACATGCTGTTAGAAAGTGGAGCCTGACTGGAAAAGATGGGTCACTGGGGAGGCTGTATTCTTGGCCCCAGCTCTTCCCCTCTCTCTGCTTCCTGGCTGCCATGGGGTGAGCAGTTATCCCCCACCATCCCCTTCCACCATGCTGTTTTTACTTTGGAGCCAGATAATCATGGACTGAACCCTTGAAAACCGTAGGTCAAATAAATCTCTCCTTTAAGGTGTGAGTGTCGGGTACTCAACAAAAAGTGACTAATACAAACATATTGGCAAACGACTACCAAAGTACATGAGTAGTGGCTGGTGGGGTTACATACACATTTTGGTGAGTTGCTAGATTCAGAAACATGGAACCTCCTAGTAATGAGGAGTGACTGTACACTGCTCACAGTGTTATTGTGAAGAATAAATGCCAAGTGCTTAGAACACTGCCTATCACATCTTAGCAGAACTAAGGCAAAGAAGCCCCTATAGGTAGCAAAAGAGAGAACAAATAAGTGGTCACTTGCAGGAAGGAACAGAGGCACTTACTCACGATGTGGCCTGTGGTCTGGAAGGCCAGCTCCACGATGTTCCCATCATGATCAGAGGCTGCCTGGTGGAAGACAGCAAAGATATTCTTCCAGCCTGAGCGGATGTTGGCTGCCTGGGAATTCACCATCTGGGCAATGCAGCGGATCACCATGTCCCGGATGGTTGGAGACCTGAGGAAGGCATGGGATAGCCATGTCATCCATACTTTGGAGAGAGGGAAGAGAAACGAACATGGCTCATCCTTTAGAGGTAGCATGTTAGCAACCCATGTTTTAAACACAAAGCGACCGTATCCATTCAGGCTCTGTCCCTGCTCCGCTTATTTCCATTCTGAACTCAGCATGATGTCTATAGTCAGAGCTGCTATCCTGCTACCACAAAATAACAGACTCAAGGATGAAAAGCCAACTCCTATGGCTGACAGAACAAAAGGATGGAAAGAGCCAGGGTCCACAATGGCAATGTGAGCTACAGAAACAGAGTTGGGACTGCCTGCCTTTGACTTCTTTTAAATAAACAATGCACAGCATGTGAGCAAAGTCACTGTTGGATTTCTGGACAGGGATATAATGACATGATAGACACACAAATATCAACCAGGTTATATATACATAATCTGAGATGTAATATTTTAAATATAACTATTACCAAATAATACCTGAAGATAGAGAAATGGCCTATTAAACAGCAGTAAGGTTAAACACGGTATTGACTGAATATTTTCAACAGATTAATGTGTATGTCTTGAAGCCTATTAAGATATACACAATTACTGGGAGCATCATTATTTCATAAATAGCAAGAAGCCACACTACACAGACCTATTGCTTTTATAGCACTAGCTTTGAAAGTTAGTAGAGTGGACTTGTGATTGTAGATTTAGTAACATTCATATCTGCATGCTGTACCCAGGCTAACTGACCAGAGGAAAGGCCATTTAGAGAAGGTGAGGAGAAAAACAAAACAGAAATGAGCTCAAGGCACACGAAGTAAAAATGCCACCTGTACATTCTACAGGACTGACCATCCACCTAGGTAACTTCAGTACTTAGAAAAACTGAATCGGTAGTAGTCGGTCCAGGCAGAAAGACGCAACTTAGGGCAAGAGTTACTTGTATGTATTTTGTGTAGGGCTAAGGACTGAGCCCAGGGCCTCACGTATGCTATGCATGTGCTCTCACTGATCTATATCCTGAGTCCTTGAACTATATGTATTTACTAAAGCAGTTTTTGCCCAATTCATAAAAGTAATATATAATAATAGTACATTCTGAAGAACGTAGAATAAAATATAATATTAAGCACTTCCCACATTATATTATCATATGTGCTGCCGAAGCGAGCACACTTCCCACATTATAAACTTTGGAATATTTTTAGCAGCCACACAATATTTTATGTTGCTCTGTACTAACATGTACTTTAACACTTATATAGTTAAATGGATTGTTTTTTAAAAAACTATTTTGTGTAACTCGTTTTATTATATTTCTTTTTTTTTAATTTTAAACTAAGAACATGTATTGGTACATTTTACATATAATGGTTACATTCATCACATTTATTTTGTACCTGTACATGATGCATCTTGGTGATGTTTTATTATATTTCTTTTATCTCCCCTTTCTCCTCCCTCCCTTCCTTCTTCCAGATTTCTTTTTTCTTCTTCTTTTTTTAAAATATGGTACTGGACATTGAACTTAGGGCCTTCACACTAAGCTACACACTCAGTCCTCTTCAGTTTTTATTTTGAGACAGGATCTCACTATGTTGCTAAATCATCCCGGCTGGGCTGGAAATTGTGGTCCTCCTGCCTCAGTCTCCCAGACTGCTGGGATTACAGATGGGTACCATGACACCTGGCTTTTATTATATTTCAAATTAACTCCTTCAGAGAGTTATAGAAGTGTGAAATTACTAAGCAGATGCAAAAATACTAAGGTTCTTAATGACTTGCCAAAATGCTTTTGAAAATGTTACAGCAAGTTACAAAGTTATTCAATCAATAGTTGTTGGCAAAAGTGTTTCTAAACTCACTCTGCCCCTGTGCAAATATGGCAAGGCCTGGAGTCTGGAGCCAAGGGGTTCTGGTACCATGAGGTACGAGCACAGTGCTTAGGTATGGCAGGACCTGGTCTCCTCAGATCTCTCAATGTCGTTCCCACAGGCAGGACCATGTTTCTTTTTTAGGAGCATGTTTAGGTGCATCTGCTAAAATTGAGGGTGATAATAGACTCTGGGATGCTGTGAATTTTGGTTCTCTTAATAAGCAGTAAGGCAAGAATATAGACATCAAAAGAAAGAGACATATCAAGCAAAGTTTTCTACTGCCCTTGCATTCACTACCCTAACAGTCCCCTCTGGCTTAAGGCCTTCTAGCTTTCGAGCTTCACTCACTTTGAGGTTCTGCACTGTACTTTTTAGGAGAGGAGGCAGACACAAAGAATTACATACCCCAAAGCCACCCCTGACACCTGTTCTTCTTATGGTCCATGGATAATTGATCAGTGTATGCTGTCAGCTTCCCTCCAACACAAAGCAGAGTCTAATCCACCACTGCCCCTGCTACAGGCCTGGTTCAAACTTGCACTATTATGGTGGCCTCCTAACTTACCTTGTTGCTTCTTATTTTCCATGGATAAATGCAGGGTGAACCTTAAAAATATGTCAGGCCCATCTCGAGCCCCCAGAGTGCTAACTACTCCCCTCACTTCGAGGATGCCTTTGTGGTCCTGCCACCAGGAGAGGCGGGCACCTCAGCCAGAATTCTCAGGTGACTCGGAGTCTTCCAGTGCCTGCTCTGTTTGGAAGAACTTCATTTTCATGCCTGAATCTCATGGAAGATTGAAGCTTTGTATCCCAAGTTCACATACTTGTTTTTTTCTTTTTAATTTCCTTTGTGCAACTTAAGTCAAATAATAATGAAGATTTTTCCCCTCCTTGCATATTGCATGAAGGCTATGAAGTTGGAACAGGCAAGTCCTGGTTGTAAAAGCTTTAATTTATTTACCTCATTTATTTTTTATTTTTGTAGCGATAGTCTCTATTTTCCTATTTTATGACTGCTGAAGTATTCTGGGTTCCATCTTAAACCTGAAGAGTCTACCTATTGGTGGGAACAGCTGGATGTTCAAGATGTCTTTGATTCCTTTTTAAAAACCCTCCCTTTGTATGTGTAATAATATTGAGCAGATGATGGAACGTTGCTCTAGCAGTTTAATGAGGAAGGAGAAAAAAGAAGCAACTGCTGGGTGGGGGAGTCTTTTCCATTGCTGGAGCCCCTAACTGAAATGTGGACGAAGACTGTTACTCTAAGTTTTGTCTCTTTGTTATTGCACCTGACTTTAGATGCAAAAAAGTTTTTTTTGCCAAGTTGTGCCTTTCCTTCTGGAATTGTAAGAGAACACAATAATAGTACCTGTTTACACTGTGAAGTGCATTTTGTTAAGGGAACGCCCCAGTGACTTTCTCCCTGTTGAGCTAAGAATGCCTAGTGAATGTTTGATCTACAGAGAACCCCTGTAGTTGTACCTGCTGATACCGTCTGTCTGCTGGAAAATAAATTTTGAGTGTCCTCCCCACCAAAAAATTTGTCAGGCCATTTCACATCTCTACTTAAAATCCTCCCACAACTT
This sequence comes from Hystrix cristata, assembly GCA_004026905.1. Classification (NCBI taxonomy): domain Eukaryota; kingdom Metazoa; phylum Chordata; class Mammalia; order Rodentia; family Hystricidae; genus Hystrix; species Hystrix cristata. Next base: position 225,221 of record PVJO010000007.1, read on the forward strand.
CCACCTCTTACACAGAGTGAGCCAAAGTGTTTGCAATGGCTGACAGCTCCTTTGTGGCCTAGATGTCCTGCTACCCCTCTGAGGGACTTCAATCTTCATGACTTCCTACCTATTCATGCTGCCCCAGCCACACTGGCCTCCCTGGGCTCCTTAAGTATGCCCAGAACCCCCTGCCACAGGGCTTTTGTTCTTACTGGTCCTCCCCATCCTGGCTTGCTCCTCACTTCATTGTCTAAAGGTCATCCTGCCAAACACAGCTTGGCCAATTGCACTGTATGAAGGAGGGCTTCCATCTCTATCTCCTTACTTCATATAACATTCTTCAGAGCACTGACTTGCTATTCATTTATTTATCTACTCCACTGGAAAGTAAAGGGGGATTTAGTTTTTAGGTACCCATCTCTCAGCTGCAACTATGATTAATTCCAGACCCAACAAAAACTGGGAATTATACTAGATCACAGAGTTCTTTGTCCCTGTCTGAGACTGCTTCAGCAGTGGTGCTTTCCTCACATACCATCAATACCACCCCAGTGCAGATGTGTGACACATCTCCATCACTGCTGTGGTATCATCTGTCCTGGGTGGGCTGTGCACGGATCTCAGTGTGATTTACCTCGCAACAAGTTGTGTGAATACAATCTGTGCATTCTACTAGTTTCCACCAACAAGGGAGAAAAAATTCGTGTAGTCGGCATTAGAAGGCATGTTTAGATCCCCAGTGGCCTAAGGTTTTCCACAGAAATATACATTACCTGTTTTTCTTCATAATATGCTCAAAAGGCCTCAGAAAATCTTTCTGGAAACGGAAATTGGCTAGTTCACCCTTCTCCAAAAACTTCATGGAGAGTTGTCTTAGTGAGTCAACAGCAAAGATAGCCACATCTTCATTGGGGTTGCAGCCAACCTGAGCAGGAACAGGAAGGTGGGTGGAACAGGTGCAGTGTTAGCGCTTGTGGGTGTGGGGTAAAGATGGACAGCCTTATGCAAAACATACACTGGGAGAATACACCCAAGGATAAAGAAAATACTATTTCATGACTATGATCTGTCCAATTTTATTTAAGTGCAATGGTGAAAAATTGGTATTGTACATTTAGTTAAAAGGGCTTTCAAAATGTACTAGTTTGTTTTTTAAAACTGTAAAATACATGTAATAGAAAATTTACCATTTTAAGCTTTTGTGGGGGGTACTAGGGCTCGAACCCAGGGCATCACTGAGCTATACTCAGGTCCCCACCTTAACTTTTTTTTTTAAATTGTGGTACTGGGAATTGAATATATAAGGCCTTTGCACTTTTTATTTTTTAGTTTGAGACCTGTCTCAGTCAGTAAACTGAAGCTTTTTCATACTTCCCTAATATCTGTCACTTAAAGCAAATGATTATAAAAATGAATACCATCAGGCTCAAAAACTTCTGCAGAAATACTGAGGCTTTTCAATTTCCTTGAAAATTGCCCTTGTTTACGACTTGCCTATTTTGAAGGACTGGGGTGACAGGTATATACTTTGTCAGTGCTTTCAGGAAGAATGCCTGAAGGCACAGCAAAGGAATGTTCCTGCCAGCTCTGCTGTCAAAGGATCTGAGGCATCTTGCAGCAAGCAACCTGTTCTGTGAGAAATTCTACAGACATGTAGTCTGACTTGAAAAGTTGCCTTTTGCTTGACTTTTGCTTTTGTAGTCCTGGGGATCAAGCCCAAGGCCTCATGCAGGCTAGGCATGAGCTCTACCACTGCAGCACACCCAGTCCTGGAAAATGCTTTATTTTTAGCAAAAGAATATTTCCCTCCTAAAAATCTAGGCAAAACAGATGCTTTGGACATACACAGCATGCTTACTATACAGCTCTGCTCACCCCAGGTCACAGAACCTGCTATCTACCAGTACATAATGACGGTTCGCATGACTTTGCTAAGTTATAGCTGTTCCGAGAGCTAAGGTACAGCTGCACTCAGCCATCCACAGTTCTTCACTCACAAGAGTCCCATGTGCTGCAGCTCACAGAGGGATATGGAACATCTTTCCAAGGTAGTGGAAAGAACTAAGAGTCCCACAGTGAGCAGCTGAGTTTTTCATGACTGGGTGTTGAACAGCACTGATTAGATGGAATGGACATTTGTAACAAAGTTGACAGCCATGAAATGTCTAATGACTACCTGACAGTCACGTTGTAAGCCTGCCCGTGAGTGGCTCACAGATAACTGAGAAGTGTCACATGAAGACTGTTGACAACAGAATTTCAGGTGGGAAAAGTAACTTGCACAAAATGGCATTTCCTCCTCTCAAAGTCCTACTTAGTATGAAGTGTAAACTTTGAAGAGTTGGGAAATGTTTACCAAAACACTCTGGATAGTCATTTCTGAGAACAAAGGATTCTTGGACAAGAACACAAGGGAGAATAATGGTAATGAGTCACATTTGCTTTCTCAAGCAAGTTCACATCAATTTCTTCAGTTGGTTCACTAAGAATATGTTTACCCAGAACAGCAGGAAAGATGGTGCTGAGTTAGTTACTAGAGATGGTTACTTTAGATAAAAGCCTTATCCTTCACTCAGCAAATCATTCCTGTGGCTCTCTCCTCACTGTGACTCAAGTGAAAGGCCAGCTCCACAGTCACTCCCTGACCATGTCATCTTAAGAACTACATGGTCTTGCTTGACCCTTTCCCATTAGTTACTGTTTCACACAATGTGGGCGAATTCCATGCAGATGCAGGCAGGGGCATCATCTGTCCACTGCCTCGCACAAGGCTCTCAGATACTGTATTTAACAGAGGGAAGGACCTCAATTAGACTTGACAAGAAAACAAAGAACTTTCATTAGCTGCTCTATCAAAATACAAGCAGGATACACTTGATGCTTTTATTTTCCACTCCTGGGGACTGAACCTAGAGCCTCTGCACTGAGCTACTACATCCCAGACTCTTTTCTGATTTTTAATTTTCAGACAGGGTTTCACTAAGTTGTCTAGGTTAGGCTCAACCTTGTGGTCCTTCTGCCTCAGCCTCCCAAAGTGTTGGGGTTACAGCTGTGCCACCACGCCCAGCTGACAATGGTCACCTCAGTGGGGCGCTAGATCCCGTGTGAGCTGACGGTGCTGGACTCTTCTCTACTGCACAGTTAGTGACAGTAGACTGCCAACTCTGAATTGGCCATAGTGAGGTGTGGGTACACAGGCAAATGACAGGTCTCATTTACCGGTACCCCTCAACTGTTCTACATCCCAGTGGAAGACTACTTTTTACAGTTTTTGTCCATTCAATGTAGAGTCATTCTTTTACTAATACTATTTGCAAGCATCCATGTTATAACTCTTCATCTCTAGGCCTGGGAAAATTTTCTTAAAATCACGAGATGTATTTTGGCAAGAAAACAGTATTGTCAAGCATATGTTTTCCTTTAGGAAACAAGTTGCATCATACATTCATCCTTCTGATTGCTTCCCTCCCCAGTTTTCTTTTGTTACTGTAAAATGTGTGTCTGAGTTTTTATTTCTGCATGTGTATAATGAAACCTATAGCAGACAAAAAGAAGTTCGGTCTGGCTTATTCATAGCAGTTGTCAGTTTTAGAAGACAAAAGTGTCTTCGCGGCACCAAAAAAAAAAAGTGTCTTTGGCTTGTTTCTGACTTAAAACCAAATGTTGGTGGTACACAACTGTAAACCCAGCACTTAGGAGGCTGAGGCAGAAGGATTGCTGAGTTCAAGGCCAGCCTGAACTACCTAGCAAGACCCTGCCTCAAAAAAAGCCAAACAAACAAACGAAAAACCCAAATAAAACACAAAAAACATACAAATGTTACTTTTCAACGAAGTCTCAGAAAGTAGTGAAAACAGGATACAGAATACAAGCAGTGGTGACAATACTGATACTCTATGGAATACAACTTCTTTTTTTGGTGGGGGGACATAACTTCATCTTGGGTTGGGCATTTTAGGATTTCAGAATGCCTTCAAGCAAGAATATGTTTGTTCCCCAACTACACTGATCCTTTTGTTGTTAGCCTATATGCTGGATATGAGATATTAAAGTATTTTCAATACCACTGGAATTTTTTATTCATTCTACAAAAATTTTCTCAAAACATAAGTATAACATTACTCCTATCAAGGTGCCCTTGATTCTACTTGAAAATGACTTAACGGCACTTAAAAACCAGGGTCAACTCTATTTTTTAATTTATGAAAAAATAGTCATCTCTCTCTTTTTTTTTTTTTTTTTTTTGGTACTGAGGATCGAACTCAGCGCCTCATGGTTGCAAGCCAAGCACTTTAACCACTGAGCTAAATCCCCAGCCCCAATTTATGAAAAAATAAAACAAAATTTTGTAACAAAATGAGAATAATAATAGTTAATACACTGTAGCATTATTTTCAAAGTAGCTATTTAGAATACAAGACATAGACCAAAAAGATGATATTATTATTTATTTTTTTTGGTGCTGGGGATCAAACTTAGCAAATGTGCTACCACTGAGCTAAATGCCCAGCCCCCTCCATCCCTTTTTTTGAGACAGGTTTTCACTATGTAGTTCAGGCTGGTCTTGAACTCACTATGTAGCCAGGCTGGCCTGGAACTCACAGTGATCCTGCTGCCTCAGCCTCCTGAGTGCTGGGATTACAGCATGCACCATTACGCCCAGCAAGATTCTTACAAAGAATAAACAAATAGATAATAACACAAAACTTTCTTTTTAAGGAACTAAGATAAACTAGTAGTATAAATTTAAAGGGTCAATTATTTACTGAATTCAGCTATATACTTTTCTTTTTATACTGAGGTTTTTGAATTTGAAAATTTACCTTATTGAAGTGATCTCCAATCACATGCCATATTCGGGACCACTGCAGTCGGATCCGATTCATGTTGTAGTATGATATTTCCACGATCTTTTGCAGGCTGAACATGCGAGGATGGTGGGGAGAAGCCAGTTCATCCATGGAGACAGCACACAGCCAGCGGACAAAGTCAACTATAGGCCAGAGCCAACAACACACATGGAACCTTGTTAGTAACAGGCAGTGACAACATGAGGCTTCTGTAGCTGTCGCAGGCAAGTCAAATACATACCTATTGCATTTCCATCCAGTCTGGTTGAGCCAGTAAAAATCCTAGGAAGACAACCACAGACATAATAAAATAAAAATCAGATTTGAAGATGTCTCTCAAATAGAACAGGCACAGAGGAAATATTTCAGGTCTGGCACCACCACCAAAATTAATGATAAGGCATCAAAAATATAAAACTGGTCAATGGGCTGAAAGCAGAGAAGTCTACACTGAGAGGAGAAAGGCACTCATCTATAAGGGCTGGGAAAGAGCTGAAATGTAATAGTATGTGATGTGCTATCAACAGAGACTGGCAGAGTAAGAACCTCCAGAAAGCTGCTTCTCTGTAAAAGCAACAATACTGGCAATGCCAACCACGGTGGCACACCCCTATAATCCCAGCACTAGGGAGGCTGATGCAGGAGGACTGCCATGAGTTTGAGGCCAGCCTGGGCTACACAGTGAGTCCAAGGCCAGCCTGAATTACACAGAGACCTGGTCTCAAAAAAAAAAAGAATACTGGCAAAAATTACCCAAATCAACTTTTTCAAAGCTGAATGTTTGAAATTAACCAAAAGTTAACAAAAACCTAAGGAGTGTACTTTTCAAGAAAAATGGCTCAATCTTTGTCTGAATAGCAAATGCTACAGCATTTCAATGTTGCCTATTTCCACTGTCCTCTCCCCAGCTCCACAGGAAGCCTAAAAATCAACAGCACCAAAATAATGGTAACTGTGAAGCCTGCAGCCAAACCACCACTAGAGGGGGCAGAAGAGCCATGATGTTCTCTGAAACACCACTCTCAAGAAGGAGACATTATCTGACCCAATTCTGATCTTACTCAGGGGAACCGGTCTTTCCCGGGAGCTTTTATCAAAAGCAATCAGTAGTAACTGTTTGACACTGCAGCTGCAGGAGGCAGCGAAAACAAGCACTGGGCCAAAAACTTAAAAGGAAAAGCTGAGATGAGATGTCCACAGGAGGCTGTGAAAAGCTCCAACACATCACTGGGACTCTCGACTGCCTGCACGTGTAGGGCTTTGTGCACAAACCAGGAAAGGTGCAAGGACAGTCTCACCGGTGGCTGACTTTGAGGCTCACGTGAACAAGCAAAGACAAAGGGAGAGCTGCAAACTGCTGGGTGAGTTTTGAGGTGTGCCCACCGAGCCACACAGCCGGCCCTCAGCAGGCCAAAGGCTGGAGAATTAACAAAGGTCCAAAACAGCCAAGGAAATCTCTGACCTCTAAAGCTACCCCAACAGAGACTTCAGTGGCCACATGTGAAAAAGAGTATGCACTATACACAATTAGTTTAGGAAAGTCACTAAGCAAACAAGTAGCAGGGATGACAACAATAATAAACTCTGAGTTGGGGGTAAGGAACCTGAGAGCCAAAGCATATTATTTTAAATGTCTGGTTTTCAACAAAAATTATAAATGTACAACTTATAATCACACGTATGATTTGTAATTAAAAATGTACAATTTAGTGTTATACTCAATGCTATGCAACCATCGCCACTATCATTCATAACAATTCTGTCATCCAAGAAACAAGATAACATGGTTTATTTACAGGAAAAGAATCAGCTGAAAGGGACTGTCCTGAGGAGACCCAGATGCTGGATGTTCTAGACAAAGTTTTTTAAATAATCATTTTCAATGTGTTCAAAGAACTAAAGGAAATTATGTCTAACACTCTAAAGAAAAATATCAACTTGGTCTACTCCCATTATTCTCTCCCCAACTCCACAAAAAGGAAGCCTAACAACCAAAATGTCCCACCAAATACATAATATTAATAAACAGAAATAATGATAGAAATTCTGAAGTTGAAAATTATAAAGCTGAAATAAAAAATTCACTGTAGGGGCTAAAAGTGAAGTTTTGAGCTGTCAAAAGAAAGCAAGCCAGTGAAGAGAAGTCAAATAAGACTGCCTAATATGATGAATAGGAATAAAAAAGAATTCAGGGGTTGGGGATTTAGCCCAAGTGGTAGAACGCTTGCCTAGCAAGCACAAGGCCCTGAGTTCAATCCCCAGCACCACCTCTCCCAAAAATAATTCAAAAAATGGAAGAGATGCTAGGCATGGTGGCACAGACCTATAATCCCAGCTATTTAGGAGGCTAAGGAGAAAGGACTGCAAGTTTGTAGCCCAGCCTAGGTAACTTAGTGAGATCTTGTCTCAAAATAGGAAAGAAAACAGAGCTGGGGATGTAACTTTGTGGCACAGCATCCCTAGTCCGAGTAGGGGGAGGCAATCTCAAAGATCTGTAGGACATCAAAGAAACAATGGCTGAAAAGTCATCATACCTGGTGAAAACCAACAATCTGCACATCCAAGAAGCTAAACACATTTCAACTAGGATAAACTCAAAGAGCCACCCTATCTCCATGGAGGATGCCAAACCACAGTGTCACCCAACCTCACCAGAGAAGGAAGCTTTACCTGTCCACGGCGACCACCACACTCTGGGAGCTGGTCTCACCTACTGACTCCTGGAAGCTGGCCATCTGCCTTTTATCCACTCCACCACTTACCAAGTTCCCTGGAATAGGATGCAGAGAAGCACTGGACTTTAAAAATAGCCCAGTATTGGGAACAAAGTATCTTTGGCATCAATATGCAGAGACAAGGAACATAAACAAGGTTTTTCAGGCAAAAAAAAAAAGCCAAACAAACAAACCTCACTGATGATAGAATAACATTTAAACTTAAGTTTTGGCATTTAAAATATATCCTTATTACAAGCTCTCTTGTTCACATTAGCCATTTCCCCATCTCTATAGCTTTTGACTTACATTTTTATAGTATTAAAGGCCTCTGTTTAGGAAAATGAATTAGATTCAACTGACACCAATCCAGAGCTCCTAGACATGTGCTGCTCACGTGTGCTGGATGCCTGGCTGCTTTCCAGGAGGTCATACCAGTCTACCTCACAAGCACTGGAAGGACTAGGTGCTACCACAACCCCCACTTCTCCATAGCCCAGGGTTTTAACCGTCATATGGTGCTATTTCAACCACTGTGGCAGGCCCTAGCAACATCCTCCTTGCATTTGGATGGCCCAGGCTTGAATCTTGCCTCTTCGACATCCTTGCTGTGTGACCCTGGTCAAGTTCCTTCACCCTGGGCTTCAGCTTTCTCAATTACGAAATGGGGAGGAGAATAGTCTCTACACCAGTGAGGGTGAACCTTTTAAGAGCTTTCAATGATACAAACAACCTGCTGTGGCATGCATGCCATAGTTTTGCCACTGCCCCATACCAGTGATGGTGAACCTTTTAGAGAGGAGTGCTCAAACTGCAACCTCAAACCCCCTTATTTACTGCAAAATGCCAACACTACAGTTAAACCTGAAAACTGAGGTTTTAGTTTAGAAAAAAAACAACTCCTAAATTAACATCTTTTGTCTTAAAAGAAAAACTAATAATACACATGCCATAGGTTTGCCACCACTGCCCTATACAACTGGGTTGTTACAAAGATTAAATGAGTTAAAACACACTGAATGAGTGCTCAGCAGGTGGCCCAGCACGTTCGCTCTCACCCTCCTGATTATTATTCTGTACTTCACTGACAAAAGTCTTTCAACTGCTGTACAGCCAAGAATAACTACCGGCAAAAGAATGCCATTTAATAAAAGTTAGCTGGGCCAATGGAGAGACATGGAATTTACCCTTGAAGATCAAGAGACATGCAGACACACACTACTTGTGCCAAGCACTAGAGTGGCAGCATTTTTAAAGCAAATGCCCCCCCCCCTTCCTGCCATGGTTACAGGATAAAGGACCAGTAAGTAATGCACTCTGCTGGTTTTAGTAAAAGGGACACTCTACTCGGCAGTTTAATCACAATTACAAGAGCTGAAGCAGCACATCCACTTGCATTCATAAACACACTGTTGACTGACACATAAGGAAGAGCTGGTTTATAGGACAGTGCCGACAGAATAAGAGGGTTTCATCCCAGTGAACTGATGAATTCGTGATGGTCAGCGTGGGGCTTGGTGTCTTACCGAGGCCCAGGCCCATGAACTCTTCTCCTGCCAGCGCGTAGCCCTTTAGGCTCCCTTCCCTTTCACGCCCAGACCCAGACAGGTAGCGCGTCTTCACCCCGGTTCCTATCAGCTGAGCAAGTTCCAGCTGGCTGATGCACTTCAAGATCTAAGGAAAAGAAAGCATGAGGAAACGAATTCCCATTTTATAGCCAGAAACCTGCACTTGCAACCTGAAGTCAGTCATCATCTTTGAAACCAGAAGATTTCCACAGGCAGAATACAATCTGATGGTCATAGGATGGCTTCCATAGAGGACAGAACGACTGGCTAACCAGCAGCAAGAGTCCTGGCTACACAAGCTCTCAAGTGCAGGTCTTGAAGACAGAATACCGAACACTGTTTTCTTTTTATAATCATTAAAAAGAGCAATAAGCAAAAGAAAAGTTGGTACAGTGGGGTGTTATACCACATAGATATTTATGGAAACTCAGTAAATGCTCATTTGTAAGAGAGAAACTATATTCAATTAAAACAAGGGATTCTACCCACCGTGCTGCTCAATCAATGCAGCCTGACCCACCCACTCTGCCTACCTTCTGGTCTGCCCTCTCTGCAAACACAACACACCAGCCTCACTGGCTTCCACCTTGCTCACTTAGCTTAGCACCTCTGGTCCCAACACTGGACCTCCACATTTGCTGTTCCCTATGCCTGGAAAGCAGCTTCCCCGACTCAATCCTTTCATTCCCAGATCAGACATGTGGGTCCTGTCACAGTCCCCAGCACCACCCCAGTCACATTTTTTTCCTTAGCATTTACCACTTTGCGGCATTCTATTATACATGTATTGATTTCTTCTCTGTCTTAAGTGTCAAGAGGGTATTAACTCTGTCTATATGGCCAACTTCCAGATTCGTAAGCTAAAGTTAGGCTTAAAGCCCAGAAAAATGGAACTGATCAAGACAGTAACCCTGAATAAAAGACTGAGAGTCACTGTAACTGAGAAAAGGCAGAGACACATACCTCATGCCAAGAGTTCCCAAGATAGTTGCCATCAGTGTGGGCCACAGTAATAAGTGTCTTTATGGTGTCGATGTTTTTCTGCTTCATTTCTGTGATGCTGGAGCTGGCTGTCAGCAGGGAGAAGCGAGCAAGGGCCTGAACATAGGCATCTCGTTCCAGCTGAAATGGAAACCCAAGGAGAATACTGAGATTCCGCCCAGAACATGGCCATTTCCACATCTGCAGGGCTGGTACACTGGGCTCATTTGATTTTTTTTTCTTTTTGGTATAGTATTGGGGATTGAACCTAGAGGCACTGGACTACTGAGATCAACTTTTTTATTTTTTATTTTGAGACAGGGTCTAAGTTGCCCAGGTTGGCCTGAAACTTGCAGTCCTCTTGTCTCAGCCTCACAAACAGCTGGGATTACAGGTTATGTGCCACCGTGCCTGGCTTATCTGGTATTTTCATATGCACACAGCAGGCTTTCTGCACACTAGCATGCCAGTTATTCCACACCAAGGTCCTCCTGCTACTAGAATACCAGCTGAGGATCCCTGTGCACCGCCACACATTTGAGAACTAGATCTCTCCTTCTGACTGACCTCAATCACACTTATCTGCCCCACATTCTATGTTGAGTGCCAAGATTGTCGCATAAATTCTATGATCTGCAACACCTCTGTAAGGAAGGCTTGTTTTCTCAAGTTTATGAATGAGGAAAGGAACAGTGACTTAGAGGGAAGCTAGCTGGGCCAATATTACATGGCTGGAAAAGCACCAGAGCTGGGTTTGAAACCATAATTATCTGACTTCGAAGCCTGTGGCTCTGGTACAAAAGAAAATGTCTAACTGTGAGGGAAACCGGAATGAAAAATTGGGGTTTTAAAATAAATGGGTGCAAATTCTTACTGATTTAGAAAGTGATGCATAGGGTGGATGATAAGCTTCAACTTCAGAATAGTTTGAGAATTGTATTTCATTTACTTGTTGACTTTCTCAAGATTCTAAAACTATTTAGAGATACATTAATTTTGGGTCAACTATTTGTTTTCCTAGAGAATGAGAAATAAGGGAAATTATAAGAAAAATGAATATATCATACAGCACAGAGCTATGGGTTTCTTCTCAGAGGGAAGGAGTAAACTGTTTGCTAACTCTCTTGGTTAACAAATCTGCCACTCTTGGTTTCTAAATTTTGCCAAATCTAAGAGCACACACCTCACCAAGATGTTTAGAGTCCTGCTTGCTCATACACACCTGCATTCCAAAGATGCAGGCGATTCGGATGGCACAGCGGATGCCTTCCAAACACAGAGATGCCACTTCGGTGTCATCACAGTTCTGCAGTCCAATGCTATAGGCTGCCAGCAGTGGTGTCCACACCAGCTGCCAAAGAAGGCAAGTTTCAGTAACATGCAGAATTTCAGCAGGGAAAGAGCACTCAGAGGACACACTGTTAGGGGGAAGGCCAGGATGCAAAGGCCACTGCCATTTTAATTTCAATTTATTTATTTATTTGTTTTGTTTTGTTTTTTTGAGACAGGGTCTCATAGGTTAGTTCAGGCTGGCCTTGAACTCACTATGTAGCCCAGGCTGGCCTCGAACTCATAGCGAGCCTTCTGCCTCAGCCTCATGAGTGCTAGGATTACAGGCATGTGCTACCACACCTGATTTTTTTGGGTTTTGAGACAGGGTCTGGCTCTAGGCTGGTCTTGAACTTGTGATGGTGACTGTCCTGCTTCAGCCTCCCGAGTGCTGGGATTACAGACATGCACCACCATGCCCAGCCAAGAACATGTATCTTTCCTAGACATTGTAAAAGACATTTTAAAAACAGAAACTTCAGTCACTGTCTTTTTCTTTTACCTAATTTCACCTGATAAACTAATCCTGAGGCCACCAAGACGAAATGTCCCAACAAATTGCCTTTCTAACTCTTGCCTGAATAATTCATTTAACCCCTTCCATTCCCACTCTGCAGCCACCACAGCAACCTGGTACTTGTCCTGGTTTTACAGATGATGAACAGAGAGTGTGAGTAACCTGACCAAGGCCACAATGTTACAAAATGGCAAAGCCAGGATTCATGCCTAGATAGTCTGATGCTTCCCAGCATCACCAAGGACATGATGGAAAGACTCACTCCAGTCACTCTTCAAGATAGACGCACTTGGGTCTTGGCTTCCTCTCAATCTCTCTGCCACTGGGACCTCTCCAGTCACCTCTGGCCAGCCAACTCCAGAATCAGGCCCGGCCACATGTTCATTTCGTAGGATACTCACTTTGAACATTGGCCGGACGTGGTCCAAGTGAGTGGCACTTGTAAACGGGGCTTTGGCATGGCTCACGGCCTCCATCAGAGCTTTGGCTGTTTTAGCCATCTGCTCCATCTCCAAGTTGTACAGCAGCCGCCGCTGCTTTTCACTAGCCACATCTATAAAGAAGCAAGAGCGTAAATAGCAGCCAGCACTTGCCAAGAGATCACCACATACTAGGAACTGCTTCAAATGGCTTCTAATGATTAACTCATCGATCTTCCCCCAATAATCTCACGAGCCTGTTACAAATATTACCATTGTAAGACGGGAAAATGAAGCAGAGAGGTTATGTGACTTGCTCAGGGGCACACAGCTAATAAACAGTAGAGCCGGTGCCTGATCCAGGGCAGAGTGGCTGTAGGGCCTGTGCTCTAAGCCTCTGCACTCTACAGCCTCAAAAGAAGGAACTCTGGCTCTGTAGGGGTCCTAATTAATAGAATTCTGATAAAGGTTGGCACAATCACCACCGAAATTAAAGCAAAGTTTTAAGGAACGTTTTTTAGGCGAGGTAATTTAGTACTCAGATGACTTTTTTTAATTAGCCTCTTCCATCTAGTCAAATCTAGCAAGACAGTGATATTATGAAAGCACCAACATAATCATAATAATTAAGTTAATCACATTTCATATTCAGATATTGAGAAAGCAAACTAAATTTATCACCAGCATACTTCATTATGCATTCTAATAGTCAAAAGTTAGAATTAAAAAAAAAGGATAATTTGCCATTAGACCTTACTCTGCTTAGTAGATTTAGTGGCCATTGTATGCTCTTTTGTTTCTTTCATTGCAATTTTCTTGCCTTCTATCTCTTCGTAGATGCTGGAGAGATATTCCTCTGGTAGATCTTTACTATCATTGATCCCCCGATTCATTTTAATATACTGCTCTTTTGTCATTTTATTTTTTACCTAAAATTTAAAACAATTAAAAACTATTTTTAAAATATCCAATTGCCCAAATAAGGCCACTGATACAATACATGAATCATTTACCTGAGGACTGTGCAAGTCTGTAGTGAGCATAATGATGGAATATGCCAGGACATATGCAGTGTCAGCACTAGCAAACAGAGTTTGCCTGGAAGAAAAGATTGAGGACAGAAAGAACACTCATGGTAAGGAAGGTCCAGAAGGTACTGATGGGAACCTACCTCACTAAACGCAGGCCCACTGTGCCGAGTGACACCAGATTAGTTATGAGTTTTCATGCTTTCATTGCTGAGAAATAACTAATAAACCAGGGTGTAGAAAAAGGTAATTAAGAATGTCAGATTCTAAGCTTCTTTGAATAAAGCAGTTTCGAGTTAATTTTTGTTCAAAGACCCTTGAGGAAGGGTCTTTTTATCTTGCTCCTAGGTCAAGACTAGAAGAGGCAACTCGACACAAGACGTGGGGAGATCCTCACTCCCGCCCGCACACCCAGTTCTGCGCAGCCTCCGGGAAGGCCTCCACCCACCCGGCTCGCTGGGTGCAGATGCGGCTGTCTATGACTGCTTTAGTTGTTAGTTATTTACAGTACATGCTGTCCATTATATTTACTCGCAGAAATATAAAGGAAGGTGTTTACATTGTTCTAAATGATACATTGGTGAAGTCTGACTTTTTTTTGCCTTAAGCAAGAAGAGGAAAGACAAAAACACGTGGATGCACAGACTCAGCATGTGAGGCTGATGCCTGAAAATCTGCTTCAAACTGCCCTAATACAAAAGAAAAAATTTTGAATACGATGAAAGGTCTAGATTCTAATAGGAGGTTTGACTGAGGCACTCTCTGCTATGGAAAACAGCCCAAGGTCCCCGGGCCCAGACAGGGTATGTTCAAAGCCTACAACATCTGATCAGCTCTTCACAGTGAGGCCTGATGTCCATTTGGTTAAAATGAATGCTGCCTTTGCCGACTGTGCCATCTCTGGGGGACTGCTGGTCACACTCTTGAGTACTGGACAATTAATATAAAAAGGGAAGTGACTGGAGAGGCCAAACTGTTATGAGACTGTTTCCACTGAACAATTTCTAATGCTGACAGAATATTCAGACACTTAAGAATTTCATGTGCATGGCAAGTGCACAAGCTTCTGTGTCAGATGAGTCCATGTTCAATCCTCTGTACTAGCTGATTAAGTTTGGACGCAGGTTGCTCAGGCTTCCAGAGCCTCGGTCTTCGCATATGGAAGGCAGGGTATCACTCCTGGGCTTACCACTGAGTAAATGAAACATGAGTCGAACTCACAGCATGGCTAACACACAGCAGGTGTTTAATAAAAGTTAGCTCATTTTCTACTTTTTTTTTTGGTACCGGGAATCAAACTCAGGGCCTCATGCTTGCGAGGCAAACACACTAACCACTGAGCTAAATCCCCAGCCCTCATTTTCTATTTTTGACTCTGACAAAAACACAACTCATCTAATGAAAAAGAAATCAAGATCAAATCATATATTTTGGTATTTTTTATTAACTTGCTGAGCCATTTCTATAACCTTTCATCAGTATATTATCAAAGAAACAGCAAACTCCTTGAGATCTCCTCTGTATATTAAATCAGGAAACTGTTCTTGATCGGGGAAGAAGTACCAAATTCCCTCCTCCCAACTGAGAAAACTACTCTTTGAGAACAGTTAGTAGCATGGGTTTGACTATAGCTGTGTTTGTAGCTGTGTGATCTTGGCAAGTTACTTAACCTCTCTGGTGCTCAATCTCCTTGTCTATGGAATGGGATCACAAACAAGGATGCTGTCAAGTCTTATGTGAAATAATCCCTTAGCCCAGAGCCTGGCACACAGTGAATAGGAACTTAGGTGCTCGGCACAGATTCAGAAGATTAAACTCAAACCACAACCAAATCAGATTAGTGGTCTGAGGCAGGCAACAAGATGAAGGAGTTAAAGTACAGAGCTCACCCTTGATTGCACTCTATGTATCTTGCAGCAAACTTCTCCATTAACCGGTCAATCTTCTGGGCTTCCCCAGGGAGGCGGAAACCTTCCAGGAATGCCCGCAAAGCTGAGACAAATTCCTTTTCACAGAAGTTCAGTTGGTCCACATAGGCATACATCACCTCCTTGTTGAACCTTGTGCTGTCTCCCAGGAAATCGCCTACCTGGGTCTAAAACACAGACACTCACTCACATCAAGACATCGTCCAGGGGCTGGGGATTTAGCTCTGTGGTTAGAGCACTTGCCTCACAAGCACAAGGCCATGAGTTTGATCCCCAGCACCGGAAAAAAGAAAAACAAAAAAAACAAAAAAAACATTGTCCGATATGAACCCACAGTGAAAAACACACCGAGGAGGGTGTTGGAACCCCGGACTGTACATGCCCACACTAGCTGGGCTGCCAGGAAGGCCGGCAAAGCCCTGAGCTGCCCACCTGAGCCCACTCCAGACTCAGGCTGTCCTGGCAGGAAGGGAGGAAGTGGAGGAGCTCAAGTGGTTTAAAATGGAAGGGGCAACGGGCACACTCTGGAAGGAGGCTAGGTACTGGGACAGCCAGAACAGTTTCTGCCAGTCAAGGGGCAATGCCGGCTCTGACACTGTGCTGTCCCATACGCAGACCTGGTTCACCCCCATCAAAGAACACTTTTAACACCGGCCAGTGGACACACGGGGCTCTGCAACCAAGGGCAGCAACTGGGCTACACATGGGGTTGGCCAATCTTGAGATGCAAGCTTGTGAGGGCTCAGAGCCACCCGACAGAGCTCATGTACAAGGACTTACAGAATCGAGGCGCTCCTCCTGGTGCAGGAACTGGGCAATGTCTTCGACTGACGTTCCCAGCATCCCCTGCTCTTGGAGAAACTGGATCCCCCGCTTGGGTTTCTTATTGAAGCTGTTTCAAGAAGAGATGAGACACAGGCTGCTTATTTCAAAATCTGGAGCATAGAAAAAGCTGGTATTTGAGGTAAGCCACAAAACCACACCATGAACAAGCCACCTCATGTAAGCTAGTAAGGTTCTGGTAGCTTTTCTGATTCAATTTATGACCCACCTATAGCAGACCTTGAAGGTTGCCACCCATCTGCATTCTCCCCTTCTTCAACGCTAACAAAAGCCTAGGTGTGTAGTTAGGCGCACACCACCAATTGGAATAAAAACTACATTTCCCTGATTCCCTTAAAGAACACGCAGCTGCGTGATAAAATTCAAGCCAGCAAGATATGAGCAAAAGTGACAAGGGCACCCTAGGTGGGGTCCTTAAGGAAAGGTGACGCAAATACTACGAGGCACATTCTTTTTGCCCTTTCCTTTCTTCTTTTCTAGAATATATGTGTGATGGCTAGTGCTCCAACAATCATCCTAAACCACCAGGCAACCCTGAAGATGAAAATTGTGTGCTTAGGGTGATGGAGCAGACAAAGTAGGCTGGGTCCCTGATGTCCATAACATTTACCCTAACAGGCTCAGAGTGTCCATTTTTGGATTTCTTTTACTTCAGAAATACACAGAGTGAGTACTGTAATTTTATATGTCTTATTAAAAGAAGGCAAGCTAACTAAGATATACAGTATGCTCAATTTTTTTAATAGTCCCTGTACTAGAGAGTGATAGTCAGGTAGACACACAAACTGGCAAGGGCATGAAAGACATGACCGAGAGGCAAGCAGAGAGATTGTTTAGATGGTGTAGTACAAAGGGCCTCTTTGAAGAAGTGACAATTTACCAAGTCTGAGGGAAGAAAAAGACCCAAGAGTATTCCAAGGAGAGGGCATCATGATGAAGAGGTGGAGGTGTTCTGGAGACTAAAAATGGTGGGTGATGTGACTTGAGGGTACTGGCAGGAGATGAGGTCAGCAAGGGAGGCCAGAGGCTGGCTCAGATCATGGTACAGAGCAGGACACCTGGAATGATTTTAGGCAGGGGAGGGATAAAGCTTGATTTATGTTTTTAAAAGATTACTTTAGTTGCTGTGGACAGAGAAGAACATACACTGGGGGGCAGTAGGGGTTGTAAGAGGCAGAAACAAGATCAACACTTCAATTAGTAAGTATTATAACTTCAACTTTTAAGATAAATTGGATTTGCTAACAAATCATTTAAAGCTAGACATGTTATGAGATTGTGTGTGCATTGAAGTGTGTAAGAGACTGGAAGGAAACACAAAGATCATTGATGCCGCTGCTGCTATGGTTACGTGGGAGAAGGCCCTTGTATTTTAAAGATGTAGGCTACAAATGACAAATGTGAAGGTTACAAATTACAAATGGTTTAGAAAAATATCCATGTAGATCAAATGAACATGGTAAATATTAATTTCTCCATATACTGAAAATTTTCATCATATATAGATGGGAAAAATGTCATCAATGGCGACTTCAGCGAGGTAGTAATTTTATGAGTGATTTTTACCCACTTGCTTTATAATTTTTACTATTTTCTAAATTGGCTTAATTTTTGTCATCAGAAAAGGAAAAAAGAAGGCTCTATAAATCACACAAAGTAATTAAGGTTCTCTCTTTCTCACATTCGATAAATCACACAAAGTAATTAAGGTTCTCTCTTTCTCACATTCGAGGAATCAGCCTTCTGTGACAGTGTCCCCTAGAGTATCAGTCTCAGGCTCTCAGTGATGTGGCTCGGTCAGAGTCCCCAAAACATTCTACCAGGATGGCAGCCACACTCACAGCTCAATGCCATGTTCAATGATTTCCTTTTGTTGCTTGATGACCTCAAACTGCTCTGGGTCATCCTGAATGGCTGCCTGGGTCCCTGAAGATACTGTCGACTCCATGGACGTTACACTGCTCCGTCTTGCCATGTCAAGGCCTTTCCCATCCCCCATTTCCTGATCTGTGAGCCTCTCCTGACCTGCAGTGACACAAAAAAAAATGGAAACCAAATAAGCAGATGGGACACAGACATGGTCACATGAGCTCTGACCTCATGCTTCCTTTTCTCAGACCTATAAAGACACCAAGTTTGAACTGTAACGAGTGCAAACATGAAACTTTAGCATCACTTAGAAACTTATTTTTCAGTTGGGGATTTAGCTCAGTGGTAGAGTACTTGTCTCGCAAACACGAGGCCCTGAGTTTGATCCCCTGCACCCAAAGAAACTTATTTTTCCATGGAACTTGATGACCTAATTCTAAAATTCTCATGGAAGACTGAAAAGTACAAAGGCAGTCAAGACACTTAAGGACGTGCCCTACCAGATATCCAAACATTATACAACTCTAATAATCTGACCTATGTGGTAATTTGTGCAAGAACAGGTAAACCAACAAAATAGAATGGAAAAATCCAGCAACAGACTTACATGCATAGGAGAATTTAGTGTATCATAAAGCTGATGCTTCCATCAGTGAGGGAGGAGGAGGCTACTAAAAAAGTTGGAACAATAACTTTGCACTATTCCACCGAACATTCCAGATGGATTAACAGCAGAAACAACAGAAATTTTAAAATATTGGTCCGGTCTGGTGGGGCACACCTATAATCCCAGCACTTGGGAGGCTGATGGTTGAGAATCTTGGGGAGTCCAAGGCCAGCCTGGGCTACATAGTGAGTTCAAGGCCAGCCTGACCTACAAAGTGAGGCTCTGTCTCAAAAAGAAAACCACCTGCGGCATTTAACAAACTAAAATGTTTTGCTCAATTCCAAGACAACTTTCCCTGATGGTGGTGAGTAGCCCACTCTGAGGAGGTGGGGTGGTGGCAGCGCCCTCTCACCGAGGCTGGTCTGGTGGTTGGGATTCACATACAGGTCCTTGCTCCACTCCACCATGCACTTCAGAATGGACACGAGGCACTCCAGGCCTTTCTTCCTCAGACTGAGCTCCTGAAGGACAAAAGTGACACAGCACAGAGGCTTCACAGATGAACTAAGAACGGGCAGATATGGGGCACTGAGGGAACCCTGTGAAGATCCCAGATAATCCCTGACATTTGAAACTCAAGGAAAAGTTAACAGGTGGCCTAAGCATCAAGAACACATCAAAAAGCCTGGACATCTCTAAAGGTCTTCATTACAAACATTCCAGCAGCAAAAATGTGAGATGTGGGCTTTCCTTAAATGAACAATGTCATGTGGGGTTTTACGAGAAAATCCTCATTCATTGTTTGTGGAATAAAACAAAATAAATCCCCAAAACTTTAAATACAAGGTCTTGTGACCTTGAATGTGACAAATAAGTGAGTCTAAACAGAATTATTCCCTAAACACCCACAAATACATTCCATTGTGAGGTTCACCCTATAGATAAATAAAAATACTGCTTTAAAAATAATAACTTCAGGGTTTGGGGATTTAGCTTAGTGGTAAAGCGCCTGAGTTCAATCCCCAGCACCCCTCCCAATAATCACCTTATTTTAAGTACAAAATGAATACAAATTGCAGGTAATCTTAAAAAATGCAAATACCTTTTATTCAAACACTTTGGGCAGCACAGCTCTCTCTGTGAATCTCACAACAGCTGTGACCTGCCTCTAGGAAAAAGCTCATAAGCTAAGACTGTACACATAACGCCTCTGTGCCTCACTTGGGGACTTTCAGACTATCCTGTCATTGCAGGCACTGTGACAGTGAGGTAATCTATTGACAGCCATCTCCTCTGCCTATCCTGGACTCCGGGGTCCTGCTTCCCACTCTGGAAGGTGACTGACAATGGATTCTCTCCTATGGGCCTCAGCTCCAATGTCACCTTCTCAGGGACACCACTATGATGATCCCATTAAGGATTGTAACACCTCCACCTCCAACGCGTCTCTATCACCACTGTTTCTTTCTTTCTTTTTTTTGGTGCTGGGTATCGAACTCAGGGCCTTGTGCTTGCAAGGCAAGCACTCTAACCACTGAGCTAAATCCCCAGCCCCTATCACCCCTGTTTCATTCCTTTCTGCAGCACTTATCAGCACTCGACAAACTGACTTCCTTATTGTCATTTCATCATGGCAGGAATTGTGTGCATACTCAAGTATTATTTGGATTTTGCTCACTGGTGCATTTCTAGCATGGAAGGCAGTGCCTGGCATGTGGGTAGAAGTCAGTAAATGTTTACTAAAATGAATGAGCTTTAACTATAGTTGTATTTTTACCTGCAGAGGTGTCATTCCCAGCTCATGTCCACTTCTTCCCTGAGCAATTTTGGATAAATCATTTACTAGGCGCTCGAAAATATTAGCAGCATTTAAATCACAGTCGTAATTGACATAAATGTCCACAACACACTGGGCATCTGGAAAAATAACATAGAAACATTAGAAATACAGATCAAAGACAAACAGCAGTTTGCTTAGTAAACAAGATTTCTTTGCCAAAAAATGTCCCATTTAACTTCTGATTCAGGTGGCCATGCCTTACTCAGGAAACGCATGAATGTATGCCACAGGTATTGGGGTGGGTGTGTGTGCATGTGCGTGTACATGCTGTTTTACGCCTGCCTCTACACTAAAATCTCAGGCAGTTCATTTCATCTTTCCAAGGTTCGATTTCCTCATCAAAAATGGGGCTAATAGGGGTAGGGATATAGCTTGGTAGTACAGTGCTTGGCTAGCACACATAGGGCCCTGGGTTTTAATCCTTAGCATCATAAAAAACAAACCAATGGTAGTGGAGAGGCACTAATCCATCTTCTAAAATTGTGCCACTCTTATGATGTTACGTTTTTATAGACAAATGGGATACTTAGTTTGAAGCCACATATTATATGGTGCAAAGTCAAGTCTGATTTACCTTAGCACTCAATCAATGATTGGCAGCATCAGTATCTTAGATCCTGTGATTAATCAACAGCATTCAGGTTGCAGATAGGGTGACCAAGTGTCCTAGTTTGCCAGGATTAGGAGGTTTCTGGGACGTGGGGCTATTAATGTTAACACCAGAAAGGTCCCAGGCAAACTGGTCTCTGCTGGTCATCCTCTAAAAATGGAGAGGTAAGGTAGGACTTCTCACCAAGTTAGAACAAGCCTTTTAGGGAACAATTTCCCCAACACTTCATCAACACTCTACAAGGAGGAGTTAATGGTTTTTGTCTGGCTTTGGGAGATGAAAAGGTGGGAAGTATTTTGGAGCAAGACCAACGGATGGATGCTCTCAGGTGAACATACCTGCACAGATCCTCGTCAACGTCTGAATGACCATCCACCTGTGCTCAAAAGAACTTGTGGATGTTTCTAAAATGTTCAGGAAAATCTCTTTGAAAAAGACCTATATGACATGAAAACGAAGTAGGACCTCAATTAGCATTGTCAGTTAGGACTCAAAACTTCCAAGTCTATAGAGGTGTGGCGGATCCTACAATAAGGGAGGCCGCCTGGGTAGAAGAAAAGAGTGGCACACACTCACTGCTGAAGAGTATGGGAAACCTGGCACGGTCAGGGGACAGTTAGCAAGGCTGGGCCCCACTGGGGAGCAGCAGCTGACAGGTGGCAAATGCAGGACTTTGTCCTGGATTTTTTTTTGTGAGAAATAAGAAATTTGGATTTTCATATAAAATGCAATTTCTCCATCTGGCAACTAATTGAAATTATTTCAAATAATTTATAGACCAAACAGAAATGTTTGGAGGCTGAGCTCAGGAGGTACGGCATTAACGAAATGATATTTCCTCACTTGTCCAGATGCCTCTCTGAGGCGCCAGTGAGCAGGCCGCGTAACTGCAGTGCTGGTAACTACACCATCAGGGCTCACTACTTTGGCAGGAATGTCACCAAATAAAAACAAAACAAAAACTTGGAGTCCATACATACCTCTATCTGCATTTTCAAGTGCATTTTGAAGTTTGAAAGAAGAGTAAGGAAAATAGCAAGAGAGAGCTCGAAGACATCAGGCACTGAAGAGACGCCATTTTTGGACAAGGCCACACAGAGATACTGCTTGATTGCGTTGATGAACATCTCGTGAGTCCTGAAGACGGGGCCAGCATTCTGCAGCACAGAGAGGAGCAGTTGCAGGGAGACCACCTTGGAACGCAGCTCGTGGGACCTGGCAAAGAAAATGAAAAATGACAGTGCTAAAAGAGAAAACGTACAACAGCATGCTTCTTTTTATTTTTGCAGTACTGGGGATTGAACTCAGGGCTTGCTCGCTGAGCTACGTCTCCAGCCCTTCTTAGTTCTTATGTGGAGACACCTTGCTAAGTCACTAAACTGCCCAGGCTGGGCTCAAATATGCGATCCTCTTGCCTCAGCCTCCCAGAGGGCTGGGATTACAGGTGTACTCTGCTACACCTTGCTAACGGTATGTTTCTTGAGAAAGCCTTACTCCTCTACTGGGAGCAGATTCTTCTGAGGCCAGTGAGTTATTATTTTGTAACAGCACCTACATGCTGAGAGAATGAGGACAGAGGGACCTGCTGGCCTTCTGAGAACAAGAGCAGCCAACTCCTATGCTCTTGCCTCTTCCCATACAAAGAATGCAGAGGCGGCTAGGTGTGGTGGCGCACACCTGTAATCCAAACACTCAAGAGGCTGAGGCAGGAGGATCACCATGAGTTCAAGACCAGCCTGGGCCACACAGTGAGTTCAAGGCCAGCCTGAACTACACAATGAGACCCTGCCTTAAACAAACAAATGTAAAACAAACACAAACAACAGAAGAAGAATGCAGAGGGACAAAGCAAATGTCAATTGAGTGTAAAGAGCCAGCGCTGAGGCCGAACTGACGCAAGCAATTACTTCCCATCATCTGTGTGAGGCAGAGTTCTCTGTCCCACTCTTCATCACCATGAGGATGGTGCTTTTTATCTGCCAGCCTCAGAATGCTCTTTCCCCACCCACTGGAGTTCAGGGATGGTAAGAAATGGATCTTCACGAACGGCTTTCCTAATGGCTGTCACGATACTAGCAGCATCTCAGTAGAAAAGATGAGGATTATTAGTGACTAATAATAGTTCCTGTTTATAATGTGCACAGCCCTGTGCTTAGGACAACACCCATGTCATTTCATGTAATCAATCCTGTAGGGTGATTTTCCATATTTCCATTTTTCAGGTAGCTTCAGTCTTGGTACGGCCACAGAGCTGCTCTCAAGTGGAGAAATGGAGATCTGAATGCAGCTCTCTCCAGCTTCAAAGCCTCTGCTTCCCTCACTCCACCGTCCTGATATCCTTGGGCTGGTTTGGTCACTACAGAGAGAGGTCTGGCCTGCCTGGCATAAATCTTCACCCAAGAAGCTGAGGTTTCCAAGCAGGGCTGGGAACTGAGGTTGAAGGTGTCTGGCCTTTCTACACTTTCCATGCTGAGAGTAAAACCATTAGCACACAAGAGGGTACATGTTCTACATACTGATTGTTTTTAACATGTAAACCAAGAAAAAGGAAACTGGTTAGTGGATATAGGCAATTCAATATGAAAGGACAGTAGAGAATGCACAAGTCTAGAAAGTTGCTAAACCATCCATGTCGACATGGGGATCTAGCACTGGGACTTAGGGGAACGAGTGGAGGATAAATACAGAACTCTGTTTGCAGGCCACCAGGCTGCAGATAGCCAAGAATGGCTTTGTCCTTACTTTGGGTCTGGGGGGCCTTCCCCAAGGGGCTTCATGGACAGCTTGCACAGGGAGCGAAACACCAGGAAGGCGTCCTTCTGCAGGATGTGGGAGAACCCAGCAGCCACCTGATGTCCTTGCACATCAGACTCCTACGATTAGAAACAAAAGAAACACCGAAAGGGCAAAACAGAAGGATAACTCTTTTAAAAAATAAGAAATGTAATTAGTATACTTCATGGAAATTTATATTCTTGTATTTATTCAGTAGGGAGGTAGAAATGATGTAGGGAAGGGGAGACTGGCAAAATAGCTGCTACTGGGGAGTCATTAAAGCAATTCTAAACCTTGTTGCTTGTCTTTCAAAAGGTGGATGGTTTAAAATGACAGATGATCAAAAGTCAAATAATAAAAAAAGAATCTACAGTATGGACAGTTGTATGAGCTTGTGTAAGAAATGTATTTCTAAGAATACTGTTGCAGGATAAAGGAGAAAAAATGATAGGCATTTTAAGATAAACTTCATTATCTAAAAAAGTAAACTATATTAAAAATAAGTAAATATTTATAAACTACGATAAGGATTAATAGCTTTTACATATGTAAGTTTTGAGAATTCATTAAGGAAATAGGGAACACCCCCCTCCCCAATCAAAAACACGGGAAGCACATGAAGGAAGTAACTCACCAAGAAATGCAAAGGACACACAAACCTAAACCACCCTACCACTGATCCTTAAGGCAAGAGCTTTCTCTCATCAGACTAATAAGGATGTAAACGAATGCTACAGCCTAGTGTTAATGAAAGAACGAGAAAATGGCATTGACAGCCTGAGGGTGGGCAGGGAGGGCAGGGATTTGAGAAACACTTTCCCAGAAGATCAATTCGGTGGTAAGGATCAAAAGTGTTAAAGGTTCCAACTCTTTTTTTTTTTTCTTTTTGTGGTGGTGCTGGGGATCAGACCTAGGGCACTGGGCATGCTTCTCAAGTGTTATACCCCAACCCCAGGATTTCCAACTCTTGACCCCCAGTGATTACCACTGAACAGAAATCTATTCTTAGTAAAAAATTAAAGATGTGCACAAGATTTACCTAAAGGATGTTCAGTTTAAACTGTCTTATGGTAAAACAGAAATAATCTCGAACCTAACAGGGAACTGGTTAAATAGGTTACAGTAATATATATAGAATTTTATATAGTCATTAAAAATTTTAGTTAGCACACACCTATAACCTCAGCACTTGGGAGGTTGAGGCAGGAGGACTGCCATGAATTCCAGGCCAGCCTGGGCTACAGAGTGAGTTCAGCCTGCACTATAAAGCAAGACTCTGTCTCAAAAAAACAAAAAGAAAACTTTTTTCTTTTAGTTACATCCCTTGCTTCTCAGCCTTTTGGGGAAAATTTTTACTTAGATCTCTATGTACCAGTATAGAAAGAATCTATTATATAGTTTTACATGAACAAAGCAAGTCACAGCCTAGGATATTAGATGTGAGTTCCTTGTATGGATTTAAGTGTGCCCCTTTAAGTACTTTTACAGAGATGATATAACCCCAACGGGACAAAAACCCATTCTTGGAAAGTGAAAAAAATTTTATACACAGATGTATGTGTAATATGTAGGTACTCAATTTATCAGCTGCATTGGAATTTCATGGCGGGGTGCGGTTTAGGAGAAAAAAGGTCTAAAAAGATTTCTGGGGGTGGGAAGTGTGCAGTAATGAAAAAGATTGAGAAACACTGGTTAAAGATGTACAAACTAGGTGTGCAAAGATGTTTGTGTCTATTACTTCCTGTTTTGAATCTTTATATAATTTTCAAGGGAACAATAAAGCTATTTAAAAAATAATGTAGTAGAGCCATCTATGGGCCTGAAAGATGTTCATAATATATAATTTTTCTTTTTATTTTTCAGTGCTGGGGAATTGAACTCAGGACTTTCATACTGAGTTAAATTCCCAGCTCCTTTTTTATTTTGCGACAAAGTCTTGCAAAGTCACTAAGTTGCCCATCTGGGCTTGAACTTGCAATCCTCCTGCCTCAGCCTCCCCAGGTGCTGTAATTACAGGTATGTGCCACCACACCCATCTTTTATTAAATTTTTAGTAGGTTATAGGCTGGGGATGTAGCTCATGATAGATTGCATGCTTGTCACAAATAAGGCCCTAGGTTCAATCCCCACCACCAAAAAAAAAAAAGCAGGTTACAATGCAGCATGTATACTGTGTTATGCCATTTAGGCAGGAAAAAGTATAAAAAGGAAGAAAAGTCTAGGATATAAATGAAATGATGACTTACCCATAATAATGACTTCCGAATATAGAGGAGTAAAATTAGAGGGAATCATTTCTCCTTCTCTATATTTTCTTATTTTTATATGACAAACTCATACTATTTTTTTTTTTTTGGTACCAGGGATCAAACTCAGGGCCTCATGCTTGCAAGGCAATCACTATAACCACTGAGCTAAATCCCCGGCCCAAACTCATACTATTTTGAGAGAGAAGAAAAATGGCAGGAAATTTTTTTTTAAAAGTTCAAGTAAAAAGGTTTAACAACAGTGTTATATACAACCAAAATTAGCATGTTCCAAGAACTAAATCTGCTGATACAAAAATACAAAGAACATTAGACCAGGATCATGTAAATAATAGCTGAATAGGGCTTGCTTATTTTACTCACCTTTCTTTGTGTGTGTGTGTGTGTGCGTGCGCGCGCGCGTTTGTGTGTCTGTCTGAGAGAGAGAGAGAGAGACAGACACACAGACAAACACACAGACACTGGGATTAAAGCCAGGGATGCTCAAATACTAGCTACCTCCCCACTCCATTTTTATTTCTTACTTGGAGACGGGGGTCTTACTAAGTTGCCCAGGCTGGCCTCAAACTTGTTATCCTCCTGCGTCAGCCTCCCAAGCAGATGGAATTACAGGCAGGCATTACCAGGCCTGTGTACTCACTTCGTTTGACAGAGATTTAATTCTGCAAGTTCTAAAAAAGTAAAAATGGAAATATATCTAAATAGGATGACTGCCAACATACCAGATTATCTGCAGACGACAAGGATTGCCGGTCATCTGCTACGCCATTGGTCTGTGAGTTTTCATCAGCTCCTGGGGGAACAGCACATTCTTGGCACTCCAGCTCACCTAGGACCCTGCTGGGTTCCATCAAACCGTGCTTTTCCGCTGCTTCTGCAAACACAAGTGCAAAAGTCACTACCAGATTGGTATGTATCCCAAAAGGCTGCCTGACACCAGAAAGAAGTTATTCCCACAGCCTCCTTAGTTCCTGCTTTTTCCCCTTTCCCTCTCACTGGCCCATGAGGACACAAGGTTGGGCCAAGGTGGTGCGTAAGCTTTACTCAGCGATGCACAACTCGTGTCGGGGGATTCATCCATGTCGAAATCCACGTCAAAGGCACCTCCAAAACTTCGTTATGCAGCAGCCCCGCCCACCCCCATTCACTTCTGAAAAGATTTCAAGCAGCTAAATATGAAAAGCAAGGATTTTCTTTTTAAACAAAACTTCAACTTTAATTATGGATGAAATATCATGGAAAAAATTTTATCACAAAACATTATTGAAACGATATTCTGAAATAAAAGGAGTCCTTTTATACTTTGAATGTCAAAATGTAGCAAGATAATTTATTCTTCATCAGCAAGACACTTGTTTACCGTTTAGCCAACAGTAAATAGTATTAAACCACAGATGCAAATACTATCACTCTCATTTTATAAATGCCAGTACTTTATTTCTAAGAAAATTCTATCTAGACTCACTAGAATGTTTACATTTAAATACTCCAAAGTAATGTTATTGAGCAGGCAGAAACTCCTCAAAGATAGCAGTCTGATTTGAGTCTATACAGAATGAAGATAATCTAGAGCTTAAAAGAAAACTCAAATTTTATTATCTATCTAATTCTGAAGGGTCCTTATCAGAGCTATTTCTTTACATCCAATATTTTCTAACTGAATACATAGGTTTAAAAAATGAGGTATGTAGTTTTACTTTCAATTCATTGGTTTTCATACTCAAGCGAAGGTTTTACAAATATTTTAGAAGCTGGGCATGGTGGCACATGGCTATAATCCCAGCACTCAGGAGGCAGAGGCAGGAGGATTACTGTGAGTTCCAGGTCAGTCTGGACTACATAGTGAGACCCTGTCTCAAAAAAAAAACAAAACCAAAAAAAACACCAAAAAACCAAAATTTAGATTACATACAGATCTGAATTAACAATTTTCAAAATTTGTCCAGGACTGTTAGCCAAACTGCTTGTTTTAACCTACAAGCTTTTAACAAAGCTAGTACACCAGAAAGCTTCCTTGAGATTATAAAGCCTCTGAAGTAAACTTCTAGCACTACATAACGTCACTGTTTCCTCCTCCTCTTGGAAGAGCTGTGACTATCGACAGGTTCTTGCTGGTGCACAGAGAACGCTCTTTTTTGCGCCATCTTTCAGGGTGCTCGCTGTAGGTCCAGCTTTCCAAAGCACCAAGCACACATCTTCTCCCCCAGTCAGCAGAGAATCATCTTGCACATCCCAACAGAAAGAACAAACCGTGGCAGCGTGCCCTCCCCCAGTGGGTCAGTGGGGGTCATGGGGGTCAGTCCTGCCAGGGTGCAGGTCATTAAGTGAATCCTTCCTGTGTGTGTTCCTCCAATAACAAACAATTTGTCCACCTTTTCATGATATAGGCCTCCAATCAAATAGTCCAAATTATTCTCTTTCATGTTAATTATTTCTCTGACGTTTTGAATGTTCAAACGTGTAATTGGTTCCTCAGTATCTAAATGATTAAGATCCCACCAACAAAATCCTTCATCATGTGTCATGCAGTAAATCTGCTTGTAATCTCTCCCAGACCAACCAATGCAGCTCACTGAGGAAGCTGAGTTGCATGTCGTAACCAGTGCCACTGAGGAAGCTGAGTTGCATGTCGTAACCAGTGCGCGCTCCTCATCATTGGCACCAATATCAAACACATTCACCAAGCCATCAGTGGAATCCGTGAGGACCATGTTAGGGGTGCTGGGATGGAAACGCACCTGAGTGATGTCATCACTACGGGTCTCGGAGTAGGCACCAAGTGGGTCTCTAGTAGTGGACACAGCCTCAGAATTAATTCTTGCATCCCAACACACCAACAATGCATCATCATCAACTTTTTCTGTCCCAGCATGTTTTAGTTACTTTTCTCTCGTTGTTGGGACAGAATACCCGACACCCAAAGTTAGGGGAAGAAAGGTTTATTAGCTCACAGTCTGCAGAGGTTTCAGTCTATAGTCCGCTGGGTCCGAGGCAGGGCGGGCCGGCGTGGTGTACCGGCAGCCAACCGGCCGCAAAGTAAAGTGAGGAAAATGCAAGGAATGTATGCAAATAAGCAATGCAAACAAGCAGCTAGTTAGCTTCTTCCTGTATCTTTTATCTAGGCTACCTGCCCCCAGGGCGGCCCACACTCCCACCCCCAATCTCAGTCTCACATCCTTGATCCCAGCAGAACCATGCCAAACCAATCAATGGATCAATTTAGTAATCACACACTCTAGATCCAGCTATCTCTTACCACACGAGGCTTTGGGGGGACATCTAGACACAAACCATAACACAGCACAAACGACATGATCATTACAGTTGATATCAAAACTAATAAAAATATTGGAAGGGTAACCCTTGAACAGCTGAACAGGCTTCTCGCTGGCTGATCAAGCACCCCAGCGTTTCACAGCACCATCGGTACTTGCGAACATACACTGTCACAGGAATTTGCAAATTTGACTCCATTAAGAATTCCAAGATGTCCACTAACTTCTCATAGCACATTTAATGTTTCTTTATCGTATATTCTTATTGATCTGTTAGAACATAAAGCAGCAACCAAGCTTCCTTTTCCTACTTATTGATCCGTTAGAACATAAAGCAGCAACCAAGCTTCCTTTTCCTACTTGCACAGTCTTTGATGTGTCTATGTCAAGTACATAAGTGGGTTCTTTAGGTTCTGAGGAACACTTAACAATATGCAGATTAGCGAAGTGTTCCTCAATCTTCTCCATATCAACAGTAGTGCTGAAAGGTAGTAAAACTCCAGTAACTGCCTCCAACCTTGATGTCTTCCCACTGGATCCTTCTACCCCGCTAACAGTAATCCACTTCCAAGTATGTTGTATTCACTTTCTAAACAATTTCAACTGAGCGAGCACCGCAGACGCCTGACCCTCGCCCAAACCGGGTCAGGTGAGTACCTCAGCAGCGACGCCCACGCGGAGCAAAAGCGCCCCAAACCGGAGCAAAAGCGCGCGCAGCCACGGCTCAGACCCCACGACCGAAACCCCGCCCCCTACCCATCTGGGGCAACGAAAGAGGCAGAGCCGGCAGGCGCCAGGTGCTTGCCAGGAGCTGGTCTGTTTTGCTAGCTCCCGATTGGGCAATGGAAAGCAAGGATTTTTTAAAAGGGCTATTAATACAGGAATTAGAGAAGAATTCTGAATTCAGGAATTAGAGGAATTCTGCCAGTTATGACAGAAAACCTAAGTTATAGAGAAAAACACAGACCTGAGCTTCCTGGCAGACATGTGAAAACAAGAAAGAATTAAAAAGATTTCATCTTTTAAGGAACGAAAGAATATTTGATGATTAGCAGAACAATGAAACCCTAAAAGGAATTTATCATGTGGCTCTTTACATCTATTAAGTGACACTAAATGACTCAACAAAGCAATAATAGTTTTATAAAGCTGACACTCATTCAACAAATATTTATCAAGTGCCTGTTATGTGACAGGGTGTGGCACAGGTTGGAGGATATGGCAATGAAGGAGGCAGACAAATATTGATTATGTGATGAATTCCTGTAGAGACCCTGACACAATTCTAATCATATGAAATAAAATTATGCTATTTTAAAGACATTTCCACAATGAGTTAAACACTGTAATTTATAGCTTTGTGGTAAACTAAGTTAGCAAAGAGATAGGGTTTAAGAAAATGGCTTTTAGGAGTTTGGGGATTTAGCTCAGTGGTAGAGCGCTTGCTTAGCAAGTGCAAGGCCAAGTTTGATCCGCAGTACTCCTCCCTCCAAGAGAGAAAGAAAATGGCTTTCATATCATGACCAGGGCTGGGGGGTGTAGCTCAGTGGTAAAGTACTTGGCTAGCTTGTGTAAGGCCCTGGGTTCCATCCCTGACCCTGAAAAAAAATCATCATCTCAGTAAAAAATTAATTTTAAAAATTATGTCCCAGTACAGAAACATGCTTCGTGAAGTAAAAACAAATTTTTTTGAGTGTGGTACTGGGGATTGAGTTCAGAAGCACTCTGCCACTGAGCTATATCCCCAGTCTGTTTTTTTTTTTTCAGATAGGGTCTTGCTATGTAGTACAGGCTGGCCCTGAACTCACATGTACCAAAGCTGGTCTTAAACTTACAGCAATCTTCCTGCCTCAGTCTCCTGAGTGTTGGGATTACAGACATGTACCACCACGCCCAGCTCATTTTTTATTTTGAGACAGGGGCTTGCTAAGTTGCCCAGGCAGGCAGAATGTGAACTTGCAATCCTCCTGCTGCCTCCTTCCCTTAGTGCAAGAATTATAGGTATAATACCACCATACCCAGCATGAAATAATTCTTAACATTACTAGATCTGATAGAGTCAGATTGTTTGTATTGTTTCATTTTATTCTTTCTTTTAGTTGTTGTTTTTTGAGACAGGGTCTCACTATGCAGTTTAGAATGGCCTTGAGCTCACTATGTAGCCCAGGGTGGCTTCAAACTCCTGGATGGTGATCCTCCTGCCTCAGCCACTCAAGTGCTGGCATTACAGACATGTGTGTGTCACTACGCCAGGTTCATTTTATTCTGTGTACAAAAAAAAAAAAAAAAATGCTGACTATGAACCACTACATTCTCATTCAATTAATGGTTTACTGGCACTGGAATTGAGTGTTCAACACAAAGCCACTGACCTGAGATGTGAAGCAAAAACAGGGAAACAGGAATAAGTCACCTAAAAGTCATTCTGGACTATACAAGTTTAACACTACTGAAACCATACCATGAAACAAAGGGAGCTTTGAATGAAGTTTAACAATATGGATAAAGCTTCCCTACGTACCTGACACCTGCAGACACCTGTGCAATATCCCCTTGACTCATCAGGGATGGACACAGGTCTCATGGCTTACAACCAACCTACTCCTACAGAAACCTGGATGCCTCCAACAGAGGGGATGTCGAGTGGCCTCTGTGTCTCCAGGGATGTACCCAACCCCACCATGTCAGACTGTGTTCCATGAACGCAACCCAAATGAGAACTAAACCACCACCAAGACCAGGTCACTTTAGAGGCCTGTGTGAAAGAAGGGCAGGGAGTGGCGGACTCAGTTTCCCTGAGTCCTGTAACTTCAGCGGGCTGGGAAGAGGGAACCCCACCTCTGAACGACTGGCCTGAGGACTTTTTGGAGGAATGAGGCCCAATAAAAACCGCGTTGTCCTTGTTTCTTACCTTTAACAGCAGATGTGACCACATCTTCTAAAATGTCCTTTACCACCTCCTGGGCTCCGTCATTAGTCCCTATATACACCCAAACACACATGTGGCATTTCCAGGGAAAAGAAAGAAGGGGGGAGAAGAAAATTACATCAATGTTCCTCTAAAGTCACATTTCAGAAGGCAAAGGGTACAAGTAAGTTCTTCCCAAGGTTAAATTATTCCACTGTGCCAGTGGAAACAACCCCTAGATTTCAAAAACCCCTGGGCAGCATTCACTCTGCTTTGAGTTCTGCTTTATGAACGCTAAAACCTCCACCTTGTTTTCTCTTCCTTCCTAAGTCTCAGCTGCCCGGCTTCCTCTGAGCCTCACTGTGAGCCTGCTGCTCCATTCTCCCTCACTCTAAACCCAGGATTCAGCAAGATTTCTAATGGGATAGTTCAGGATTATTCCACAAAATGGTAACTATTTAAGTGGAAGAGGTTCAGCAGCTCTTTCTCTTTCTCCATCTCTCTTAAAAAAAACGAGTCCTGGAAAGCAGTTTATGAAGTAAGCAGCGTTTGACTCAACTTTTAGAAGTAAACATTATTGATTTATAAAATATCACACTAACCAAAAAGGCCATCACCTTAAACAAAACCAAAATAACCCTTTTAATTGTACTAGTACTCTAACTCTTTTCTCTGTGTGTGTGTGTGGGGGGGGTATTGGGGACTGGTCCCAGGTCCTTCATACCGTACATCCCCAGTCCTTTTTAAATTTTTAATTAACTCATCTTAAGTAATGAAATTCAAAAAGTTTTGATTACTAACTGTATTTTCTAAATACATGTTAATATAAATGTGTATTATTAAAATAAATACCCACCTATGAACTATCTAAAATCATCTCACTTATAATGATGTGCACGGTAGATGTTTCTAAATTACTTTCTAGTTCAAACATTCTCTGACACTATGATTTAATAAAATGATGGTGACAGTCTGTAACATGTATTGTCTATTAGAAAGTACCTTGTTCACACTCAACACCCAAAACATGCATCCATTTTATCAGAGGCTCTACAAGCAAGTCAGAGAGACCTGAGGATATGAAGTGGTGGCTGGGGGATACACCTGGCCTGCAGGGATGTGTCCTTTAGTATATACACTGCCTTTTAAAACTTTTGAATTAGCTGCCAATATCTATAAACTGAGAAACTAGTCAAAAAAACCAGATCTGGCTTCTATTTAAAAACTCGATAATATGGCAACACTGGGCTACAGGTGCTGGAGCCAAGAGAGGCTGTCCTCTTCGGCCAGGGCATAAACTCTGCAGATCCTGTTGCCTCATCCTCCTCACTCTCCACTGTCCCTTCCACGGAGGCCAATGCCAGTCGCTGTCACATTTGAACTGGGCTTACTTTATGGTAAGAAAGTAAACATCTGTCAAGAGTGGGAAAAATGAAAGACTGAGCAGGTGCTTTAAGACCATCAGAGAGAAGATGTTCCCTTGGTGAATTTAGCATGCTGATTAAGACTGACTGCCCCGGTGCCAGCGTTCCTGTTTCAGGTCCCTGTTCAGCTACCTCTCAGGGTGGGGAGCGACTCAACCTCCCGAGTCTCAGTTCCCTGGCCACTAAGCAAGAGTCTGACAAGAAATAAGATAACACATGTATAGTGCTTCAAGTGGTCCCTGAAAAGAATATTCCCATGTCGACGTTCA
Source organism: Hystrix cristata (assembly GCA_004026905.1). NCBI lineage: Eukaryota > Metazoa > Chordata > Mammalia > Rodentia > Hystricidae > Hystrix > Hystrix cristata. The sequence goes on from PVJO010000007.1 coordinate 259,224, forward strand.
TGAGGACTATGTGGTTTATGTCAACTACAGAATGTGCTGGTGTGAAGACAGTCATAATGCCTCATGATGGCACACTGCTCATTTCTGTCACCTGCCTGGCCCTGGAGATGAAGTACCTACTGAAAATCTCCAATTAACAATATTGAAAGTAATTTCAATTAGTTAAAAGCCTTCAGCAATGTTCATTCCTAGAAGAAAAACTAAATTTCTATTTCAACATGGATGTTCCTCTTTCTTCAGTGCATTTTTTCCATTTGTGAAGCAGGAGGATCACCCTTTTTTGGAGGGATTAGTATACACAACTTCTTTTCCTTAATGAGCTGGATCCATAAGTACACCCATGCAAATGTGAAACACCACTGGCTCTCTCTGTCCATAGGTTCCACATCCACAAATAGAAAATATTTGGAGGAAAAATGCATCTGTACTGAACATGTACAGTCTTTCATCACTGTCATTATTCCTGAAACAACACAAGTATCTACATTGTATTATGCACTGCAAGTAACCTAGAGCTGATTTCAAGTGCACAGGAGGCTGCTCCCTGCTGTTACCATGTGATGCCTGCTGCCACCCCAGGGTTCTGTCAGCAAGAACCCCATTGCCAGATGTGGCCCCTGGATCTTGGGCCAGGATTATGAACCAAAATAAGCCTCTTTCCTTTATAATATAAGTGAATGAAATAAAGTATATGAGAAGATGTATGTAGGTTCTATACGAAAACTGTCATTTTATATCTGGGACTTGACCAGTAGATTTTGGTGGCCTCTTCATGGAATCCTGAAGCTCATCCACCACAACACTAGGGACAACTATATTCAGTCCGGAAAGGGGAGAGTCAAGGAGCCCAACTTCTGACAGAGTGTTCTATAGAGGATGCGATCAAGGAAAAGCCCAAGCAGCAGGACTCTACTCAGCAACCTGATGCTTTCCCTGAGACAGCCTAGAACAGGTCTTAGAAGAGGCCTCTCTAGGTGCTGTGTTAACCAATAACTAGTCTTCCATGTTTAAATTTCAAGCAAACATTGAAATGTTGGACAAACAGATCAAATCAAATACTTGAAAGATACAAAGAGTACACTTAAAAAATACTGTTCTGTTGGTTCCCTGGGGATGTCACCACCTTGCCATTACTGGTAAGATGCCAGACCCTACCTGTTTCACAGACTCTTCCCCGAAGCAAAATAAGATAGTCACCTTGAATAACTTCAAATAGGAGAAACTCTTGCTGTCATTCCTCTCTAGCCAGCTGGAGAACCACCCTGTGGCAGGGACTGCCAGCTACCTAGGTCACATAGTACCTTCCTAACAGACCGATCATTTAGAAGGAAATGCACCTACATTTCCCAGACTTCCTTGAAGAAAGGGTGGTCACATGACACATTCTAGCCAATGAAGGGTAAGCATAAATTCCTAGGGGATGGTGCTGGGTACCAGGAAAGCTTCTATTTAGAAAGAATGACAGCCGAGCATGCTGGTACACGCCTGTAATCCCAGGACTTGGGAGGCTGAGACAGGAGGCGCGAGTTTGAGGCCAGCCTGAGCTACATAGTGAGGCCATGTCTCAAAAAAAAGCAAGTGACACAGGGAATGATTTAGTTAGTAGGACATCTGCTGCTCCTCTTTCTCTCTTTCTTTTTGCAACAGCATCTCACTTCATTGCCTAAGCTGTTCTCAAATTTCTGGGCTCAAACAATTCTCCCGCCTCAGTCTCTGGGACTGCAGTTATATGCCACCACATTCAGTTTATTATTTTCTTTTAAATATACTTCAGCTTTAAAAAATGTGTTTGTTTAAAGAAAATAGTAAATTTTTGAGGTGGCAATCAGATATAAAGATAGAACTGTGTAGCAGGAGAGAAGGAACCTGGCTGCTTTTCATTAATAGTTCCAAAATAACTAGTTATTATTCTTATGTATTACCAGTTGCTCCTATTTTTTGGTGACCAGAAGGGGAAGAAATTTTAGACCAATATTGGTCAAAACACAAAATGCACTCCAGCTCTTTGGACTTATTTCTGACAGTGTGAATTACAGCTCACTGGTTTACAACATCTTTATCAGCTGTGTCATGGGCATGAATGTGGGGACAGTAAGTTGCCTGAAGTGTTTCTTCTCGATAAATGGCTGTTTTCCTGTCACAGAACCATACCGATATATGGCTGGAATGACAGTGAAAAGCTATGTTCTTGGGTTTTTTCCTTTACTGTTCTTACCTATTACTAGCTGCTTGGACATCAGATACAGCCCCTGCCCCGGTTTCTAGGGAATGAGCATGTTATACTTTATTGTCCACATTCATACTTTATTGCCCTAGTTCCAGACACTGCTCTCATTAAATCTCACAAGAGTTGTACTCCATTTTTACAGATGAGGAAACAGGCTCAGGAATGTTAGAGATTCTGCACAAGGTTGCAGAGCCTCTAAACAGTAGAGTCATGATGTGAACCAGGCTGCCTGACCGACTTGTGTATTGGTGGGCAGAAGATAAAACTGTCTCTGTTGTACAGTACTTAAGGGTTAGGTTGCTTCCCTTTAAACAATGAGATGCAATAAGAAACGTCAGCTAAGAAATTCATAAACACACAGGTAATTCTACATATTAACTATATAAACGCAAAAATGTCAATATCTAATGTCAGTAGTTACAAAGTCAAAATCTACCCATGTGTCATGGCACATGCCTGTAATCCCAGTACTCCAGGGGGCTGAAGCAGGAGGATACCAATCTGATCCCGGCCTGGTAAACCTAGAGTTTTAATGAGACTCTGTCACAAAATAAAAACCTTTTTTTTTTTTGGTGCTGGGGATTGAACTCAGGGCTTTGTGCTTGGAAGGCAAGCACTCTAACCACTAAGCTAAACCCCCAGCCAAAAAGCTTTTTAAAAAGACTAGAGATGGAGCTCAGGGTGAAGGCCCTGGTTTCAAACTCCAGGATTTGGGGGGGGGGATATCATAAACTTAGAAAATGAGAAAATGACTACCAATGGGCACAGGATTTCTTTCTTTTTTTCTTTTTTTTGGGAGACAGGGTCTTACTATGTAGTGCAGGCTGGCCTTGAACTCCTGGAGATCCTCCTGCCTCAGCCTCCTGAATGCTGAGATTATGGACATGCACCATCATACCTGGCCAGTATTTCTTCTGAGAGCGGCCAGTATTTCTTCTGAGAGCGACAAAAACATCCTAAATTTAATTACCATGACTACAGCATAGCCCTGTGACTAGAGTAAACAGTAATGAATCGCACTTTTTTTTTCCTTTGCAATACTGGGGATTGAACCCAGGGATGCTGTACCACTGAGCTACATCCCCAGCCCTTTCTGAGATAAGAACTTGCTAAATTGCCAGGCTGGCCCCAAACTTACAATCCTCCAGTCTCGGCCTCCCACGTAGCGAGGATTAAAAGGCACGTGTTACCTGCAGGGCCTGAACTGCACATTGTAAAGGGGTAAATTTATGGTATGTGACTTATCTCTCAAGAAAGCCACTAAAAACAAAACAAAGCAAAACAGAACAGAAGAACAGCTGGGACATCAGGAGGGTTGTGAGAAATGGGATGGGTCCCCTAGGGAAACTTAGATGGCCATGTCCAGAAATTCACATATGCGAGCGTGTCTTGAGCTCAAAAATCTCCTTTCATTTTTACAAAGAACAATCTGGTCCACTTCATAGACTGGCCGATAATACTGACAAATCAACTGTTAATTTACTAATTTGGAATGAAAAACAGTGAGTGCAAATTACACAGGGAAGCAAATTATCACAGGAAGGCCGCGGGGAGGGCTCCTAGTTAATTAAACAGGGAACCGCTTGTTGAATGTTAGGTTAGAAAGAATAGTGCTTGTCACAATGAGTGCCCAGTTAGGAACGGCTAAGGACAGTGACATTACAAGACCTTCTGTAGCTCCATATGTCCACCTCTGTCACAGTCTGGGTCTTACACAGGCCTGGCTACATAGTGGCACCTACCCCATGCCTCTCAGGCAGTCCTTTTTCATTGGATGCTCAATTCGCTCTCCTGAAGGACTTCTTCTTCTTTAGAGACAAATCCTAAGAACTGAGAGTCATCTGCTGGGGGTTTAGCTCAGGGGTAGAGCACTTGCCTAGCAAGCGTGAGGCCCTGAGTTTGATCCTCAGCACCTCTCCACCAAAAAAAGACCATGCAAGTCTGTTTTGATCCAGGATTTGCAAGTTGATGGTCTGATTCTCACAGGCAACCTGATCCCCATGTTCCTGGGCAAAGCCTCACGGGGTGCACCAGATAATTGGCAACAAAATCTGCAGCAACAACTTAACTACAAATCGTTCTCTCTTGATGGGAGCTAAACTCCCCAAGTTACTGTGTTTCTATAAAATGAAATTCTAGAGGTCATGCTTTTCCTAATTCATTCAAAAATGTATCTAATGAGGGTCTGCTATACATGCCAGACCCTGTTCAAGTGCTGGGAATACAGAGGTGAACACAAGAGCCTCTGTCTCTGAGAGAGAACAAATAAACACAAACACTTCAGTAATTCAGGTACTCACACATTCTATGAAAAAAGAAAGAGAAGTACATGAGACAGATATACTGGGTCATCAGGGAAGTCTCTCTCATTCTGAACCACGAAACCCAAAGTGGGGGGGTGGGTATGAGGAAGATGCTACATGTAAAGGCAATGAGGCAGGAACAAGTGTGACACCTTCAAGAACCAGAAACAAGGGGCTGGGGATTTAGTTTAGTGGTTAGAGTGCTTTCCTTGCAAGCACAAGGCCCTGAATTAAATCCCCAGCACCAAAAAAAAAAAAAAAAGAACCAGAAACAATGCTCATACACCGCATAGCAAGTAAGAACCATAAGAAGGGGGCAGAAAAGTGGGTGAGGGCCAGTCACGTGGAGCTTTGCAGAGCACGGGAACAGGGCAGGGATGAATTTCACTCTGAAAGGCACAGGATGCAGGAATTTCTGAAGGGGCTCGAGCAGGGGAGGGTCATGTACTGACATGCTTTTAAGAGATCACTTTGGCTTCTGTATAGAAAATGGGCCACAGAGGAAGCACTTTTCATGAAGCTCAGAGAGAAATGCTTTTCTAGCTGCACAGCTATACTTACTACAATGTTGAAACATTAATACGTATTGATTGACCACAGCTTGATAAGGTTTATGGTGAAAACCCAGGCCTTCCTTGACCTGAGGGTTAGGAAGGCAAAAGCAACAACACACATAGTGGGTGTGTGGGAAATTTCTGAGCACCTTCCTCAAGACACACTGTAGCAGGATGAGCAGAAGGCCACTCTCGTCACCCTGAAACACATGCACTTCTTGATGACAACTTCCTCTTCTGTGCTTTCCTTGAGTAAATGGACACAGAACAATATCCCAGCAACATTTACTGTTTCAGCACTGGTGCATGCTGAGCACTCCGGTAAATCATGAAGCGACAAAAAGCTGCTCAAATATGTACACTCTAGGAGGGAAGATTCTGTCAACAAAAATTATCACCAGTCGTGTGACTGAAGAAGGAATGAGATGAATTATAGAGAGGGTAGATATTTTGTGTAGCACAACTAGCCTGAGTGAAGAATTATTTAACAGAATTATCTAGGAAAGATAAATTCCTGAAAGGAAATTTTCGGATCTGGTTCATACACTACATCCAGGAGGAGATGCAAACACTTAGAAGTAGTTTCAGGACAACCCCTTCTCTGAGATTTCATGCTTTATGTTCGTTTACTTTAAGACTATAACTAGGTGTTGAATATTGTTTTGTTTATAAAAGCAAACAAAAACAAGCAATACACCAGGAGAGCAGAAGAAGAAAACAAAGCCATCTGTCTACCCACCCAGCCAGCATTCTGGCTCCTCTACCGAGGTCTATGAGTGGCATCTAACTGCCAGGTCCTGGGAAAGGCACAGAGATCCAGCATGTAGAGGGGGGATGAGGCCCTCGCTCCGCTCTGGACAGAGAAGACAGGCACTGAATGGCTAATCACCCAATTAACTCCCCACAGAGCTAAGTGCCCCAAACTGAGCCCATGGCACTGAGCTCACATGAAGAAATAGCAGCTAGATACACTCCAGGAACTATTTCGAGAAGACTGCACAGCTGGCAATGGGACATTACACATCATGCTTCACTGGCTGTGTTCCATAAGAGGAAAGCAAAGGGGAAGTCAAGGGGAAGACCCAGAAATAGGGCAGCTGCCCCCACGGGCTTCCTTCAGATGTTATCAGATGTCTCCTTTACGTGCCGCTCAGCCACAAGATACCCTCTCACCCCTGGAAGGCTCTGTCGTACCTGAGAACGATGGGCCTCTTTCTCTGGGTACATCTCCATTTTCTGAGCTCACTTTCCCAGGACCACTCCTAGTATTTTCACCGTTGGGTAGATCTGTTTTTTCTGGAGTTGTTGGTTTGCTTTGTGCCTGGCTCTGCTTCAAACGACTGAACTTTGGGGACACTGTTGCAGCTTGAATCACGGGAGACTGGGGTTTTGACTGGATTGGTTTTTCCAATTCTCTGGCCTCCTGCAACTAAAAGACAACAAAAGGATTTGATCTAAACGGGATTCAGTCTTAGCATCTTGGTAAGGAACAAAAATTATGCTAGCCTATTGCTTAAAAAATTTCCAACCAGGAAGACAAAAATTTAAAAAGGAAATAAATTCAAGGAAACTTTGAATGTGACAAACTCAAAGCAAATTCGAAATGCAAACTCTAAAACCCACACACAAGATTCTCTCTCTGATTTTAGAATGAGAAGAAAAACACAGTTCAGAGAATTTGAGAGAAAAAGAGATAAAGTTTAAAGTGCCAGTGACCCTGCTCATGCACTGAGGCCCACATGAAAGAGTCTGGAGGTGACAATGACATCTGCCCCACAGCAGGGAGGGATGCCACTCACCACTTGGTTTTCCATGCGGGTGAAAATGACGTTCAGCATCTGGGTGAGCGTGGCCTTGGCGGTAGTCTGATTGATGAGGTTTTTGCTGGCTAAGTAGATATTGTAACATGTCCTCACTGTCTGTAGGATAGTACCCTCATGAATTTCAATGTGTGGGGAAGTCACTGCAGTCAGAAGAGCCTAAACACAGACCAGAAACTGTCACTTTCACAAATGCTCACCTCCCTCCTGCTCTTCCCCAACCAGACTTTTCCAGGGGAGTGGGCTTTGCTTTTATTCTTTGAATTCAAATATGGCTCTGCAAACTAGACTGGATGGATTGGCACTAAGCACCAACTTCCAAGTTTAAAAGCAATTACTAATTCCCCAAGCCCCAAATTACCTGAAGTTAATTATGTTATGTGGAAGTAGGCTTTTTACTGACTCATTTTTTTAAAAGCTAAATGTGAATGTTAATGCTGACTGAAAAACCTAGGATGAAAATTACAGGCACTTCTCTCAGAATGAAAAGAATACTCCCACTTGGTCTCACCCACACGAACCACAAAATATACATGCTTCATTGGGCAGCCAGTCTGTCAGTTCCTTGGTTGGTTGGTTCCAGGGGGGCTGTGAGAGAGGTGCAGCTGACACAGAGCCAATCCTTATAGAACTAAAGTATGCAGGACCAAAGATTCAGAGGATGGGCCACATCCATCCTGCTCCTGTTCCCTGACAAGCAGATGGCCCCATCTCATGCCAACCCATTCCTGGCAGCTGATGTGCAACAGGGAAACAGAATGGGGGACACAGGCACAGGGGCAAGCTGCTGATAAGAGTATGGAAGACCTGCTGAGAAACGGCAGGCTGGAAATCCAGATTTTCTATGGTCATGCTCCACAGTCCACGGTTCATGGTGCATGGTGGGGGTCTTTCCATGGGGAACAACCAGAGGATTTCAAATCGATTTAATTCACAGTTGATTTACGAAGTTATTAGTGGAACTGTTGCTTATTATGAAAATGCACCTGGATCTATTCCTGTCTCAGGCCACGCTAATAAATTCTGACACTTAACAAAAGATCTAAGTGATGCTTAAATTTTTCCATTCCAGCTCAGCACCACCTGAGACAACTAACACATGGTAAGTTAGAAGTCTAAATTCCCAAAAGGAACTAGCTTTCTAATTTAAAACCCACATCAGGCAAACAAACAGAAATACCTTAATTATTTGTAACTGAACCCCTTCATCTGTCTGTGGGCCCTGAAAACAATTGCAAATGGTTTCCACGATCCTGTCGATCAGTCGCTTCCCTGGGGCTCCACTGTCGGGGGCATTGCCAGTGATGTGTCCATATGCTATGAGTTTCTAAACACAGAAAGAAGAGATTAGAAGTTTCTGCCTGGCCAGGGCTGAGGCTGTCCATGACAGCAAAAGACAGGCAGTGAGCCTGGCCTTTAACTTCCGGTTCCTACATATGCCTCTGCACCCAGGAGGTGGCATATGTAGGAACAATGCTTTGTGCAGCTACATCCCATCTCCCAAACAGAGAAGATCTTGGCAATGGTGACACAGTGTCCAGTGGCAACGGCGAGGCACAAGAACACTCCCAGCATACAACTACTTAGTACAACCATACTAAAGAACAGGAGATGCTCAGTGGTTTGTTTTTTTCTTTTTAACAGATTTTTATTAAAATTTATCCAAAATTAGGGGCTGGGGATTTAGCTCAGTGATTAGAGTGCTTGCCTTGTAAGCACAAGGGCCTGAGTTCGATCCCCGGCACCACAAAAAAAAAAAAAAAAAGAAAAAAAAAAAATTTATCCAAAATTACACAAACTTACAGGCCATTACACAAGCTTACAGACCACAATACATTGTGGCTTTGCTTATGACAGCGAGCAATGTAAACAACCACATAGATGCAGCATTAAGTCACCACTACATAAAGTTACTGTAGTATCTAGTGTACATGTCGCTGTATTAAATTTGGGTTATTATGTTCTTGTTTATAAGATACCATTATTCCTCTGGATTCCCATTCCCTTTTCTCTTTGTGCTCTTCTTGTTCCCTTGGACCCTTTGCCTATTAGCTTATATCTAACCCTTTGCTTTTTTTTTTTTTTTCTTTTCCTGAGACAGGGTCTCACTATGTAGTTCAGGCTGGTCCTGAACTCACTATGTAGCTCAGGCTGGCCTTGCCTCAGCCTCCTGAGTGCTGGGATTAGAGGCATGCACACCACACCTGGCTTAATCAGTGGTTATCCAGAACTCTGTGAGGGGATGGCTAGAGGGACACAGGGTGGATGGCTAGAGGGACACAGGGTGTAACAGGGTGCTAGTGAGTTCTGAGGTAAAATGATCTAACATTAGATGGTGGCGCTGGCTATACAACTCTACTGATATACTGAAAATTGATGAATTATATACTTTAAATGAGTGAATTGTATCTGTTAGTTATATCTCAATAAAGCTGTTAAAATATTTTTTCTTTAAATACTAAGGTTCCTAAGAAAAATTAAAGATGCTCTACTTGAAGAAAACTAAGAAGCTACAGCAAGGGTAGGACTAAGGCACTTTCTACTTCTTTCCATTCTTTTGGAATGATGAATTACATCCATGCATTTTCTATTCCAAAAATTAAAGTAAAAGCAGTAACTGAATTCACATCTACATTATCAAACAACGTGTGCCACTAGTGGCTGGACAGATGTGGCTGCTTGGCTGCTGTCTCTGTCTGGTTACAGATCAGTTTGGGCACCTCACCCATTACTATGACTTCAGCATGGAGAATATAAAAGCCAAGAAACCTCAGGGGTCAGGATAATTTCCAAACCTGGCTGAGGTCAGAATCACCTGAGCGAGCTCACTAACAATATAAACTTCTAAACTTCAACCCAGACCTCTTGAACCAGAAATCGGGGGGCAGAGCCTGGGATCAGTGTTATTCTTCAAACTATCCAGGTTACTCTGATGGCCACCAGAGAAAGGGCACAGGACTTCTGAGGCACTCTGCTTTTGGTGAGCTGGTGAAGATTCTTAAAAATGCGGTTCTGTTCTTTATCCCTTTAGGCCCCTAACTGGTCACTCTTGCCTCTGCCTGCACAAAGCAGATGAGAGCTCCTGAGGTTACCTACAGAGCTGCCACCACTGTGGCAGGAAGACAGTCTATTCCAGAGTCCTGACCCCAATGACCTTCCCTCATCATTAGCTACAAAGCACCACCATTCGAAAAGACAGAAAAAACCAAATGAAGAGAATGCCTGAGAGTAGAAATAGGACACTGTTGGTGCAAGTGACTGAAGGAGCAGGAGTGAGGCCTTGTCTCTGCTGCCCAAGGCCCACCACCAGGACCCCCAGAAGAGTCTGTAGAGTAGGAGGGCTAAGTCCAGAGCCTTTCGCTTCACTCACCTCCCTGCTGCCGATGTGCAGGCTCCTACAGGGCAGGGCTGGTGCCTGGTAGGCAAGCTCTGGTTTTGACACCACTCTCTCCCACTCCTAACAAGCTCAAGTCTGTGGTGGGCACTACAACGTGAGTAGGACAGTCTACAAACTCCTCCAATGGGAATGCTGGAACGGAGGTTCCCCGGGGGTGGGGTGTGGCTCAGTGGCATAGCGCATGCTCAGCACGCACAAGGCCCTGGGTTTGATTCCCGGCACATGCACGCCAAAAAAAAGGGGAAATGATAGGAGGTTCCACATAATCCAATACTGAGGCTATAAAGCAAAAATGGAATGAATCACTAGAGATTTAAAGTATAAAAAAGGGGGGTTGGGAATTTAGCTCACTGGTAGGGTGCTTGCCTAACAAGTGCAAGGCCCTGAGTTTGATCCCTAGCACCAAAAAAAAAAAAAAAAAAAAAAAGACAAAAAATGATGGCAAGTATTCTCCCTCCCTTAGAGGGACGCATTACCCTGCAACCTGAAAAGGGTTTCCAATATGATTTTATTTCCTGTCTGTGCAGTGAGACAGGAACAAAGAAAAAGCAGAGTTCCTGAATCCTGTGGGTCTTTCAGGCTCTGCTTTCTCATCCTTCTCTGTGCCAGACACCCACAGACACTATGGATACCATGGCAAGTACGACAGACGCAATCTTGTTTCTCATAGTTTATATTTTCGGGGGTGGAGGGAATCAAAGCCCAAACTGGGACACATAGGACTCTGTGTGATTTGCAGACACCCCGTGCCCCATCTTCTTCCCCTCCCCTCTGCCTGGCCTGAGATGTTCCTGCCTCAGTCCCTGCCTGTACCTGAGAGGATGGAAGGAGAACAGAGGAAGGCGGCCTTTGGGCAGCTGGACCCTGATGCATGTGGCTAAGGGGGTGGTGTAGGCAAGTTCTGGCATGGAAGGAAAGATGGGAAAATATAAAACACTCTAACAAGCCTTCACTGGACCCACTGTACAAAGGAACACTGTTCAATATAAAAAGTAAGCTGCAGGGGCTGGGGATTTAGCTCAAGTGGTAGAGTGCTTGCCTAGCAAGCTCAAGGCCCTGAGTTCAATCCCCAGCACCCCCCAGTAAAAAAAGTAAGCTGTAGAAACATTGGTACAGGTGATATTTATAGGAAAAGGTAAAAAGGAAACAGAAGAAAGAGAATTACAAATTTAAACAGGCAACTGGTTTTAGGGTGGCCCGAAGGACTTCGGTCGTATGTATAAAGTTCTAAAAACTTTTAAAGAGCGAACAAAGGACAAACCATTTAAATTCATTTTTAAGTGTACACAAAATAGTCTAGAAATAAGTGTAACAGATAATGCTTGCAGTATTAGATAGCTCAGATCAATGGTTTCCTACAACTTTCATTGAGAAGCAGAAAGAAAACAGAGTTCGAGTTTTTATCTTCCCCTTTTAAAGTTCTATTTTTGTGGTAATGCATCCCTGTAATCTCATCTACTGGGGAGGCTAAGGCAGGAGGACTACAAGTTTGAGGAAAGCCTGGGCAACTTAGTAAGAGTCTATCTCAAAAAATAAAAATAAGAAGGTCTGGGGATGCAGCTCAGTGGTAGAGCTCTTGCCTAGTATGCATAAGCAACTGGGTTCAATCCTCAGTACCAAAAAAAAGTTTTATTTTTGTATGCTTACAAGGTATGAACTTCAATAACAGTGATACAAATACATAATTTCAAATTGAAGAACTATGAATATACTAGAAGGATAATAAAAAAAAATCTTACTATTGATATGTGACCAGCAAAACTTTAGCACAGACAAGACGGATCTCAGTCCCTTAAAATGAGCCCTGGCACTTGGGAAGTGTGTGATGGACCGAAATCTGAAGGAAAGGAACAAAGGGGCTCCTTATTGCTTCACAAGCGAGCAGGAGGGAGGTCTCCAGGCCTCTCCTAGTGGGGAGAAGGAAGCTGAGCTAACAGGGCTCATGGCAGACCAAACCCTGGACCACCTTTGCTCTCATCACCTCTCCAAGCTAAATGAACAAGCCACAGCATGGACGTGTCTTGCAGCTAGCTTCAATTCTGTCCAAACCAGAGTTTACCCTTACACACTGGCCTTTCATTTCCAAGACAGAATTTCCTCACTCACTCTGGGAAAATCTAGTCAAACAGGCTTAGCAAGACAGCCACCAAGAGGAAGTACAGTTTTTTATTCAGTAGTCCAGGGAGCACCAGCCACTTTCTAATGTCATAAGAAGGATGGCACATTTTGCATCTTGCATCCTAATGCACCTATTAAATTCAAGAGAACTCTATTCTAAAAGTGACCACATGCCTTAAGCTCAAGACTCCCAGTGGCTGAAGTACAGCAGCACAAATCATGTGTGTATACATGGAGTTCCAGAAACAGACTATTTCTGTTAGTAAAGAGGCCAGAAGCACAGTTGTTCAGAGCCAGGGTCTGCAATTTTTTTCTGTAGAAGACCATGTACTAAATATTCGGGCTGTGTGGGTCCTGTGTTCTCCATTGCAACCATTCACCTCAGTCAGAGCAGCTGGAAAGCAGCCACACACAGTACATAAATGAATGAACATGGCTGCCACTATGAACTCAAAGAGTGTTCTGTGCCCCCCAAATCAACAGGTTGACGTTCTAACCTCCAATAGTGATGGTATTAGGAGCGTGGGCTTTTAGGAGGTAATCAGGCTTACATAAAATCATGAGGGTGCAGTCTTCACGATGAGATTAGTGCCTCCTAAGAGATCTACGTAGTTTGGGAGTCTACAAACCAGAGAGGCCTCATTAGGAAACAAATTACCCAGGACCTTGATGTTGAATTTTGTGAAATAAATGTGCGATATTTAAACCACCCAATCTACAGTGTTTTGTTATATAACACCAGGCTAAAGTACCAGCATTCCAACAAAACTTTATTTACAAAAGCAGGCAGCAGCTGGGTATGGGTGGCACACAGCCTTAATCCCTGCCACTCAGGAGGATGAGGCAGAAGGACTGGAAGTTTGAGAGCAGTCCGGGCAATTTAGTGAGGTCCTGTTTCAAAATAAGATAAATGGGATGGGGATGTAGCTTAATGATGGATTCAATTCTCAGTTAAAAAAAAAATACAGGCAGCAGGATGGATATGGCTCACAGACCATCACTAATAACCCCTGGTTAAGAATATAAATATGGGGTCAGGAAGTCCTAGATATCCATACAATTTCATTAATTCCTGGCCAGGAGACCTTAGACTGAGCTGATCACTTTACTCTCTAAGCTTTAGTTTCCTTGATTCTAGAATGAGGACAAAAGCAAATGTCTGAGGGTTACTGAAAAGATTTGGTGGTTTTTTTGTTGTTGTTGTTTGATACAGGGTCTCACTATGCAATTCAGGCTGGCTTTGAACTCTCGGTGATCCTTCCGCCTCAGCCTCCTGAGTGCTGAGATTGCAGATGTGTACCACCAGGCCTAAACCCTTGTTTTGTTTTGTTGAAAATATTAAACATGACAACATGGGCAAAGCACTCAGGCCCAGCACAGGCCGAGAGTTCAATGCAAGCAGCCATTACTCTCAGGCATTACTCTCAGCACATCTCAGCAAAGTTAACCACTAGCACCAACTCTCAAACTAAACCTTGTCATGGGGAGAAAACAATTGAAATTAAACTCACACCAAATTTCCTCAGAAAACATTCACAGTATCAAATATTTTAGGCTAGAAGTAGGATTTTGCCTGCCATTTAAGGATTCTTGGCTCCTTAGAGGTTTCACATAGAACAATCTGTATAAATTATCTTGAACAAGAAAACTGGTTTTTCATTTGGGAGAGCTGCTTCTATGAAAAAACTGTCATCAATTCTCAAGTATATTTGTATCAAAGAAGAGAGATTAATAGAGTAAATATTAGACTAGGAATGCCAAAAATGTGGCACGCCCACTGCCACTTTGCAGTCCTATGCCCCGGCAGACATCACTAATCAATGATAGCACTCTTTTCTCAAGAAACCTGAAGAGGCTGCACGTATCTTTTGAACACAGCTGTCTAAGCAATCATAACATAGAGTCAATTCATTTTTCATGTTTTACAAAATAATGGTAAACTGTGGATCTCCTCAGTATATTTTAAATGCATATTATATTTTTTTATCGATATGGGTTGCCCACTCAGGTGAAAAAATAAATGTTCTTTGAGGTCATCAGAAGTTCAGGAGTAGGTCTTGAGAAAATACAGGAATGCTGGATCAGAGATTAAGAAACCTATGTTACCACCCTGTTTCTGTCTTTTGCTACCTGTGTATTATTGGACAAGTCACCCTAACTTTTCTATTCCTGCTTTTTCATCAGTAAAAGGTAATTGATAATGAGGTTACCTGTGGCTCTAAGTAGTCCATCCTCATCATTTGCAGCTTCACTAAATGTATTTCAATAAATGTACTTCGAATGCAGCTACTCACTAAAATGTATCTGAAAGCCCTCAATCATTTATGAAACTTCTTCAGCCACTTGTGAACGTGTGCAGAGCAGTGAAAAACTTGAATTGTGTGATTCTCATGTCCTAGCTTGTGAAGACTCTGCCTTCTGTTTCAGTTTTCCAGTGCCAACAAATGTCTTTTTCTGCATTTTTGTGCCATGTTTTTCACATTTTTGTCCCATTTTGTTTTTCAGATGGCCCTTAAGTGTGTGTTGAACTGCTTTCTAGTGTTCAAGAGCAAGAAGAGAATGATGTGCCTTCTGGAGAAATTACATTTAGACAAGCTTTGTTCAAGTATGCGCTACAGTACTGCTGCCAGTAGTTCAACATTAATGAATTACCGATACATATTAAATAAGGTATCTTTAAAAAGAAACACACAGAGTACAAAGTAATGTACTGATCAGCTGATGGAAATGCTGTGACTAGAGAATTGAAGGAATCTAACCCTAGCGTTCATTACTTCATGTTGACGGTGACTTTATAGATCATAACTGCTATAAAAAATGGATGTGACTATTTTCCTGTGCTTGATATTATGAATTAATACCACCAAAATAAAGGCTTTATAAAAGTGCTTTATATGCCTATGTGTATCAAATATTCCAATTAATGCTAGAAAAACATGCATAAAAGTACAATAAAATATTTCTAGGGAAACAAACGCTCATTTTAGTTAAGGAACTCAGATCCCTCTTTCTTCCCTCCCCCATAAGATCTCCACAAAGAATAAGCTACTCCTTTCTCCACCTCCAAGGACATGCTGAGTGCCCAGGGCCATGCCCAGCAGGGCTCTATGTAAGGAATGCCTGTGGCTTGAAGGAACCTCTTTATACCATGAAGTCTAAACACGGTACCTGCAAGCAGTCAAGGGATGTGCTGACCACCCGGGGGGACTTGGACTGGCAGGCTAGCTCGAATGGAAGGAAATACTTGTCAGCTTCAATGAAGTTCGCCTTTGGTGGTGCTGCAGCGCCCAGCCTAGAAGGAAAAGTAGGAGAAAGCAGAGAAGAGTTTTTTTTTTAGCTCGCCTCCCCTACCCCTTACTCTAATTTCCCATTACACTGGCAACCATTTAATTAAAAGTGCCTACAAACTATATTTTGGGGCTAGCCAATTAAGTTGAACACATGCAACTTTAGGAAAAAACCACCAAAGGGCCACATGCAGAAAGAAAGGCTTGTCTGATTAGTGACCTGAATCAACAGCATCCTAGTAGCAGCTGTGCTACCACTATAGCTCTAAAATGTCACTAACTGGCTTCAGTACTGTGACGATCCGCAGCAGCCACTCACACAGTTGTCTTCAGTAAGCATGCCAACCAAGAGACAAGGGCTCTGCCTCTTTTTTCAAGAAAGGATACAAGGGCATTAATCTGACCCTTTGTAACCTCTCCTCCAAGTATGCAAGCATTGACTATGAACCCAGCATTGGTTCAGATCTACTGACTGTATTCTGCTGTGTGCCAACACTGTGCTGGGAGAGTGTGTACTGCCTCCGAGGATTAGAAACAGGAGACAATATGCACAGAAAGGGGTGGCCACACCAGGTGTGGTGGCACACACTTATAACACCAGCTACTTGAGAAGGTGAGGCAGGAAGGAAGTTTGAGTCCAGTTTGGGCAACTCAGCAAGACCCTGGCTCAAAATTAATGACAAGGGGGTGGGTGTCTGGGTATGTAGGTCAGTGGTACAGCACCCCTAGGTTCAATTCTCAGTACTGTAAAAGAAAGGGGGTCATGTGTGGCCACTATCTGCCCCTTCATGCTGCATTTCAGCAAGGAGAAAGTTCTGTTGCTTACCTTTGCTTTTCTATTTCTGCTTTAATTTCATCTGTTGGGGGAAGATGTAAAAGTTTATTAGGAGGATGCAAAATTTAGGGAAAAGAGAACTTTATTACAAGGCATTTGAAAACCATTAAATTTTTAAGTACTAAAATTTTGATATGAAGTCAAACAGTTATAACAGTAGTAAAAACAGCTAACACTTACATAGTAATTACTATGTGCTAGGCATTATTCTAATCCTGTTTTAATTCATTTAATGCTTGCAACAATCCTATGAAGTGAGCACTACTATTACCTCCATCTTATTTAGCATGGGGTTTCTCAACCTAGGCGCTACTGACCTCTGGGGACAGATGGTTCTTTATTATGGTGCTGTCCTGTGCACGGCAGACTTAGCAGCATCTCTGGCCTCCACCCACTGGATGCCAGCAGCATCCTCACCTCCTGCAGTCTCCAATACCAAAAACGTTTCTGGGTACTGCCAAGTGTCCTCTGAGCAAAACTCCCTCTGATGAGAACCAATGATTTGGATGAGGAAACCAAAGTAGAGGAAGAGCAGGTAGCTTGCCTGCTGTGTGTCACCAAGAACCAAGGAACCAGAATTTGAATGCAGGTACTGTGACTCCACAGTTCACGTTCTCTCTATCTACTTCCTCACGCGGCAGAAGGTATGTTAGTGGTGGGAGAGCAACATCTCAACTGTGTAAAAAGATACACAGAAGACTGGATATGAATGCAAGAAAATACTGAAACAAATATAACCAAATATTGAAAGTAGTGGGATGGTGACTTTTTTCATTCTTTTTCCCATTTTCTATCATAAGCATATACACTTTAGTAAACACTTTTTAAAATTTAAAACAACTTAAAATGTACCATCTCAACCATTTTTAAGTGGATAGGTCAGTGGCATTAAATACGTTCACACTGTTATGCAAAAGCATATGTTATTCTGTTAAGTTAAAATAAATTTTAAAATTTCTACTTATCATACAGATTATAATATCTACACAGCTGAAGTTACACAAATAGTGTCATCATTCAGACATCACAGTCTCAGAGATGACAGTCTCATTTCCAGGAGAACAAAGTTTCATGCCACCGAAACAAGAGAACACCCTGTCTGAATACACAGAACCTCCCCACACCCACTTGGCAGAATGTATTCCTACACGTTAGGCCCCAGTTCCACGTATTATCCAAACAGCTCCAAGTGCCTAGCGTTTAGCTACCTCTGGGAGGCTGGCCTCTTATACAATATCCAGGGGCCAGTGGTTTGCACAGGGCTTTAGTTATCCTAGCAGCCCCAGGAGAGGGTCATGGAGGTTATTAGTTTCGTTTTGTTTGGACAATGCTATCCTGTATGGTACTTTAAGAAACAGAAACCAAGGGACTAGACTTACTACACATAGTACCTTCTAACCTTCTGGCTGGTCTTCAAAGTCTTTTTATTATATATATTAAACACAAAACAAAAACAAAATAGGAGAAAAAAGGCCAGGTGACTAATACCAAATATTATGCTCATGGACTGTAAGACCTGTGACACGCCAGGTCTGTTAAAGGGAGATGTACGGCATGGATGCTACCCTTCATGGACCAGAATTCTCCAAGGAAGGACCTCCAACTTGCCCCAGCAGAGGCCCTCAAGCCTCTAAGAGTGGTCCAGGACATCCACCTCATAAGCTTTCAGAAACCTAGACCAGTAACGCCAAGGCTCTGCTTGGGAGCAAGATCATCTGCCACTCTGTGACAGAGGAGGGACGCTGCTGCCCTATCACATATGTAAAGTTTCCTTCTAGTCATGATTACCGAATTAGAACTCAATTTAAGTGTTAAATTTATCTGAAGCAACCAGGCCATCAATAGAGTCCAGTTGGAATACCACTGGTGCCAACTATCAGTCAATGAGTCAGTCACCACGATGGCTCCTCACGGTCCACATAAGCACTAAGAGTAACAAAATCAAATGCAGAAATTATACACAAAGGTTTATGTGGGCCAGCAGGAAACCTCAAGGAGAATCAGGGCAGGTTTAAGGTATTAGGGGCAAGGAGGTCTCTCTCTCCACCCAACAAGGCAAGAGGTACACCAGCACCTCATCCCAGCTCACTGGTACTGGTCCCTCTATAGACCCAGAGCCCAGAGGGGTCCACTGTTTTGATTTTCCCCAGAAGTTAAAATCCAGGGTCAAAATCCTGGGAGGAGCCCAGGAGAAAGTGCTTCACTCGCTGTAGAAAAGTAACTGTAGGAGATAAAGTGGTTTTTGAAGACTATGACCAACACTACAAGGACAAAATATCAAGTTTGGTACAAACTAAAAGAGCCAAAGAGCAAATAACAGCCAAAGAGCCAGAGAACCAGATTCCAAGGCCAAAACTCTGCTATAAATTTTACAGATGAAGAAACAAGACCCAGGGAAGTGGACCTGGGACTTGACCCTAGAAAATCAGACTCTAGAGCCTGTGTTCCTAACCTCATGGATTCTTGACTTTCAAGTAAGGTCACAGGATTAATCTGTGAACTATAAACGCAGAACAACAGAAATATGTGTCTTTGCTAACACTCATAAAAACCACGAGTGCTGCAACTATGGATAGTTCAAAACAGTGGTATTTTTCCCACCCTGTGAGCCCTCTCCAGCCGGGAAAGCTCATTTACAGCCTCAGCTCTGGAGTCTCCCAATCCTCTTTTCTGACCTGCTGCAGCATGACCACACCAAAGTGCACCTTAGTTTTTGAACCAGAGTGAGGGAGGGAGGGCTGGTATGACTAGCAGCCGCAGGAGGACCCTCCATGAACTACTGCTTCAGGGGGTCCAGAAAGCCAAGGTTGCAAATCCTGCGGTCACAGATTTTCTCTAGATTTTAAAATTTACCCTTATATAGCCCCAAGAATTAGGACTTGCTGCACTTTCTGAACTACTTTTTGTTGAAGAAAAAGAAACCTTGAAAATCCTCTCCACTGGGCACAGTAGGGGTCAGGATGGTATGGCCTTTTTATAGGGGAAGGAAGAAGTTTGAGGAGCCAGGAGGGGCTAGCCTGTTCCCACCTACCTGTGGGCTGCTCATTCTGGAGGATGCTGTGTGTCAAGAGGAGAGTAACCAGAACAGAAACAGGGAAACTAATCAGGTGACACTTGCTAATAATCCAGTGACAATGGGAGCTTGGCCCAGGCAGAGAGAAGCATCAGTTTGAAGCTCATTACAGAGACATTTTTGCAGGCTGGAAATGTTCAGCGTAGTCCTAGTGTCACATGGTCCCATCTAACAGTTGAGTTTTGAGTATACATGGGAAACACAATTGTTTTGCCTGCTAAAAGTGGGGAGAAAAAAGAACCAAGGAAAAGTATGTGGCAAGAGGCACCACAGCCTGGCACAGCCTCGTGTGGTGGGAAGAGAAGAAATAATTATGAGATCCAGAGAGCTGGGTTCTGGCCCAGCATGGACATCTAGTAGCTGAATAATGCCAGCTGGGTTATTAAACATTCCTGAATCTCGATTCCCTACTCTAAAAACTCTGGATGACAAGAAGCAGCCTAGATGCTCCAGAGACTGTAAGGGGGCACTCTTGACAACCCCAAGAGATGTCTTGCCAGGTTACTGACTAGGACTGCGGCTGGCACACAACAGGTGGCCAATATATACCAGTTGTGTTGGTCTTATCTTAAAACAAGAGTCATCAGAAATACAAAAACTCCAGTGCCATCTGTGGAACCAAGCCAAGTCAAAGGAAAAAAGAAAATGAGTAAAACAACCATGTCTGCCACTGTGGACATTCCATGACTGATCACTAGCAGCAAGTGCTCATTCTGTTCTCAGTGCAACGCAGGGCGGCAAGAGTCCAGTAATCATCTATATCACCCACAACCAGTACACAGGTGAGGAATCTGTGCGCAGAGAGGTTAAGCCACTTGCCCCAGTCACAGTGGGAAGGGCTCTCTGCAGTGAGGATGCACTCGCAGGCTGTCTGTTCCAGGGTCACACGCCCCACCCACTTGAGGAGGAGAGGAGCATCTGGTGGGGCAGACCTGCTGCTCCTCATTGCCCTGCATCCCAACAGGCGCTGCCTTCCCAGCTGCCAACAGAGCAATCAGCAGCAATAAATGAGCAGGCAGAAGGGGAGGGAGACAGGTGGCATGGGGTGGGGCTTATATATCTAGAAAGTCACAGTTTTCCCAGGAAAGCATTTCTGGGCACTGCCATTACCTACAGGAATGGGTCACATCCTCACTCATCAGCAATTCTGGCATTGTCACTTTCTCCCTTCCACTCCCAAAGTGAGTCCAACAGTAACCAGTAACACTCTCACACCCACCCCTACCCAAAATCCCGCCCATGGTCAATGTCCCTAAATCCCACAGTATCTCTTCAAACACCTGATAGCCACAGCCCTCCCTTCTATACACACCAGCACTGACCCTGGATTCTTTCACGTCTGCCTCTGATCACCTCCTCCGCCCTAAGCTAGCCTGGTGACTGGACACACTCCGACGCTTATCTCTGTGTGGAACTGAATTTCCAGATCCTTCCTGACCTCTGCCCAGAGTGTGCTTTCCTCTCAGCTGACCCACTCAGGTGTTCCCGGGAGGACCTTATGTTGGCCTGTCAGAACTTGCCACAGCCAACATGCCAGCTTTCCTCTTTTGCATTTCCCAGGAGGGATCCTATTAGTAGGACTGCTAATAGAATAACAGGCAATCGATGGCCCCAACTCCTCTGACCTTTGGTCTTAACTTCTGGCAAAATCCCAAACTAAGATTATACTACCATCCTTGTTCGACCTTTCTCCACCTAAGCAGGCCTCTGGTGACAGGCAGGCTGGAAGGTCTACAAAGCTGTAACCACCAACCTCAGAAGCAGCCTAAATACTGCCAGTTAATCCCATCTTCTCTAGTTCTCTGCAATGAATGTTGCACATTACTCTCCTCTCAGAGCCTATCTCTTCCTTCCTAATTGGCACCATTATGTCACTTTCCTCTTTACTCATGAATGATGCTTCCTACATCACTCCTACATCACTCAGCAATTAGCAGCTGTAACAGGGAGACTCCCTGACTTCCTATTAGCGAACCTGCAAATCGACCTACTTTTTACCCACCCTCTGCCTCAGCCTGCTGTGGGAGTCTTCGATCCTTCCTCAGCGGCCTCTCGTCCATGCCTGCTCCTCAAGGAACTTCATACTCTCCAAACTACGCAGAATCTGACCACTCTCACCACCAGGGCACCACCACAGCAGCTTCTTCACGGTCTCCCTGTGTCAGCCCTTCTGCTCCCGCCAGCTCCAGAGCTTTTCTCCACACCGCAGCAAGAGGGATTCCCCCAAAGCACAGATCTGAGTTTATTACTCATTTGCTCAAAACTCTCTCAACGTCTCCCTGACTCCTTCAGAGTAAACTCTGAATCTTGACAGTGGCCTCCAAGCCTCTGTGCCGCTCCCTGCCATCCCTGTGGTCTCACTATCCACCTCACAGCTGCCCTCCCTCCCCCAGGAACCCCCTTGGCTCGCTCTCTTCAGTTCTCGGATGTTGCCTGCTTGCTTGGAGAGGCCTCCCTCATCACTGAAAACTGCCACCCGCCCTTCTCGTCACCCTGTATTTCTTTTTTTAACACCTTTACTTCATTTTACTCTGATTTATTCTTCTAATCTTTCCTCATAGTATTTATCACCCTTGACATACTATGCATTAGCTCACTTATAATGTGTCTTCTGCAGAAGAACATCAATTCTGTGACAATAGTCTCCGCTGTGTTCACTGCTTCATGCCCAAACCCCCACAACGCTTCAGCACACAGTAACAAGCACTCAAAATTTGTTCAGTGAATGAATAAGCTGTGTTTTCTCTTTCCTGCATTATTTAACTTCTCTCTCAATTGGCTCACTTCCCAGTAACATTCAAACAAGTTCGAGTCTTTTCTACCTTTAAAACAAGACAAAGCAAATCAAGACTCTTCCATGAGCCATGTCCGCCTCCTGTTCTCAGCACAGCCAGAGCTGGGGCGAGAGGTGTCTGTGTTCACTGCGTATTTCCGCACCTCCCACTCCCACCTCAGCCAACCTGTCTGTTTTCACCTGCACAGAGGCACCAAAACAGCTCAAGTGACGGCCAACACTGACCTGCATGTCTCTAAGGTTGAGGGCATATTTTTTTTTTTCCCCCGGTGCTGGGGATCGAACTCAGGGCCTTGCGCTTACAAGGCAAGCACTCTAATCACTGAGCTAAATTCCCAGCCCGAGGACATTTTTTTAAGTCTTTATTTGACTTAACCTCCCTGTAGCACTTGACCTTAAGCTTTTTGAAACTTTCCCTACTTCCAGCTTCATAATCACACAATTTGTCTTCTGTCGTCTGCTTATTGATCCCTCTCTCCCCTCCTCCTTCTGCAGACTTGGCCTCCTCTGCTCAGCTAGAAAACGCTGGAGGTCCTCAGGCCCGGGGCGCCCACCCTGACTCTCTCTCTCTGCATACTCTCTAACTGGGCTTTCAGCGCCCACTCTGACTTTGATGACTCCTAGATTTCTGTCTCAGCCTGGCCACTCTTACGAACATCAAGTTTATATATCCAGCTGCTTCCTATTACAACTCAGCTCAACCTCTTCCCGCCCTCTCCCCACCTTCCCATCTTAAAGAAAGCAGCACCGTCCTTCCAGGGAGTGAGCCAGGAATCTAAGTCAGACTTCACAGTTCTCCCTTTCTCAGGCTATTACCTGATCTCTACCGGGTTTTCTTAGCTTAACTTTCTAACCGGATCCAAAATCCACTCTCTTTGTTCTGCTTCTCTTGTCACCATTCTAGGCCACCAAGAACTCTCACCTGCGTGACGGAAAGTGCTTCTTCACTGCTCCCCAGCCACCTTGGTCTTCCTGGATGTTCTGATCACAGTGGCCCAAGAGACCTTTTCAAAACACACACCTAGCCATCCTATCGTCTTCCCTGTTCAAAACTCTTCACTGTCCTCCTGCTGATTCTCAGCTAAAAGATCAGTCCTCACCATGACGTCCAGGGTTCTGCACGGAGGGACTCTGGCCTCCCTCTTCTACCTCATCCCTGAACACACTTGCCCTTCACTCACCATGTTCTAACCTCACGGTGGCCTCTTTCAGTTTTCTCCAAAAGGCTGTCTTCTCTGCACTGAGCTACATCCCCAACCAATTAAAAAAATTTTTTTTGAGACAGTTTCACTAAGTCACTAAGCTGCCTAGCTCAAACTTGCAATCTTCCTGCCTCAGCCTCCCAGAGTACTGGGTCTGCAGGTATGTGCCATTATGCCAGGCCAACCTATCTACTGTCATTCATCATTCAGACTCAAATCTTCCTCAGGGAGTCCTCCCTCACTAGGACTTGGCTCCTGCCTTCGGGAGAGTGCAGGCTGTTGCTGTGATCTAGAGGGTGTGATCATTTGAATGACGCCAATCTTCCCCCTTAGATTGCCAACTCTATCAGAACAGGTTCTTATTTTTTTCCCTTGCAACATGACTTCAGATGCATCACTCAAATAAATACCTTCTGGATGAGGGTCAGCCTGGTTTAGTCAACAGACAAAAGGACTACTATATACAGAATAACAAAAAAACACTGACCATTCCCTA
Organism: Hystrix cristata; assembly: GCA_004026905.1. Taxonomy (NCBI): domain Eukaryota; kingdom Metazoa; phylum Chordata; class Mammalia; order Rodentia; family Hystricidae; genus Hystrix; species Hystrix cristata. The sequence continues at coordinate 283,330 of PVJO010000007.1, forward strand.
AGACTGAGGGAAATTTTTAAAAGCTTACATCCTAGCACAAGAAGGCTGTTCTTTCCACAAAACTATAAAACCCCAAGCTAAAAGGCTTATTTACAACCAAGGCAGTAAACCAAAACAAGTCTCAAACAGGAAGACTCCAGTAATGAATCAGCAAACGTAATACTATTTTCTAAGATAACTTCGCTGGAAAGAAAGTCAAGTAATTTCCTGGCAGGCCCCCTAAGCCTAGAGAAAATGGTGAGAACTAAACACAGCTCTGAGCTATTTATATAAAAGACTCCATGTTCTTGCTGATTAGGTACACATTTTCACAAGTTCGCCCTTTTTCATAAAGAACAGGCTTGCTGTTTTCTCCAGCAGCGCTTTCAGTCTCCCCTGAGATTTACAGGCACAGGACAGAGCTCTGAATCCAAGCATCCAACCACTCGCTTCATGCCTGTGGAAATGTTGGAGACTTGCAAAAAGGTCCATAAACCAACTAAGAGAAGAGGCAGAGAGGGGCACGCATTCACTTCCTTCTCCTTTAAATACAGGAACGCCACGGCCTCTCGAGTCTACAAGGTCACTCTTGGTACCAGGTCTGTGCCAGTCACCCACTGCATTAGCTCACTTGACCTTGACATACCCTGACACAGTCAGCCTCAAATTTATCATTTCCGGAAAGCGAGGCGTAAAGAAGCTAAATCATTAGCCCAAGTTCACAGGATTATCAATAAGCAAAGTCTCAAACTCAGCTGTAGATAAATTTTTCACCAGCCAATAAATACTTTTCAATCATCAATGGAAATCCAATTTTTTGTTTTTTAAGTTTTTTCTTGCAGCATGTAATGATTACATTCACTGTGGAGAGCTGGCACATGCAGACGATACATCTTAATTCTTTTTTCATTCTCTGTGATCCAATTTTTAGCTCCTATTTCTAGACAGATGACCTCCTTTTGAAGAAGCATCATAAAGCTTCTCAACAAACCTGGGTCATGAGACCTGCTACGTCTCAGAACTTTCATGAAATATAGCACCTGCAGACAAATGTTTACCCCAGAACTTGTGAACATTAAATGCTTTATTCTAGACAGTATTTCAATTTAAGGCTTTATTTTATTTTAAATGTCAACTTAGAGCTATTTTTGATACGGTGGTACCTCAGTTCACGAACTTAGGTCTTTCCACAATTCTGGTCGCAAACTGAACTAAATGAGAACTGAATCAAATTCATCGGTGAGGCTCAATGCTGACCTTACAAGGGACATTTGATTTGATTCTCATCCAGTTTGGTTTGTGACCACAATCACGGAAAGAATTAAGTTCCTGAGCTGAGGCACCACTGTATTTTTCAAACTTCATACTTAAGGTTCTTCCTAATGGTGAGAAGAGTATTTCTGGTTCCGGGCAGGGGGTGGTGCTCAGGATTGAACCAGGGCTCCTCGCATGCTGAATACACATTCTAACCATGGAGTTCTACCTCCAGTCCTAAATATTGAATGTTGCATGCATATTAGTAAACAATTAGGATTTATGAGTAATTGGCTCTCTCCTCAATGATATTCAAACAAGCTAAGTCTTTTCCACCTTTAAACGCACCCATTCCCTGAGCCGTATGTCCCGCTCCTCTTCCCAGCACACCCAAGGCTGGGGCAAGAGGTGTCTGTGCTCACTGCTTATTTCCTCACTGTCCACTCTTGCCTAAGCCCACTCCAGTCTGCTTTCACCTGCAGTACTCCACCAAAATAGCTCAAGCAATGGCCACCAATGAGCTCTGTGTCTCTAAATCCTGCATATTAAACAGAATGGCAAACTTTGTTTTTTTGGTTTTTTTGGCTGCTAGGGATCGAACTCAGGGCCTTGCGCTCGCTAGACAAGCACTCTACCACTTGAGCTAAATCCCCAACCCCGAGAGTAGCAAATCTTAAAAATGGACTTAATGCTCTACATGTTAGGACAGACGAGTGCCACAGCTAGGTTTCTCTACCTGGCTGTGCAGTCGTGAGCAGGTTGCTCATTGAGCCTGGTTTCCCATTGGTTGCCACAGATGTGACTCCAGAAGTAAGAAGAGGGAGTTTGCTGCTGCTGTCGCTGAGATACCATAAATCAGAAAAACTTAACTTCAGTGAATGTTATGTGAAGCCAGCTTTGTATATGCATTTCTGTCTTCAAGTCTCTAAATTAAACCAAGGACATGTGCAGTAAAAAGCAGCAGAAAAAAAGCTGTGATCTTTTTTATTAGAAGCTTTCAAATATACCTCAAAATTCAGCTATAGAAAATACAATCTGTCTACCGAAACTTCACTGCAATGTAATGATGGTTTTCAAAGACTTCATTATTCTCCACATAAGAACTTTCAAAGAGGTGCAATCAAGAATGATAGAAATGGGGGCTGGGGATCTAGCTCAGTGGTTAGAGTGCTTGCCTTGCAAGCACAGGCCCTGAGTTCGATCTCCAGCACAAAAAGGAAAAAAAAAAAAAAAAAAAGAATGCTAGAAAGGGTAGAATCTCAGACTCTGGAGCCAGACTGCCTGTGTTCATATGACTCTGTCACTTAATGGATGAGTCACCCTGGCCAACATACTTAACTTCTCTGGGCTTTAGTGCAGATAATAACAGTAAGAACTAAACTAAAGCACATGGCGTGGTACTTGGCACTCAGAAATGTTTACTATAGAGTAGGTTATCATACAGCTACTACAGAATTACATTCAGCAATTACAAGAAGCCACTCAATTTCATATGAAAAATACATGCATGCTTACTATTTTTTATATTTTCATGATTGAAAATAATGACAGCAAGAGTATTTTGCCTTTACTTAACACTTTGTGCACATTAAATCAGATACTGCATCTCTTTTCATATCTATACAAGAAAAGGTATTATTAGTCCATATGTACAACTTAGTTAAATTGTAGACAAATTTTTCCATACTCAATTTTAAAACACATTTTTTGCAAGCCTACAAACAATGTAGTTTAAAAGCAGCAATACAATTTAAAGTGACATCATGGGAAAAGATGTCTTTAAAAAGACAATTATAAAAGGTTTTAAGGATGTAATTATATTCCTCAACAGAGAACTAAAGGGTTGAAGACTATTAATACATATGAAAGCTTCATTAACAAGGTAAAGAGCAATAACATCCATGTGGTGGGTGCTGACTAATCCCATGATTTCTCCAGGTAAAGGTTAGAAGGATAATTATCCCTATTTGGACAGTCACCTGCCTCTGCATTTGGAACTTAGAGCAAAATGGATGAGTGGGATTACCCCAAGCCTCTTCCGCCCTGATTATCACTGCTCTTACAAGGGACAACCCCTGTCTTCCTTGAGCTTAGCACATCAACACAACAACGAACACAGTCTTTTGGTCATGTACCTTCTTATTTATTGCATCTACTAACCTAACAGAACAGTAAGTCGTTTCTGAACGAAAAATCACCTAAAGTTAAGAACATCAAATCTGAATGTGTAGTTTTTGTAGATTTTAAAGCTCAGATTAAAACAATAATCACAGCAACAAGCATCTGCTGAGTACACACTACGTGCCAAGTTCTTGGTAAGCATCAACTAACTTTGTACACATCTTTATAATAGTCTTATGAGAAACATACAAGATTAAGTAACCTACCCAAGATCAAAAATACTGTATAGCAAGTTGGAAGGCAGAGGATTTAAACCCAGGAAGTCTTGAGTCTCAGAGGCCACACTCCTAGCTTCTAACAGCCATATGATACAGCCCCTGCAGCCCTGATCCCCTCCCCCAATACACTATAACTGGTGGGATCCTATCACAAAAACTGTTTCCTGTAAGTACTCTCTATCATCCAAGCATTTCAACTCTGAGAGTCATTTACAGTTCCTCTTATCAAAATTAACAACAATCTACACATAGTAATCTCTAAAATACTAACCACATCACAATGCTTCTTCCACATAGGCTTGTTTCAGCTATTTTTCCAAATTTCTCTTCTCAAATGAGTTCTCTGGACACAAGGCTAGGCCTTGAGATACATAGTACAATGTCACTAGGTACTGTACAATGTTTTCTAGTGGTCATAAATGGTCATTTCTATTTAACAGAAATTACTCTCTTAAAAGACAGCCACTTTAAATCAACATTGTATGGGTTCCCTATGACAGTTCCTATTCTGCCATTGGAGTGGTGGCTCATCATCATTAAGGACAATGACAAGCCACCAGTCCAATTTGCTATTCCTTTAACCTGTAGCCAAACTACTTCTATCTAGGCCATTTCTTACAATTCACTGCTAAAACACTTAAACTGCACGTTCCACAATTAGGGTTGGAAAAATTTGAACTTCTTAACAAAAACATGATGCAAAAAAATCTAATAAACTCTCAGTATTATGACCCACATGACAATTTCATAAGTAGGTTCTAACAATGTGACATACAATTTGATGATTTTTTTTTTTTTTGAGACAGGGTTTCACTGTGTAGCTCAGGCTAGGCTTGAACTCATTACACCTCAAACTTGTGGCAATCCTCTTGCCTCAGCCTCCCAAGTGCTGGGATTACAGGCCTGTGCCACCATGCCTGGCTAATCTGGTAAAATTTTTATGTTAAGAAATTTTCTGAAGAAGAAATGAAACACTCTTCTGCCAAATAACTATTTTGACACTTCTAGAACACTGTTAAACTGATATTGAGAGGATAGAGTCCAGGTACATTTCAATATAGAGTTATAAATACCAGGTTTCTGCCTAACAAACTGCTTTGGAATTAATGTTTATCCTACATTCCTGACAAAACAGTATCCAATAGTTAGTTAGTCTTGGGTATCAGAATAGAAAAGCTTTAAAATCTAAGTCTCAGTAAATTCCCTCCACTGATCCTGAATTTCACAAGACTAGCGAGTTTCCGGATTATCCAGGCAACAACCATGTCCAAATCAAATAGTTTTTGACCCTTCAAGTAGTCTCAGATCCTCCCGATGAAACCTGTGGACCTTCTTCTCAGGAAAGTGCAAAGTTTACAACAGATTCCTAGTCCTAAAAGAACTCTATACCATGCACAAAATGAAAGCAGAGAGGTGATGGCAATCTTGGACAGAAAATCAACCAGTCCACTTACACAAGGAAAACCAGACCTCTTCACAGATTCCAAACCAAAGGCATTGATAGGGGTAGTGAATCACTTTAAGACAGCTCTGGTCAAAAGCACTGATTCTCCCTGCCTAGAACTTTTTCTTCTGAAACTCCACATGGTGGATACCAAGCTTGTCCTTCAATACTAAGCTCAAATGTCACATTCATAGAAAGGATTGCAACTGTACTTTCCTAACCAGACCATGTAAAGCAGTCCTCAAGGCCCTCATCACTTCTTGGTCTTTTACTTTCACAAATCAAATTACTATTATTCACAAATGTCTTGTTACTATTACTATTCAGAAATGTCTTGTTAATTTTATTTACTCATTTTGTCTTCTCTATTAGAGGATATTTCACAGAGAGACAGGATCTTGTTTGTATCCTCAGTGACTGCTGCAGTGCCTGGTACAGTGTGGGCATTTGATACGTAACTAAAAGAAAGAACATTGATGTTCGTATCGACCACCATACTTTTAAACTAGCTATGGTATGACTCAGACTTCTCTCCCTCTTTCCATAGTCTCCAGGTTCAGTCAAGCAGTAAACATTTACTGAGCACCTACTGTATGCCAGGTACTGTAGCAGCCTCAATGAGAGCTTCTTTGCTGTACACACACTGTATTTCAGGGGACCTTCCAGAATAGGCAGATGTCTTGCAAGTGACAGGCCTGGAGTATACAGATCCCCCTCTACGTGCCCTCTTTGAGGGAAAAAGCTACGGGAAATCCCCAAAGGAAGAGAAAACATTCACCAATTGAGTACTTCCAAAAGCAAGCCTCAGGGGTTTCCCAGCACCAGTTGGACAGCTCTTCCCACCTGTTCCGCGCACGTGGGGGCACCTCAACTAGCTGAGCCCAGATAAAGAAAAAACTTAGAGTAAAGGCTGCTGCTTCTGAGGACTTGAAGGTTGTTAGGGGAGGAATCAGGAAACAGGACAAGGAGTCGTGGCAAGAGCCCCGAGCAGGGAGGCTGGATAACCAGCTCGACAGTCACCAACTTGCTAGGTGACCTTGGGCCAGTCCCGAGCGCCTGGGCATCAGGTCCCCGGGTATAAAGAGGAAGAGGCCGGGTGGGGTATTCGGGGTCGGGGAGAAGCGGAAGCCAGGAGGCCAGGCCGGGTAACGGCCAGAGTGGGATGCCGGCGCGGGGCCGGGCCGGGGCGGCTCACCCACCGAGCGCCACCTGGCAGGCCCTGCGCAGCTGGGAGTGCTGGGGCCGCTTCACCTCCTTGTCGGCTAGGATCTTCTCCAGGGCCCGGGACACGAACATGCTCTTGGTCTGGCTCTCCTGCATGGCCCCGGCCCGGCTGGGGCTAGCAGCCCCGCGGGCTGGCGGCGCGAGCGAACGGGCAACAGAGACTGGGCCCGGCCTCCGGCCGGCACCGACCACGTCCGTGCCAGCCGCCCAGTCAGGAAGAGACGCCTCGGCCCCACGGCGCCGCCATGTTGGAGCGCGTCACGTGATCACGTGACAGGCGGGCCCGCTGCGGCCGCCGAGCGTCTGTCGACCCCGTGACCTGAGGGGCGGGGCCTTGTTTGGGCGGGGCCAGATCGGGATGAGGGGCGGGCTGGAGGGAGAGAGGAGAAGAGATGCAGAGGTGAGCGCGAGTGGGTAGGAGGGAAGGGGACCTGGGGACTGGAGAAAGGTAAGAGGGAGGAGGAGTGGAGACAGAGGTGAGAGGAGGGAGGGTGCGGGCTACGGGCGAGGAAAGAGGCAAGGAGGAGCGTGTGCGTGGAAAAGAGGACGGAAGGAGGAAGGGGAGAGAAGGTTGCAATAGAGTTGGTGAGTAAGAGAGGTGATCAGCAGTAGGAGGAGGAGAGAGCTGAAGCAAGGAGATGCAGGAGGAGGGAAAGACGACAGGAGGGGAAAGTGAGGGGAGAGAGGAGATGGTGGGAAAAAGAACAAGAGAGGTGGGAGATGACAGTAGAGAAGATGGGAAGAGGAAGTAAGAGGAGGAAAGAAGAATGAAATGGAGAAGGTGTGGTCGTGGGGCAGGAGGTGAGGCGCTTGGAAAGAACGTGCTGCGGATGACGGATGACGAGAGGAGGGAAGGTGAGACCGTGGAAGTATTTGCAGGGCAGAGAGGAGGGAGAATGTGTGCTCATGAACACTTTCCTCCTGCAGGTGGCAGTGAGCTGCACACCATCCATACAACCCTCCTGTCACTGCATTGTGGCCGGCCCCTGACCAGCCAGCTAATAAGCTTCTGTTCAGGGCACTGATTCTGCACACCTTGCTGCCAGGAAGGACTTGTCTCATTCTGGAGTTTCTAGTCTATTTTCATAAACCTGTGCTCCACACAATGCAGTGGGCAAGACACAGTGCTTTTGGGGCATTTGACAGGAGAACTTGACCAAGATGGCCAGTGTGAGAGTCTGAAAATGAGTATGAGAAGATGGGGGTTGGGGCCATAGCTCAGTGGCAGAGTGCTTGCTGAGCAATCAAGGCCCTGGGTTCAATCCCCAGCACCAGGGGAAAAAAAGATATCCTGCAGGGTTGCTTGCACTGCATCCTACAATCATGATGGTATCACAGCAGCTGTTATTGATGCTCCTAGACTTTCCCTAAGTGATGCTCCCCCCAGGGACAGCCTTGCTACTGCAGCTCACTTGGAAGCCTTGAGAACTGCCCACACAGATACACATAGACGTTCAGGTCTCTCCTGGACAGGTGGTACCAGGTTGCACTAAGTTGCTAAATTGTCCAGGCCAGGCTCAAACTTTTTATCTTTCTGCCTCAACTTCCCTAGTTACTGGGATTACAGGTGTGGGTCACTATACCCAGCCAGACCGTGTTACTCTCCTGTAATCCCAGAACTCTTGGAGGCTGAAGCAGGAGGATCTCACGTTTGAGCCTAGCCTGGGAAAGGTAGTGACTTAGCAAGACCCTGTCTCAAAATTTTTAAAAAAGGGCCGTGGATGCAGCTCAGTCGTAAGGCCCTGGGTTTACTCCTTTAGTACTGCAAAACACACACACACACACACACACACACACACACACACACACAAACACACATACACACACACCATCGGGTCTCAACTCACACATTTCCCTGGCCTTCCACCCTGTCTCTACCTAGTTGACATTTTCCACAGCACTTGCTGACCTTTTGTACTTGTCAACTTGTTTGTGGTCTCACTAGATTGAGGCTGCAGAGGGACAGGCTGTGTCCCCAGGGCCTGGTCCAGAGCCAGGTAGACTGTTTCCTGGCCATAAGTTCCATACTTTTCATGGCTTATAGTGTGACTTTCCAGCTCTTCCCAGCAAGAGGTAAATTCTGGCTGGGAATAGTGGCACACGCCTGTAATCCCAGCTATTTGGGAAGCTGAGACTGGAAGATTGCAAGTTTGAGGCCAGCTTGGGCAACATAGAGAGACCTTGTCTCAAAATTAAAAAAAATTTTTTAAATGAAAATAAAAGAGCTGAGATGTAGCTCAACATTCCCTGAGTTCATTTCCCAGTACCACACACACACACACACACACACACACACACACGAGATATAGTCTTTCTCTATCCCCTTGAACCTGGTCTAGCCTTCTGACTTGCCTTGACCAACAGAATGTGGCAAAGGTGAGGGTGTTTGCATATCAGAGCCAGCTGTTAAGAGCCCTGGCCCCCTCCTTCCTTTGCTCTCTTGGAATGCTGCATGATGCTCAGAAGCAGCTCTGGAAGAAAGAGCATGGGCAGAAAGCTCAGTCCTCAGCCAGCATACCAGTTGGGTATGGCAGCATGAGAGACCCTGGTGAGAACAGCAGCAGAACTGCCCAGACAACCCACAGAATATGAAAAGTAACACTGTTATTTTAGGCCCTACGCTTTAGGGTAGCTTGTTTCCCAGCAATACATTACTGAGATACTGCTTATTGCTCATGTGTTGAATGAATGAGAGGGTGAATGAATGTGTGAAATTCTCAGACAATCACAGTGCAGTCTGCTGAGTGACAAAGTTTCTACTCAGAGTTGAATCCAGGGCCTTCAGCCCTTTTTCTATTTTGAGACTAAGTTGCTCAGTTGCTCAAGCTGGGCTCCTCCTGCCTCAGCCCCCACAGACTGCACCACCACACCACACTGAGTGACAGGTTTTGAGCTGCGCCCTGCAGCAAGGTCAGACCATGTCACTCCCGTGCTGACAAGCCAGCAGTGCTTCCCCAGTGGCCTTGGAGTGGAGCCTCAGTTTCCCACTGTGGCTAATGAGGTGGGATAGGAGCCCTCCGATTTCTCTGACCTTGTCTCCCTCCCGCTTTCCTCCTTTCAGGACTCACAGGCCTCTCTAGAGTCCGTCCTGCCCGATCAAAGGTTTGACTCGTGTCCTTCGGTCTCAGTCGGCAATTCTCAATGAAGGTTGTATCACCCGAAAGGGCATTTGATTATTTCTTTGAGACAGGGTTTTGCTATGTAGCTCAGGCTGGCCTTGAACTCACTCTGTAAGTCAGGCTGGCTTGGAATCATGGTGAACCTCCTGTCTCGGCCTTCAGAGTGCTAGGCACCAGGCCAGCAGTATATTTTTGTCACAACGGGAGAGCAGTGGTGTTGGAGCTGGACAGTCTCACTGTTACAGCTCAAATATGAAGTGTCCCCCAAGGACCTGTGTATTAAGGGCTTGATCTCCAATGCAGCAGTGTTCAGAGGTGGGGCCTAGAGAGGTGAACGGATGTTGGGGGACTGATCTCACTGATGCGTCTGACTCAGTCCATTAATGAGTTCCTAGCTGAATGGGCTGTTAGGAGGCAGGACCCAATGGGAGGAATTAGGTCCCCAGGGTCACAGCTTTTCTTTGGCTCCTCTTTGCCCTCTCTGCTTCCTGGCTGCCATGGGTTGAGCAGCTTCCTCCACCATGCTCTTCCCCTGTGCCATTTCTGCTTTGGAACTAGCTAACCATGGACTGAAACCTCCGAAGCTGTGAGCCAAAACGAACCTTTTCTCCTTTAAACTGTGTATGTAAGCAGGTATTTTGTCCCAGCAACAGAAAGGTGATGAATATAAACATACATTAAAGAATGATGCCAGTGTTGTGTGGCTGGATGTTCCTGGAGGTAAGAAGCCTGTTGATAATGACCTGAGCCTAGAACCTAAGTCCACTTTGCCTAGAGCATAAAGTATTTTTAGCACAGTTTTAATATTGCTAAGTTTTCAAGAAATGCAACAATTATTGTAATTCAAAGGAAAAATGTATTTTATCAGGAACTTTACCAAACGTCATTTGTTGTTTGAAAACCCCATGAGCGCCATTTATACCAGCCATGGTGTTTGATTGGCTACAACAGCAGCCCTCATCAGTCTGCATTTGTAGCTGTCACAATTCATGGGACTCGCATTTAAATTCTGTCTTCTAGTGGAATTGTGCCTGAGCGTTTATGGATTGGAATAAAATTAGTAAATTATACATTACCTTCCTTTTGTTTCTTTTTTTGGGGTGTGCTAGGGATTGAACTCAGGGCCTTGTGCTTGCTAGGCAAGCACTCTACCACTGAGCTAAATCCCCAACCCCTTGTTTCATTTTTAAAATAATTTATTAAAACTATGCATGTAGGGAGATTTTATTATCTATGAATTTCACTTCAGAATAGTCACCATTGGATCAATGAAACAGAATAGAAGATGCAGAAACAACTCCAAGTATAGCCAGATACTTTATCTTTGACAAATGGGCCAAACACCTTTACTGGAAGAAAGAGCCTCTTTAATAAATGGTTCTGGAAAAACTGGCTTTCCACATGCCAAAGATTGAACCTAGACCCATATCTTTCACCACTCACTAAACTAAGATCAAAATGGATCAAAGATCTAAATAATAAAAACAGAAACAACCTGCTGGAAGATAGAACAGGCAACACTCTTGAAGACATAGGTGTAGGCAAAGACTTTATGAACAAAACCCTGATTGCACAAGAAATACTAAAAAGAATCAACAAGTAGGATCACATCAAATTAAAAAGCTTTTGCACAGCAAAAGAAACCACCAATAGAAAAAAGAAGAGAAAATCCATAGAACGGGAAAAAATTTTACCAGCTACTCCTCAGACAAAGGGCTAGTATGTAGAATATATAAAGAGCTCAAGAAATCCAGCCCCCCCATTCAAAGACCCAATCCAAAAATGGGCACCTGAAATGAACAGACATTTCTCAGATGAAGGACTATAAACAGCAAATAAATACATTTAAAAATGCTCCACTGGTCATTGGAGAAATGCAGACTAAAACAACACTGAGATTCCATGTCACCCCAGAAAGAATTTCAGCAAGAAATTAACCAATAACAAATGCTGGTGAGGCAGTGAGGAAAAAGAAACCCTTCTTCATTGCTGCTGGGAGTGTAAATTGGTACATCCATTATGGAAATCAATATTGAGATTCCTCAAAAAACTAAAACCAGAGGTTCCATTTGACCCAGCTCTTTCCCTTTTAGGCATCTTCCCCACAGAGTTAAAAGATCATACCACAATGATATATACATATCCATGTTTCAGGCAGCAAAATTTATAATAGCTAAATCTTGGAAACAGCCCATATGCCCATCAAAAGATGAATGGATAAAGAAAATGTGGTATTTATATACAATAGAGTACTACTCTGTCATCAATAAGGACCAACTTGTCATTTGTAAGTAAATGGATGTACCTCAAGACCATAATTTTTAATGAAATAAGTAAGATACACGAATTTAAATATTGTATTCTCTGTGTGAGAAACCCTAAGGGTAAACAAGGAGCAAAATGGAGGCTAGATATTGGGAAATAAGAAGAACATGTTCAAATGGGAAAGGGAACAAGGGAGGGGGAAGGGGAAGGGAGGGAAGAAATAAAAAAGAATGGAAGGGAAAAAATGGAAACAAAGCTTCTTTAAATGGGGAGGGGAAGAGGGGTTGAAAGGAGGGGAGGGGAATGGGGAAAAAAAGGAGAATTAAGATATATTATGGACAGGTACAAATTCCCTATGATGAATGTGAGCACTGTGTATGGTAAATATACACTAATAAAAACATTTTACAAAAGAACAATCACCATTGGCCTGTGTAGTTTATGCCAGGACAGGACAGCAGGACCACCCCTCCCACATTCTGTTCTCAGCTCAATGTTACCAAAAGGGAGGCCCTCACTGACCTCCCCATCTTATCCTCCTGCCCGCACCACCTGCTTTCACATTGTCTTGATTTATTTCTTAGTTACACTAAACTTAATTTGAAAGGATGCTGTTTATTTATCTGTGTATTAGTTATCTACTGCTGTGTAACACTTAGTGGTTTGAAATCAAGCATTTATTGTCACACAGTTTCTATGGGTTGGGAATTCAGGGGCAGTGTGGGGCATTCTGGTGTGGAGTCTCTCGGGAGATTGCAACCCTGTGTCAGCTGGGGCTATGGTCACCCGAAGGCTGCCCTGGGCCTGGAGGATGGCCTTCCAGAGAGGCTGGCTTGTGTGGCATTGGCAGGAGGCCTTAGCTCTTCCCCGTCCGTGGAGTTGCTTGAGTATTCTTGACATGTGGCCACTCTCTTGTTCCATAGTCAGGGATCAGGGAGAGAAAGACAGACAGATAGACTGACCAACTGACCTACTCTCCAAAGTGGGTCACCCTGCAGATGGATCATGGGTAGTGTCTTGGCGACTCAGCATGGTAGATTAAAAATGTTGGTAAAGTGGTCTTACAATGGTGAACAATATTTGATAAAGTTTCAGACAAAATACAGTTTTCTCCTACGTACGTATAGTTACGTTAGAAGTGAGTGACTCTGTCCAGCCACAGTCAAGGGGGGATGATTAGGCTCCATGTTTAAAAAGACAGGTATGTTTCTGCAGTGTATTTGCTCACTTACCCTCTTGCCTCTCCAGGTAGAGTGTGAATTCTCTGGGGGTGGAGAGTCACAGCTGTATGCCAAGAACACAACGGTAGGTGCTCAGTCACTACGGAATGAATGCATGGAGGTGGCTCCAGTGTGGTCTACAGGATTTAATAATATCAAATCAACAGTTATGGGGGGTTCATAATACAGGATTTAATAATATCTATGATTCTATGGTAGGCACAATAATGGTCTCCAGAGATGCCACAGCTCCAGGCAACACATCACTATTCCAATGAGAAAGATGAAGAGAGAGTGTCAGCATGGATTCTTCTGTTCTTCCTGAGGAATAGAAACGCTGATTTTCAGCTGGGTACACGACCACCTGGAATAAGGACCATGTTTTTCAGCCTCTCTTGTAGGCTGTTATCATCATTTAACTGTAAGTTCTAGCTATTTTCTTTTACGGGAGGAAATGTTTACGTGGCTCACAGTAGAGGTGTCAGTCCGTAATTGGCTGGCTCCAAGGCAGGGTGGCCTGCAGAGGGGCGTCGCAGAGGAGAAACAGGTCATGATGGGAGGCAGAAGGTAAAGCAAGTAAGCAAGCAAGCAAAGGCAGTTCTGGCTATGGGATGCGATTTATAGGAAATGCTTTTCCCCTCTGAGTCCTGGGGATTGAACCCAGCACCTCATGCATGCTCGGCAGCCACCTTGTCACACAGCTACATCCCCAGCGCAGGAAATGCCTTTTATATACTCTTTCTTGGGTCTGCCAATTGGAATGCAGACCAAATGGCTGAAGGTCCAGCAGCAATTGTAGTTTTAGGACTTGGCCCTCCTCCTGTAGCTCTCCTTCCTCTAGCCTGGGTGGATTTTGGACTGTGTGTAGGCGATGACCTCTTTGCTTCTGTGGCCTGGGTCGGGGAGGAGCTCTGGCCGGGCCACGCGCCCTTCCAACTTTCCTAGACTCTGTCTGGGTCCAGGGTGCGGCTCCTCTCCACCGTGCCTCTTACCTGTGCCCCTGTAGGATGTAGCTTGCGACCATATCTGTTTGTTGATCTCTTCCTCATATTCTCTCTCCCATTCCCTGTCCCTCTCCTTCCCTCATTTTTCTGTCCTCTCTCTCTCTTTTTCCTCCAGTTATGGCGGCCAGATTTACAAAATAAGAATACAGGGTGCCAGTTAAATTTGAATTTTGGATAAACCACAAATACCTTTTGTTAATATGTCTCATGCAATAATGGGGACATAGTTATACAAAAAAAAATTCTCTGCCTGGAATTCAGATATAGCTGGCTATATCCATATTGGTGCCATATTGGTAAATGCTACCTGGCAGCCTCATTCCCAGGACCCCTCTACCTGGCAGCTGTGTCGGACCCAAGAGGCAGTCTTAGAAAAGGGAGCGGCTGTCATCAAACACGAGACAGCAGGGGCCTGGGGCCCTGACACTTGGACAGCTGTGACAATTCTGGGGTGCCTACCTACTGATTTTTACCTGAGACACAAATAAATACATTTAATTTTGGTTTTCTATCCCTCTCACTGAACCTGGTCCTAAGTACAAAAGCTGGCCCCTGGGACTGTCTGCCCTGAATCCCCGTTCTCATCCGAGTAGTGTCTCCATAGTGTGCCGTGCACCCATCCGCCTATCCAGCTGCCAGTCTGATCTCTGTCCACTACACACGGACCCTCCGCATACTCCTGGCCACCCTGGCTGGCCCGTCCTCCTCCCAGTGCGCCTGTGTGGGGAGCACTGCTCGGGCTGCACTCCCGGCCTCTACACGTGCATTCCCCACGTGTGCTTAAAGCAAAACACAGACAGTGCCCTGACCCTCGGTCAGGCAGAGGAGCAGGTTTGAAGCACCGCTTGGCAGGACCTCATTAAGGAAGAACTTTTGAGATTCTCTTGGAGGGAGGATATATCTACCCCTGTCTATCCATCTGTCTGTCCATCCGTCTGTCTGTTCTTTCATCTGTCTCAGCTGTACTCTTCTCACTTGTGCTACACTAAAAATGCTAATATGCTCAGTGTAAACGTGAAATATCACAGATGTCATTTGTCTTGTATTTCTGTCCCATATCTTGGTCCCCGTCCTGCCCTAGATGACCCCGAAGGAAGGACTCAAGTGTTGTGGGAAGATAGGGGGAGCAAAGGATGCCAAGGGGGCTCCAGGACAGCTGAGGCTGCCATATTGGTGGTTCAATGAGGGGGCAGAGCTGTGAGTTGTTTGATTGACAACTGGTGTGTCTCCATGGAAAATGGTGGAGTTGCAACCTGGAAATTTTCAGATGGGCCAGCTGATTTCATTACAGCCTACTGGGACTGGGGGACGTTGGGATGTTAATAATAATCACAGATCCATACTTCCCTGATCTTAGCCACATTGGGGTGATCCTCTTCTTCAAAGGGGTGGCTGTAGCATCTGGAGTGGCAGGGTGGGGAAGGGGAACTGGGCTGGTAGCTGAGCGGCTGCGCCTCCTATTGGAGTGGCCCAGAGAGTGGCAGCAAAGCAGCCTCATATATGGTGGGAGGACACTGAGGCAAGAGCAAATTGTTAAGTCTGCTCTTGAGGAGGGTCCTGGGGGGAGCAAAGGATGCCAAGGCGGTGGGGCATGACAGCCATTGGCCAAATCATGTGCCATTCTGGCCGACACAGGAAAAAGGGGCGAGTTGGGTGCTTCTTATCCGTCTCAGTGGCAGAGCACTTGCCTGGCTATGTGTGAGGCCCTGCGTTCAATGCCCAGAATTGAAAAAAATTAAATTAAACAAAAAAGAAGACTCGCCCTGTTGGATGGTTCTGAGAGAGAAGCTAATGAGAGCTGGGTGACCCCTCTAAGGAAACTTCTACATTGCTGAGCTGTGAGGAGAGGGGGGCTCAGATCGAGGCTGTGGCAGGAAAGGTGGGGAAGGCAGGCCGATTCAAGAGAAATTTAGAACCTTAAATAAACAGGCCTCAGGGAATGCCTGAGTGTGAGGACCAGGGAGAGAAGTCTGCTTAGGGTGCCCCTCAGTTTCTTACTTGGGAAACCAGATGGGCGGTAGGGCCATTTCCCAAGACACGGAACACAGGGATAGCTGGTTTTCGGAGAAGGATGTCATCACGCCTTCTAATGAGCATCCTTCCTTAGCAATGCCAACCTCTCCAGCTCTCCTGGGTACATTGCCCACCACCCCCTTCCTCCACCTTTGTGCCATGACTATACTGGACACCAGAGGGCGCCTGTGTTCCAGCAGTGCCCACAGACCACCTGGTCCTGCTTTACTCCGGAAAAAAGAGAGAGGAGTTCTGCTTCATCCTCTTGCTTCAGACTCATTCTCACTAGCACCCCTAGCACCGGAATGAAATCTGATCCTTCCACCATGTGGGAGAAAAGGTTTGGTATTAGCTTCTGCAATCCTTCATTGCTGATTAGAAAAACAGCTCTGTCACCACAATTTTCTATGTGGGCTGAGCCCACCTCCCACACTCCAGGGGACCTTCTCTTATGTACTTTGAATTGCCAGCTTTAGGTGACAAATCAGCCAAGTCTGATTTTGTTTTCGTGTACTGGGAAATGGAGTTAGTGCCCTTGCACTGAGCTACAATCTCAGCCCCTTTTTGAGACAGGGTCTCACTAAGTTGCTAAATTGTGCAGAGTGGGCTCAAACTGACGATCCTCCTGCCTCAGTCTCCCAGAGTACTGGGATTTCAGTTCAGTGACACCAGGCCCAGCAAAGTCTGATTCTGATACTCTCACGCTCTGCCTTGTTTTCCCCAGAACGCCCCTGTCGTGTGTGACCGATCTCTGTTCTCCCTTCTCTCCTCATGGCTGGGCGTTCTGCCGTGGGAAACTGCCCCTCCGCTGTCCAAGCAAGTTGGTGATTCCTTCCATCAAGTTTCCCGTCCCTTCTGCCATCCTCCAAGGGGGTTCAGGAGCGCGGAGGAGGTGTGTCTCCCTAGGGGTGTCTCCTGCCCCAAGTATGGCTTCCTTTTGTCCCTTCGTGGTGACTCTAGGACTCATCTGCATGTGAGGGCTGAATCCCAGGCTGAAGCCCCTCAGAGTCTGGGGCCCCGGGGCAGAGGAAAAGGAGTCTCCCACAGTCCTCACAAGAGCCTCAACTGGAAGAGATTATCTGGCACCGGAATCTCTCTGTTCCTAAGGGTACCAAGGCTCTAGGAATGGAAGATTCTCTCTGATCTGGTAAAAATTATTTCCCAGACTTGTAGGCGCGTCAAATTCATCTCAGTCTGCTCAGATCTTTGCTGCCCACCTGATTTTCCCACGGTCAGAACTAATTTCAGTCTCTGAGTTCTCTGATCGCTTGTGCCTTGATTAAAGCAGTTTTTCTTTCTTTCTTTCTTTTTTTTTTTTTTTAATTCTTTTCAGAGCCAGAAACGCTCCTTAGGGCAAGAACCACTTTTTATACATCCTGAATTCCTTAGAGCTGGCGTACCCAACTTCCCCGCTTCACACAGGCAGTGTGCTCTCATGGTGTGAGCATGGTACACAGTGAATGTTTAAATTTGAAAACACGTATTACAGTAAAAGACACATAGCCAGTCATCCCCCTCAAAATACGCCCCTTCAATTTGAGCACACTTATCCCACTGTCCTTGCCACTTTCTGAAGCAGTCATGGAAGTCCTCTTTCATGTCTTTATGAGGTATGATCAAAAATAGGGTGAACGCTGCTGCTGCATGTCACCTGTGGAAAGGCATGCTTGTAAAAACACCAAGTGTGTCCTCATCCACTTTAGTCCCTCGATCTGGCACCACGAGGTATCTAGCTCTTCCCTGAAGTCAAAATGGCCATGAAAGGGTAAGCATTTTGAATCAGATCAGAGCACAGAGGCAACCGTCACAGCGCAACAGTTCCCGTGGAAGAGAACTTCCAGAATGGCTTCAGAAAGCGGCAAGAGTGGTGAAAGGAGTGTGTCCAAGAGTGATAGTAAGGGAATGTCTTTTACCGTAATATCTATTTTAATGTGATAATTCACTGTAGTTTAAGATCACACCAGGGGGCCGGGGATGTAGCTCAGTGATTAGAGCACTTGCCTTGTAAGCACAAGGGCCTGAGTTCGATCCCCAGCACCACACAAAAAAAAAAAAAGATCACACCAGGCACACACAGCCGGGCTAGAGTGGACACTGGGGAAAGATTTGTTTGTTTTACCAGTTTATGGTACTCTGGGGAAAAACACACCAATGTAGCTAAATTTTTATAAACTTAAGCAACTGCAGTTTAATCTATTAATCTTTCGTTGATGGGGTAATGATCGTGGTGTTAGTGAAAATGTTCTTTGTGAAGTAATACGGAAAATGCTCTTTAATTTTGTTGTATGCTAGGTGGATGTGGTGGCGCATGCCTGTAATCCCGGTGCTCTAGGAGAGTGACCCAGGAAGAGGGCAAGTTTGAGCCCAGCCTGCCTGGCTCAAAATTTAGCAAGATCCTGCCTCAAAAAATAAAAACAGGGCAGGGGTTGTAGCTCAGTGCAAAAGCCCTAGCTTCTGTCCTCAGTATCAGCCAAAAAAATATTTTTAAAAAAATGTATCATAGTCTTTCCTTGTCAATATAAGAAATCTGAAATATGAGAAATCTAAAAGGCTGGGAACCATTGTCCCACCACATCCATCACTGTTCCCAAAGCAAATCAGACATCCAAAAACCCTGCCCCACAATGTGTTTCGGCGGTTTCACTTCCAGTTTTATACCCAAGAGAACTGAAAGAAAGGTGCACAAAACTTCATACGAGAATTTCATAACAGCATTAATTACTGTAGCCAAACAGTGTAAACAACCCGAATGTCCATCATGAGACAAGCAGGTAAATGAAATGTGGTATATCCATAAAATGGAGCATTATGTGACCAACAAAAAGGAATGAAACATGACACATGGTATGAGGGATAAACCTTGAAACCATTCTGCTGAATGAAAGAAGCCAGACACAAAAGACCATACATTACATGATTTCGTTTACATTAAATGCACATAAAAATGTAAGAGCTGGGAAATCTTCAGAGGCAAAAAGCTGGTGGTGGTTGCCAGGGGCTGGGAAGCGAGGGGAGTTGACAGTAATTGCTTCTGGGTACAGGTTTCTTCTGAGTGTGATGAAAATGTTCCAAAATTGATTGTGGTGATAGTTTCACAACTACAAATTTCCTAGAAACCATTGACTTTTTGCAGTACTGGGGAATGAATTCAAGGCCTCAAGCATGCTAGACAAGCACTCTACCACTAAGCTAAATCCCCACCCGCCTCCTCCCCTTTCAATTTCATTAAAGACCTTGAGGAGTATTGGTTTTAGATCTTCCCTGAAGATTTTGTAGAATTCAGTTGTGAATCTGTCCATCTTTTCTTTTTTGTGTGTGCTGGGGATCGAACTCGAGGCCTTGCACTTGCAAGGCAAGCACTCTAACCACTGAGCTAAATCCCCCGCCCTGTCCATCTTTTCTTAGTTGGTAGGTTTTTAATTTTCATTTTTTTAGTTGGTAGTTTTTTAAGTTACTACTTCAATTTCATTACCTGTTATTGGATTATTCAGAATTTTTAAATCTTCTTGGTTCAGTTTTGGTAATGCGCATGTATTTAGGACTCTATACATTAGTTCTGAATTCTCCAAAGTATTGGCGTACAGGTTTGTGAAGTAGTTGTTAATAATCTTTTTGATTTCAGCAGTGTCTATTGTCATTTTGCCTTTTTCATTTCTAATTGCATTGATTTGGGTGTTTTCTCTCCTTTTTGGGTTAGATTGGCTAAGAGTTTGTCTATTTTACTTATTCTTTCAAAGAGCCAACTATTTGATACAATGATTCTTTGTATTGTATTTTTGTCCCAATTTTATTGATTTCTGCTCTGCTCTTTGTAATTTTCTTCCTTGTACTAGTTTTGGGTTTGGATTATTCTTGTTTTTCTTTTTTTTTTTTTTTTTTTTTTTTTTTTTTTTTTTTTTTTTTTTTTTTTTTTTTTTTTTTTTTTTTTTTTTTTTTTTTTTTTTTTTTTTTTTTTTTTTTTGGTGCTGGGGACCGAACTCAGGGCCTTGTGCTTGCTAGGCAAGCACTCTACCCACTGAGCTAAATCCCCAGCCCCTCTAGGACCTTGAGGTGCATCATTATTTATTCAGGCTTGTTCTCTTTTTGTGATGTGGGCATTCAAGCTCTAAACTTCTGTCTTAGGACTGCTTTCATTGTGTTCCATATGTTCTGGTATATTGTACTGGCATTATTGTTTAGTTCTAGAGATTGTCTTATTTCTTCCTTGATTTCTTCTGTAACACACCATTTATTTAAAAGCGTATTATTTAGTTTCCATGCATTTGAATAATTTCTGTGTTTTCTTTTGTGGTTGATTTCTAGTTTCATTGCACTATGAATGGTAATATGCATGGTATAATTTCAATTCTTTTACATTAATTAAGCTTGCTTTATTGGGTAGAATGTGGTCTATTTTGCAGAAAGTTTCATGTGTTGCTGAGAAGAATGTGTATTGTGTTGTTGGATGCCACACTCTGTAGTTATTAACCCATTTGTTCAAAGGTTTTGTTCAACTCTGATATTTCTTTGTTGATTTTTCATCTAGTTGGTCTGTCTGTGTGTGATAGTAGGGTACTGAGGTCCCCCACTATAATTGTGCTTGTGTTTATCTAATCTTTTATGTCAGTAGTATTTGTTTTATGAAGTTGGATGCACTGTTGTTTGGTGCATGTATGTTAATAGTTGTTATCTCTTCTTGTTGGATTGTTCCCTTAACCAGTATGTAGTGGCCTTTTTTGCCTCTTCTAATCAGTTTTGGCTTGAAGTACACTTTGTCTAAATGTAGGATAGATACATCTGCTTTTTTTTAGGTTCCTGTTGCATAGAATATTGATTCCCATCTTTTGATTTTTCAGTCTATGAGTTTCTTTTTGGGTTAAATGTGTTTCTTGTATAAGCATAATGTTGGATTTTGCTTCTTGATCCATTCTGCCAATCTGTGTCTTTTGATTGGGAAATTGAAAACATTTCCTGTAAGAGTCATTACTGATAGATATTGACTTATTCCTGTCATTGCCTTATTTTCTTGATGCTGATTCCCTATCTTTGCCTTCTTAACTGCTCACTCTACCTAGTTTATTTTATAAAACTTTTATTATTGTTAGCTTCATTGTGTCTTTCTAGGATATCCTTGATAATCTTTTGGAGTAGTAGTTTGGTCATGAATTTCTTTAGGTGCTCTTTATCATGAAAATATCTTATTTCTCTACCAATTTTGAAAGACAGTTTTGCAAGGTATATCAGTCTGGGTTGGAAATTGCTTTCTTTTAGAGCTTGAAACACTTCACTTCAAACTCTCCTGGTTTTTGAGGTTTTAGTTGAGAAGTTTGTTATAATTCTAATGGCTTTACCTTTATAAGTGATTTTTTGCTTTTCTCCAACCACTTTCAGATTCTGTTCTTTTTTTGGACTTCTGGGATTTTGACTATAATGTGCTGGGGAGAGGGTCTTCTCTGATTATGGCTATTTGTGGTTCTATGTGCTTCAATTATCTGTATGTTAAATTCTTTTCCCTTATTTGGAATGTTTTCTGCTATTATTTCAGTGAACAGGTTTTTTTTAAAGGCCCTTTGTGCTGTCTTTGGATTTTTCACCTATTTCTATTAATCTTAGATTTGTTTTCTTTGTGTCATTGA
Organism: Hystrix cristata; assembly: GCA_004026905.1. NCBI lineage: Eukaryota > Metazoa > Chordata > Mammalia > Rodentia > Hystricidae > Hystrix > Hystrix cristata. The sequence goes on from PVJO010000007.1 coordinate 304,866, forward strand.
GGAGCTGTTGGCTCCATTTTTCATGTTCTCTGGTTTTTTTAAGTCATCTCTCATGAAATGGTCACCAACAACAGCTCTGTCTTCTAGTTCTGATACTTTGTTTTCATATCAGCCACTTCTGCTGCCCATGTTTTTGATAGAACTTTTAATCTTCTGAATTTCTTTTTGAAATCTTTTTATAGACTGTAATTCTTTTCTATGCTGGTCATTAATGTTTGGCATCATTTTTGTTTAGCTCTCTTAGCTTCTTATTAGTGACTTCTGTAGACTCACTGATTGTTTTATTTCGCCCATTATCTATTTATTTATATCTTCTGTGAGCTTGCCAAATCCCTTATTGATCTGTTTTCTTATCTCTTCTGATATCATTTTGAATAATTTGGTTTTGTGGCTTTTGGTTTCCTTCCCTTTGATACCCTGTGGATCAGCTTTGGGGGAGTTGGAAGCTTTGGGAGGCATTTTGCTGCCTTGTCTTCTCATGTTTCTGTTTTTTGTTTGTATTTAATGTTGAGCTCGAGGATTTATTATAGTGGGAAACTTTGTTTCTAGTAAGGAGACCTCTTTCGTTAATGTCTACTTTTCAGTGATATCCTCTGGATATGGCTGTTGGCCTTTGCCTCTGATCCCAGAATTCAACCATCTACATTTACTTGGTCTGGGAGGTTTCAGCATATTTGGCCCAGTACCCAGTTTTCCAGGAACAGTATTGTTAATGACCCCAAGGCAATCCAGATACTGGCACCTGAAGAAAACCAATTAATAATAACAGCTATGTCACCTTGGGTATAGTAATAAAATTGGCATTAATTATAGCATCAAAGACAAACTAAACATGACAAATCCTAAGGACAAATAATATACCACCCTTAACCATAGGAAAGAGATCTGTAATTATAGTATGAATACTAAGACAAACCAAATATTGATCTATTGGGTTTGCTGTCACTTGCAAATTAAAAGAGTTCTGGCTAATACATCTATGAAACATACTGTGGTGGACTTATTATTGTGGTCAACTTGTGCCAGAACGCCCAGCTGGACTGAGTTGTGAGGTTCTGGGCATAGAGGATCCACCTGAGGATTGTTACTGATGCAACATAAAGGAGAACGGAGCAGAAGATAGTTGAGGGCTGTTTCCCAGGAGACGCTCTGCTGCGGCTGGTTCTCCTGAAGGGGACTCGGCTGTTCTCCATGTAGAAGGAGCTCGGGGCCTTGCTGTTCTGAGGATGGCTGTTGTTGCTTCGGGGAGCTCTGATCTGCATCTCTCTGTGAGCATCGTATCCTGGTTCCAGTCAAGATTTCTCCAGCCATTATCTGGAGACACGAGCGTACACAGGACAGTGCTGTGGGCCCCCAGCCCTTGATTGGATCTTTTGGGTCTCCAGTGCATAGATAGACATTCGGCACTCTTCCTGCATTTGGCTTATGGGTTAATGATGTAACTTGTAAATGCCCTGCATTAAATCTGCTGTCTTACAAACCACTGGCTCTAGAAAGGTAACTAGTACACATACTTATTTTCATATTTTGGAGATAAATTCCATGTACTACCAAGAGCTCATTATTCTGATATATAAGCATGGCTGAGTGCTGAGTGCTAGGCAGCAGAGTCCAAATAGAAGCAAAAACCCCTCTAGGTATTCACACTGAAGGACTACAACACAGGGGACTGTTACAGGCTAATACAAGTGAGAAGCCAACCGGCACATTAGGCAGCCTGGTGGACTAACCAGAGCAGAAAGATGCTGCCACCCTTCAGGGAGAAACAAAGAGTAATTGATGTTACCAAGCTGCAAAGCCAGGGCCACTTAGCAGAAGCTGAGACCTCGATGGCCTGCCCAGCTGGAAGCCAGGCCCGCTGGGCAGGGGCTATACACAGGATCTGGAGACACACACCAGACCCAGTAGCTGTCAGAGGCACGGTGGGAAGAGGACGCATCCCTGGGCTCTCCCTTCCCTCTTTCTCCTGCTGGCGGCACCCACTGGCCCAGAAAGCAGGGAGATTATATAGACACCATCCTTCCCCATGTGCTGGCACATAATATGCCCTGGGGAGGTGCTGGTTGATTTGGATTTGAGGAAAAGAGGGCCATTTCCAGTTTCTCGTCTGCACTGTGAGGATAAGGATGGCAGTGCTGTGCAGGATGGGCTGTGGGACAAGATGGGATGATGTGTGACAACATAGCCACAGACGTTTGCACACTGTGAGTGCTGTAAAGAATGACTATTCTCACCGCCGCCATTAAAGTAGAATCACTCTCATTATTATCCCAGTTTGACTGGGCAGGCTTAATTAGATTAGAGCAGGGTCTCTCCACTGGGGGTAATTTTGCCCCTCAGGGGACACTTGGCAACGTCTGGAGAGATTTTTGGTTGTCTCAACACAGGAAGGGGTGCTACTGGCATCTGGTGGGTAGAAATCAGGGTGGCTGCTAACACCATCCCATCCCCAGGACAGTCCCCCAAAACAGACTTTTCTGGGTCTAAATGTCAACAGGGACAGTTGAGAAACTCCGCTTGAGAGACGAGATCTACCCCCAACACAAGGATCATAGGGGCACAAGCCAACCATGATCCGTCTGTGTCACAGACCATATTCTTCCCATAATCCCTCACTGCTGCTTGCCCTAGTACCTTGATTTCCATGGAAGCGCTTGGTCCCTGCAGGCAGGTGCCCTCTCTGGAGAGAACCCCTCGAATTTCCACAGCTGCAGTTGAAAACATGCACCCCCCCATCTCTCCTTCTCCTCACCCAAATCCAGACACTGTTTTCAATTCCCCACTGGTTTCTGGGAAGCATTTCTTCCTATCTATAGAATCTCACTTTGGAAGGGTCTCTCCAAATGGCTCAACTCAGCCAGCCCTTCTGCCGGGAACTTTTAAAGTGCATTCTCATTTAATCCTCTCAAAAACACTGCACACAGCTAGGAAGCACTTGAGCAGGGATTTGAACTCAGGGCTGTGGGATTCCAGGAGACTGGAGTCAATCCTACCTTGCCAGGGACACTTCCAGACTCTGGACACTGCCAGATGCCAGAGCAACAAGCAGAACCTGTCCCATCTCCCTCGCTGGCCACGGGACAATGGCAAGAGTCAAATCCCAGCACATCTCAACAGGAGGATGCTGAGGGCAGCTCAGTGTCGAAGGAGCTGCAAATCAGTTTCCTCTGTCCCCAGGGGAGCTGGGGAGGGTGCAGAGGCGCTGGGTCCAGAGGATCTGAATCGGGGGTGGGTGTGGGGTGGAAGGGTGGTGTTGCACAGGAGCTGACCATTTGGCAGTGCTGCACATAGGATGCAGGATCGAGCACCTGGCATTTCCCCAGGAAGCGATGCTTCCATGCTCCTAGGAAGGCATCTCGGAAAAGTACTGGCTCAGACCCAGAGTGGTGGCAATGGCAGAAATGTCCCTGCAGACCAAGGAAGGGGGCAAAAAGCTACCTGTCAAGACTGTCCTGCCAAAGGCCCTGATACTGCTGCACCCACCAAACCCAGAAGAGACTCATGGGTGACAATTTCAGGGGTGGGTGGCTGGGGTGGGTGGTGACAGGAGAGCTACTGTAGACTGGGGCGTCCCAGTGGGAAGAGGACTGCCGTGGTTGTCAGAGACCCGGTGTGGCTCCTTCCCTGGCATCGGGCACAGCACCACCTCAGGTGAGTCTGGGAACTGTCAGCAAAGAACAGAGCAATGGTTACGGGCTAGTCAGCCAACAGGGACTTCTTCCATATTGTTTCATTTCCTTAGTTGTTTTTGCCAGTACAAGCAACATATTATACATAATGCTCTACAACTTGCCTTCCTCTCCCCCTGCCCAAATTAATAGCACAGATCTACCTTAACACACACACACACACACACACACACACACACACACACGGCATTTGTACTTCATATTTTGGTTATACCATGATTTTTCAGTTCCTTTCTTGAAGGGTGTTCTCAGTGTCTACAACTTATCACCATCACAAGCAAAATCACTACAAACAAGTCACTACCATCTTTGTGCACCTGTTTCCCTGGGTAGACAAGGAGTAAAAGAACTCAGCCCAGGATGAATGCAATTTTAATTATAGATATGCCAAGTTTCCCTCCAAAAAGGCAGTAGAGTTTATAATCACTTTATAATCCTGTTTCTTCACACCTTTGCCAATACGTGATAACATCAAACTGCAAAATGTACATTTCATAACTAGCGAGGTTGAAGTTTCCTCATATGCTTGGTCGCCATCTGTTCTTCCTCTTTGGTGAACTGCCTGTCTCTCTCCTCTGCGCACTGTTGTATTGAGTTTGTCTTGTAAAAAATGAATCTGTAGTTCTTTATATATATTGGGCACTAATCTTTTGCCTGTATAAGCTTACAAGTATTTTTTCCCATCCTGTTGCTTGCTTTTCAGTATAGTTTCTGGTTTTTCTTGTTGCTGTTATTCAGCAAAACTCTTTTTTTTTTCTTCGAGGGGGGAGTGCTGGGGATTGAACCCAGGCCTCGATACTTGCCAAGCGAGACCTCTGCCATTCAGCCACATCCCCAGCCCTATATATAAAACTCTTACCTATTTCTGGCACATAATTTGCACTGGGCAAACAGCGGCATTGAGTGTTTCCTCTCTGCAAAACAGGGCCCTGTTTAGGATAAGGCCAGCACTACAAAAGTTAAAGGGCACTGAAAAGCTCCAAGATAAGTAATCTTTCCCATGCAATCTCTATAGAAAAATCAAAATCCCTAGGGATAGAGACACCCGCCCTATCTACATCATACGCTTGGCGTGAGGCTCAAATGAGATACTATATGCCACAGGCATTTTGCACACTGTCTGGTACTGTGCATTTGGGAGGCAGAGTGACTTAAAGATCAAGAGCCTGGATTGGAGTCAGCTTGCTTGGGATCACAACCAGGATTTATTAGCTGGACACCTTGCTGGCTACTGATGGAGGTTCTCTTTGTACCTCAGTTCCCTCATCTATAAGTTGGGGATAATAGTGACAACATCCACTTGAGAGTGAAAAGAGTTTCTGTTTGTCAAAACTCTGAAGATGAACCCAGAAACGCGGTGAGTGCTGCACTAACATTTGCTGCTATTCCTCGCTTTTATTTCCTTGTATCCTCACTAACGATTGTGAGACTGAGCTAAGCCTGGGGCAGGACAGCTGGAGCCCAGGCCTAGCTTGGTGCCTGTGCCTGCCACGCAATCCTGGCCGAAAGTCCCTCTGTCCCTTCAAGAACTGGTTTTGTCTGGGCCCAGTTTCTGGGTTCTACAGCCAGGCCTGGGAGATAAAGCTTCGGGTCACACAGAATCAGAGTTGTGCGAGAGCTTTTGGGGGCCGGGTCTAGCTGAGCAGTGGTCGGAGATTTGGCTCACACATGGTCGGTCCTGGGCATGAGGCAGCCTGGGCTGGTGCGGGGGGTGGACCGGGCTGCTGTTCTTCCCTTGGGATGTGCGAGTGGCCCGCTGCCAGGCGGAGGGGAGAGGCCCTGTCTTGAGATGACAGTGTCTGAAGCCCAGCAGAAGAGTTTCGTGCAACTGGCCAGAGCATGGAGGCACCTGGAATTTCGCCCAGTAAATAACGAATGGACTTTCTTTCTTTTGGTTCTGGGGATTAAACGTAGGGTCTCGTGCTTGCTAGGCATACACTCCGTCACTGAGCTACACATTCCCAGCCCTTTTCTATTTTATTTTGAGACAGGGTCTCACTAAATTGCCCAGACTGGCCTTGAGCTTGCGATCCTTCCACCTCAGCCTTCTGTGTAGCTGGGATTATAGGTGTGCACCACTGCATCCAATTTATGAACTTATTCTCAAAAGTAATTTCAGGGTTCCAGCAAAATTATGCAATAAGTACTGGATGTTCTCACATACTCCTGTCCCTGCACATGCGCAGCATCCCCACCACTGACGTCCTAGGCCAGAGTGGAACATTGTTAAAATGGATGAACTGGTACTGACGCGACGCATCATTGCCACCCAAAGTCTATAGTTTACATCCGGGTTCACTCTTGGTGTTGCATATTCTGAGTTTTGACAAATGCATAATAACTTGTAATTACAATTATGGTATCAGGTTTATTTCACTGCTTTAAAAATCTGCGATTCTGCATCGATTTCTCTTCCCTTTCCTCTGGTAGATACTGATTTTTTTTTTTCACTTCTCCATATTTGGTGTTTTTCAGAATTTCAGAGTTGGAATAGCACAGTGTACAGCTTTTCTGACTGAAAGCCTTCTTTCATTAGTGACATGCATTTACATTTCCTCCGTGTCTGTTCACGGCTTGATAGTGTTTTGCTTTCTGTTGTTTCTATTTTAGTGCCGAATAATATTCCATTGTCTCGATAGACCATAATTGATTTATGCATTCATTACTTGAAGGATACGTTGGTTGCTTTTATATTTTTAGCAATTATGAATAAAGCTGCTATAAAATGATTACTGTGTTTAGGTTTGTGTGTAGACATAAGTTTTCAATTTCTTTGGGTAAATAATGAAGAGTTTGATTGCTGGGTCCTATGGTGAGAGTATGTCTTCCAGGGCGGCTGACCATTCTGCATTTCCACCAGCAGTGACTGCCTACTGCATTTGTATTTTCCTTACCTTTTTGTTCATTTAGTCAAGATATACATATTAAGTACCAGCAATGTGTCTTTCACATGTACCGTTTCAGGTGCTAGAGATTCAGTAACAAACGATAACAGTGTTCCTAGCAGGGCTGTGTCTATTAGCTCCAAATTGGTAAATGGTGGTGATGATAGCAAGCAATATTAGGCTCCTTACTGGGCTGTCTGTTTTTTCATTTTTAAATCAGGGCTGGGTGGGCTGGCGACTTAGCTCAGTGGTTAGAGTGCTTGCCGTGCAAGCACAAGGCCCCGAGTTTGATCCCCAGCACAAAAGAAAAAAAAAAATCAGGTCTGGCCTGAAACCCATGGACTCACACATGCCAGGGTAGTTGGATTTTGCACACGTTGTTCATCATAATCATTAACAGCCACTTCCATCAGTCTCAGAATATTCTGCTTTGTGTGATTAATTATATGGTCATTTGACTTTTTTCTTTTTTATGGTACTGCGGATTAAGCCCCAGGGTGCTCTACTACTAGGCTGCACCTTCATTTTTTTTTTTTTTTTTGAGACAGGATCTCATTAAGGTGCCCAGGTTAAACTCGAACTTGCGATCCTGTCTCAGCCTCCAAGTAGGTGGGATTACAGGCAAGTACCACTGTGCCTGGCTCATTCCACATCTTAATCACATGCAGGTTTTTTAAAGATCTTTTTTTATTAGTACAGGTTTGTAGTACGTAAAGTTTACATTCCTACTGGGGAGCTGGTACACATACGTAACACATCCTAATTCCTTTTCCATCCCCTTTCCCTCCCCTCCCTCCATCTCTTGATCCCTTCCCCTTTGAGAAAGATCTATCTCCCGACTTCCTAATATCTACCACTTATTTTGCTCTTTATTTATACTTTGGGTTCTTATATAAGAGAAACATGTGATATTTACGCTTGTGTGTCTGATTTATTTCACTTAACATTATGGTCTCAAGGTGCATCCTACAAATCACTAATGTTTATCCTTCTTTATGGCAGAAGAATACTCCATTGTGGGTAAATACCACATTTTTTTATCCATTCATTTCTTGATGGACATTAAGGCTGCTTCCAAGATTTAGCTATTATGAACCGTGCTGCAATAAACATGGTTATACATGTGTCACTATAATTTGATGTCTTTAACTCTTTCAAGAAGATACCTAGAGGGGCTGGGGATTTAGCTCAGTGATTAGAGTGCTTGCCTTGCAAGCACAAGGGCCTGAGTTCGATCCCCGGCACCACAAAAAGAAAAAAAAAAAAACAAAACCAAGAAGATACCTAGAAGGAGAATACCTGGGTCAAATAGAATTTCTAGTTTCATTTTTTTGAGGAATCTCCGTACTGATTTCCATAGTGGTTGTACTAGTTTACATTCCCACCAACAATGGAGAAGGATTCCTTTTTCCCTTGGAGATTTGTTGGCATTTGTTTTTATTTGATTTCTTGATGATGGCCATTCTTTCTGAGGTAAGATAGGATCTCAGTGTAGTTTTAACTTGCATTTCTCTAATGGCCAGAGATGTTGAACATTTTTTCATGTATTAAATGGCCATTTGTTCTTCTTCTATGATGTGGGTATTCATTTTGCTCACCCATTTCTTGATTGGGTCTTTTATTAGGGGGGATCTAATTTTTTGAGTTCTTTATATATTATAGATATTAGTCCTCCATCTGAGGAATAGCAATCATATAAAATTTTTGTGCACATTAAAACTTCAGAGCAGGATTTCAGAAAATCCCACAATCCAAAGTTACTTAAAAAAAAAAAAGCCATGTTTCTTACTCAACATTTGAAAATTCTGCACACTGAAGCTCTCTATAAATTTACAGTACTTGTGAAAATAGCAAAGATTCTGACAAGCTTCATAGTTTTAAAAGCAAATAAAACTATTTAATATGATTAAACTTGTTTCCCAAAACTATTTGTTCAGAGGAATTATTTTTCATGCACCAAATGATCTCCCTAGTCCTGTGAAAAATAATTTGGAAACCACTGCTTTTAAAATATTATGGATTAAAAAAAATAAAATATTACAGATTAAGGCAAATATAAATAAATAAATATTACAGCAAAAATGAATGAAACATAGATTAAAAATAATGAAAAATCAATGAAGCAAAAAATTGTTTCCTTGAAAAGATCAACCAAATCGACAAATCTCACTAGACTGATCAAGAAACAAAGACAAAATCCTGAGTTATATCCTATGTAATAAACTGACAGTAGTAAATAAATGAACAAACAATTCCTGATTTTACCATTTAATTCAGATCTACCATAATCAACACAATGTAGGGGTTGAGGATTTAGCTCAGCGGTAGAGCACTTGCCTAGCAAGCACAAGGCCCTGAGCTCGATCCCTGGCACCCTCCCCCAAAAAACCACAATGTGTTGGTGACATAAAGACTGATATATAGGGTGGCGGGACAGGTTGAGAGAGCAACCATAAACCCATTTATAGACAGTTGGTTTATTACAAGGGTACAGAAACAATTTGACGTGGAATTATAATTTTTTCAAATAAATGATATGAATTTGAACTTTTTCATGGCTAACATACAAGAAAATAACTAAAAATGGATCACAAACCTAAAGGTAGGAGTTAAAACCATAAAATCTTACATGAAAACATGGGAGCCAATCTTTGTGACCATGAACAGAGCACAGCATCTTAGATATAACACCAAAAATGCAAGTGTCTAAAGAAAAAAACAAACAAATTTGACTTCGTCAAAATCTTTTAAAAATTGTGTTTCAAAGGACACCATCAAGAAAACTAAAAGACAAGGAGCTGGGTGTGGTGGCATATGACCATAATCCCTGTTACTAGGGCCAGCCTGGGCAAATTAACAAGATGCTGCCTCAAAATAAAATTTAAAAAGGGTTGGCAATGTAGCTCTGGCTCCTGCTTAGTGTACGTGGGACTCTGGGCTCTACTGAAAAAAAAAAAGTTAAAAGACCAGATGCAGAATGGGAAAAATGATACAAATTTCAAATCATATGTGTGATAAGAAACTTACACACAGAATACATAAAGAACACTTATAATCAACCACAACAAAAAGACAAATCAATTGTTGAATGGGAAAAGGATTTGAATAGACATTTCTCCAAAGAAGATATACGAATGGCCAAGAAGCACATTAAAAGATGATCCATGTCGTGATCATGGGGGAATGCAAATTAAACCCACAGTGAGCTATCACTTCACATTCACTAGTATGGCTAAAATAAAAGGTAGAAATCGATAAGTGTTGGCGAAGCTATGGAGAAGTCAGAACACTTATGCATTGCTGGTAGGAAAGTAGAATGATACAGCCACTTTTGCCAACAGTTGGCAATTGCTTGAGACATTAAACATGGGTCGCCAACCAGAAATTCCATTTGTAGGTATATATCTCCAAGAGAAATGAAGTCATCTGTCCACACAGAAACTTCTACGTGAAGGTTCATAACAACATTATTCACAATAGCACAAACTGGAGACAACCCACGTGTCCAACAATTGATGGGTGACTAAACACAGTGGGTACCGATAAAATGGGATGTTCTTTGTAAAAAGGTATGAAGTACTGACTCGTGCTGTAGTGCAGATTTTGAAGACGTTATGTTAAGGTAAGGAAGATAGTCACAAAAACATATTGTATGGCTCTAGCTCATGAAATGTGCAGTATTGCAAACGTCTGAAGACAGAAAGGAGATTTATGATCATCTAGATCCAAGAGTGGGGGTGGGAAAGGGAGTGGAAAGTGAGTGCTAATGGGTATGAGGTTTCTTCGGGAGGTGATGAAATTCTGAAATGAGCAGTGGCGACAATTGCACAACTCTGTGAGAAATCATCGAATAGTACACTTTGAGAGTGAATTGTATGGTACGTGAATTTTATCTCAATAAAGCTGTTAAAAATAAGTTAACAAATAAGGAAAGCATATAAAAAAAGGACAAAAAAATGGAGTAAGTATGATACAAATTGCCTGTCAATTGAACTTAAAAGCAAGTTTATGAAAAGGAACATTTTAAAAAAGCAATCGAAGGAAAGGAGTTATTGCAGAGTTTAAATTCTTTTATTATAGAAAAATGTTAAATATACACCAAAGTAAAGGGAAACATAAAACAAACCCCCATGTTTCCACCACCGTCGGGCAACGACCAACTCACAGCCCATCTGGTTCGAGCTCTACTCCCACCCACTCCCCCGCACTGAATTTTTGAAGCAAATCCCAGAATAATGTCGTTTTATCATTGCACGAATGTTATGAGGATGTTGTCCACCATGTCCCATGACTTCCTCTGTAGCATTGTGAGTAGACTTTCTTTTTATCCTCTATTTGGAGAAAAGACGTTTTCTCCCCTGAGCAGTGGACTTGCTTCCTTTAGATAAAGCCCTTGCATTTGGTCGTGGACTTCTTTTCTGTTACTGGCACTATGATACTCAGAGACAGTTGGCAGCCAGACACCTTAAAGGTCCTTAAAGTAAACAGTTCTGTGAACCAGCCGAACTCTGGCTTTGTTTTTTCCCACTTTTTACCTATGTTAGCAATTATCAGTGGTGTATGCATTATATCTTCTCCACTCTTTCCTACTAACCAAACCCTAATTCTATTCGGGGTGGCTTTGCAAGCAGCTCGTATGTTCCATTACTCAGCCTTCTTTGCAGCTATGACCAGATTCTGGTCAGTAGTGTATAAACTGAAGTTTCTTGAAAGGCTCCTGAAAGAGCTGGGATTACAGGGTTTTCTCCCCTCTTTCTTCTTGCTGCCTGAAATGTGGCTGCAACAGCAGGAGCATCTGCAGGCTTCTTAAAGCATGAGGTGGCCTTAGGGAAGGAAGTTACATTCTAAGGATAATGAAACAGGGTGCTAGAAGGAGACTACATCCTTGGTTTTGTGGTGCTACTGGAATTCCTCTCTCCAGATTTCATTTGTGCAAGAGAAAAATAAAATCTATGGTGTTTAGGCCACTGTTCCTTCTGGTCTGTCTTAGCAGCAGCTGGACACAGTACCTAACAGCTCTACTACTCCTTATTTTTCCTTTTCCCCAGTTCTCTCATGCATTGTATTTCTTCTAGTATAGGTTTTTATAAACCACTTAAAACCCTTTATGGACTTAAAGTTAAAATAAAGAATTTATTAAATGCCAGTATTATGCAATTGAGCAGCTCATGGATTCTTATTTCAAAGAGCAACAGCAAAAAATACTTGCAGACACAAAGTTAAACTGTGTCTTGTGATTCACAAAACTGAAGTTTGAATCAGGAAGGAAATCCGTTGCTTATTACCCGAAAGATGGGTACCACATGGAAATTCAATTTCCAACAGAGCAAGCTTTTAAAATTTGAAAAGCTGAACGAAAACAGACCATATGTCCCATTGTGGAGGAAGGGTAAGCCAGCCACACTGCGTCAAGACAAAGGCCTATTGAATTGCCACTCAAAATGACGGTCGGACCATGTTGCAGAAATAGGGGAGCGGGTGCTCCACCAGGTAACAGGCAGAGAGAAAAGAAGGGCCTGGGCTGAGGCCACACCTGCTTAGTCACACCTGATATTCTGAGGAGCAGCAGAGGTTACACAGCTAGCAGTAATTGGTGATTTGGCAGGGGTTGAGGATTGTGAAGCTGTTGATAATCTAGTGTTTCCATGTAATGCACGCATATTGAAGAGTTGATAGATGTACCCAGGGGTGATATTAAAAATCCGTGGCATGGACAAGGCCTAGTACAGGAGGGCCTAGTGTTAACCCTTTAGGTACAAAATTATAGGGTGGGCTGGAAGGTTCCAAGACAGAGGTTGGTTGCATCCTGGAGAACTAGAGGCCTGTGAGAGATTTAGAACTGTGCTATTTATCCACCATTATAGAAGTATCTCAGAATTTCAGTAAGCTATATGACTACATTGTTACCAAGTAAATATATGCATAAGTCTAACCACTTTTTCTTAAATTAAACATTTTTAAAGTAGAAACAGATTTAAATATTTGTGTGGCAGAAAGAATGATAAAATATTAATAATAATGACTCCCATTTTTTTTGAGGAGCACTTATCGCCAAGCACTTTATAATTAATCATCTCATTTAACGCTTACAACAGCCACCCTTTAAGGGGATCTTTTGGTTACAAGTGACTGAGCCCAACTCATACTGGCTTGAGTGAAGAACAGACCCTACGAAGATATGTAATTGAAAAGTCTAGTGGGATTCAGGCGTGGCTGAATCTAGTGGCTCAAAGATACCACCAGAACAGAATTGTTTGTGGATCCATAAGGAGAACAGCCTGCCTGGAACAGAGCGAGTGAGGGGGAGAGAGTGTGGTAGGCCATGGTAAGGACTTAGGGTTTTGCTCTGAGACAGAGGGAAGTTTCAGAATGAAATGATTTAACGTGGATTCTTAAAAAGATCACTCTAGCTATTTTTTGGTTCAGATGTAAAATATCATGTTGCTGTCTCTAACCTTTCTTGTAAGAAATATGAAATGGACAGAGGCCCAGACCTGGCCAATCAGCATATCCATTTCCTGTCTGGGGTTGGTATGCGACCCACATCGGTCCAGCAAGAGCCAGTCCAAGCCCTTCTGATGAAACTATTGGGAGAACAGAAGTTCTTTCCGCTGGCATTGCTGAGGTACATCGGCACCACTTAGTAAGAATCTACACGCGTACAAGGCCAGCACAAAAAGCAGACGAGTGATGGGGAGGGGGAAGATGAACCCTGACAGCCTTGGTTGGGCCCTACGTCCATCTCTACCTGAAGTCATTCTGGCTCCAGATTTCTCAGTTCTGTGAGTCAATATGCTTCACGTTTCAAATGAGCCATTCTGAGTGTCTCTGATGCTTGCAGTGGAAAGAATCCTGCATGTGATGATGTGCATACTGGGCACTCCTTTGTGCCCAGTTCTAGGGTCAGAGGCCGGGATGCTTCAGACCAGGTTTTGGATCCCAAGCTGTTCACAGCCGAGTGAGGCAGGTAGATAAAGAACTCACGTAAATAAAATACGATGAATTCTGTGCCTATTTCCCTGCCCCCATCTAGATTGTAGACTTTTTGTAGTGAAGACAGCCTTTTACCTTTCTGCCTCTCCCAAGAGCATTTAGCCTGTTATGGAACTATTTGGCGGCTGCTCCCTAAGCAGCGGTCAACAGCTGGCTAGAGGATGTGATTTCCAACCAGAAAATGTTAAAAATCCAAGCCGGCCGGGAAAACCGCCTGCCTCCCTGGCCAGCTCACACTTCCAAGAGTCACCCACAACAACCTGCCGTCCCCCAGAGGGGGTTGGCAATTAACCAGGGAGCAGAAGGAGAGAAAACAAAACCAGGTCTGTTCCCTCCCTTTCATTCCAAGGAGGAGTTCGCTTGGTAAGATAAGGTCTTGGCCACCTCCTGCCATCTTTCATGTGGCTTTGGGTTTCATTCTGTCCTCTGAAGGGCCGATCCCACAGCCAGGACCGTCTCCAGGGCACTCTAGTTGGCCTCCATCCTGCCCACCTGAGGCCAGATGGATGAGAAAAACAGCTGTGCCACTTCAGGCTCAGCAGCAGGCATGGGCTGCGGCCCACAGGGAAAAGGCTTCCCAACCGCGGTAGGGGATAGGGTTACAGGATTCGTCGCCCTATCTGCCACCTCCCCTTCCCTGAAGGTGTGTCTTTGTGTGGAGCAGAGACAGAAGGCCTCCTGTGGCTTGCTCTGTCCCTTGGGGTGAGAGGGCACAGGAGGTAAACCCGTCTTATTAAAGCACCTGAACTTGCCCCTGCCCCATTCATTCCCTTGTCTGGCATTAGAGGCTCCGCACACCTCTCCCCAGGTGCACTGCTCCTCAGTCATGCCCTTTTCCCCCGGGACCTGAGCTCTCACTCTTCCCAACCTGCTCCCCACTTTTGCCCAAACCGTGCCCTCTGCCCTGTGTGCTCTTCCTTCCATCCTTGCTTAGTGAGTCGCCCTCATCCCTGAAGACCTAGCTCGCCTGTCATCTTCAGCACCTTCCAAATTGCCACCGCTCCGGCGGGCGTGTCTCCTCCACCCTGCACCCCAACACATCGCATTTCTCTGTTGTGTTGCATTCCAGCTCTGCATAATGGGCTTCTCAAGTTTTGCTATTCAAGTCACCCTTTGGACACCTTGAATTCTTAGCTGCCGACCTCGACAGATACGACTGCATCTGGAGTCATCACTGGATTTACACTGGACCTACCCTGGCCTTGCTTCTGAGCCACTGACTAGCCTGACTTTGTCTTCTAATTCCAGTACTGGGGATGGGACCCAGGGATGCTCTACCAATGAGCTACATCTCTAGCTGTTTTCTTTATTTTTATTTTGAGACAAGGTCTCACTAAGTGGCCCAGGCTGACCTTGAGATTCTCCTGCTTCAGCCTCCTGAGTAGGTGGGATTACAGGCATAGGCCACCATACGTGGTCTGACCTTGCCTTCTTATTGGCTCAGGAAGATCTTTGCACAGGGTCATGTAAAGGTGCCACTGCCCTCGGGCCCCACTACCCTAACCCCCACCTTTTCTTCTTCCCCTCGCACCTCTTCCCCTCAGCACTCCGGGGCCCTCTTGCCCCTCCTCAGCTCCCAGGTCCTCTCACATGCTGCTCCCTCAGACACATTTCTGTTCCCTGTTCATCTTCTTCCTGCTCAGCTTCAGCGCCCACTGGAATGTCCCTTGCCCGAGGAGACCCCCAACGCAGGAGAACCAAGCCCATGTCACATTCTCACACTGCACTACTACCTTGCCCCTCCATGGGACAGGACGCTCTCTCCCTCCTTTCCAGGCGCACCCATTCTCCAGGAAGGTGGCCAAGGCCTGGATTCGCCCTAAGCCTGAGCAGGACAGCAGCCCTGGCCGGGCTGCCTCTGGCAGTCAGTTTTTAGTGCACTTCTCTCTCCTGTCATGTCTGCCACTTAAACCAGCACGTGGGGAGGCCCTGCTTCCTGGGCTCCACCACAAGCAACCAGAGCTCTTTTCTCGTCCACACAATTCAATTTGGGCTGCAGTGCACACTGCCTGCTTTCCCTAAAGCACAGGCAACCACACCTACACGCATACCCACTCACCCCTTCCCAGTGGCCCAAAGGACAAGTAGGGAGCTGGTAACAAGAGGTTCAGTGGTACAGCTCATACCCTCCTCCCCTTCATAAAGGCAGACTCCTTGTAATTGGGAGAAAAATTTAAAAGTCCTGAGTTTGAGTCCTGCTTCAGCTACTAATGAGGTGGTGATCTTGGATAAGTATCTTATCCCCAGATTCCTTATTTGTGACATGGAACCCCCCTCAAACCCTGACAGCAGGGTCAAATAGCTTTGTGAATGGAGTAGATACTAAAACTGCCAGGAGGGATACATGCCGTACGATCTCACGGTGTTAAACAAGCACTGTGGTGCGGGAGCGTGGGGGAGGCTGACAGGACGCACTGCAGCTCCTTCCGGGCTGGGGTTTGGCTCTCTCGCCAATTTGCCAGCATTCCCGCAGCTCTCTGTTGGCTCCCGGCCCCCAGACCCAGTGTCTACTGCCATTTATTACTTTGCTCACTGTCATTTTTCTTACACCAGGGCTAACGGAGAAGCGAAACCGAGAGCAAAGTGCACTTCCATGCATGTGTCCTGACCCAAAGTGGGGTGTGACGGCCCAACACTGCGAATGTACTCACCACTGCTAATTGCAGGTGTCAGTGTGGTTACAGTGCTAAGTCTTACGTTGTATGGTTTTTAAAATTATTATTATCTTTTGCAGTATTAGGCCTGGAACCTAAGGTCTCTGCACTGAGCAACATCCCCAGCCCTTTCTTATTTTTTACTTTAAAACAGGGTTTTGCTAAATTGCTAAATTGCCCACCCTGGGCTCAAACTTGAAATCCTCCTGCCTCAGCCTCCCAGAGTGGCGGGATTACAGGTGTGTACCCCATGCCCAGTGAGGTTGTGTGGATTTCACCATGATTTTTTAAAAAAAGCGTCAAGCTCTACACTTGTAAGTGGGTGTAAAGATGGCTGCCTGGCTCGACCAGCAAGTCTCATCGGCCCCGTGTGCCTGAGCCTGCTCTGTGGCTGGAGAGGACGGCAGTGGGGATCCGCCTCTCCCACAGGTATTCGCTGTGTAGCTGCTCAAGTGCGAAAGCCTGGAGTGGGCAGCGTCCAGGTTGCTCGAGCCTCTAGCTTTCCTGATTGGCTTCTGCCCCCAACCTGCTGGATGGGTCTTGGACAGGCTCTTCTCTCTGGGCCTCTTTCTCCTGGAGCAGGCCTCTGTTGCTGCTCTGAGGGGGGCTGAAGCAGGCTGGGAAGTGGAGTGGGGGACTTCCTTTCTTGTTAGGCTGTGTGGGCTGTGGTGGGAGGTTCTCTTTTCTTTCTTCCTTACTTTCCTTTTTCTTCTTTTCTAACCAGAAAGTTATTTTAAACCCTAAGTGGGGAGCTGCTAAAAACCCGCAGGCCTCAGGTCTCATTGCTGCAACTTCTTATAGAGAAAGAGCAATTCTTGCTCTTCTCCCCCGCCCCACCCCCAGGGCGAAGCAACTCACTCCATTCATCCGAGAGGCAAAACTACAAAGCTCCAGTCTTCTGGCCTTTGTCAGCTGCTGCGCTTGCAGCCCTCACACCGCCGCCCTCAGGCTGGCACTACGTGCAGCCCACCTGCCCCTCCTGTTGACACGGATCCAGTTAAGCGGTGCCCAGCTTGAGGGAGCACCTGCATGTCCAGCAGTCTCTGGGGATGCCTGAGGGTCCAGATCGCAGTTAGCTCAGCAAACCCAGTTGGGAAATGGCCTGAAAACCGCTTACTGCTCCTTCTTAGTTTTAATTTTGCCCTGCTTCCCTATTTTAAGTAATATCCTTTTTCTTTGGTGCTGGGCATTGAACTCGGGGCCTCGTGCTTGCTGGGCAAGCACGCTAACCACTGAGCTAAATCCTCAACCCTAAGTAATGTCCTTTAAATATGTGACACGTGCATGAGGTTTTCAAAACATAAAGGCTCAGACGGTAGAGGGCTTGCCTAGGCCCTGGGATCAATTCCCTGCACTGCACCAATGACAAGAACAACAACAAAATAAAAATAATAATAATAATAAAAGTCCAGCACTTCTTAAAGAGCGTGTGTGCTCCCGGTGCCTGCTCCTGGTCCTTCCAGCACCCAGAGATCATTGCCTGTGACCACTTCCTGCATTTCTGTATTTTCCTCCGAGAGAGTTTGTGCAGAATGATAATAACAAGTATTATATAGCTATCTTCTCTTTCTTTCTTTTTTTGAGATAAAGTCTTGCTATGTTGTCCAGGCTAGCTTCAAACTCCTGGTCTCGAATGATCCTCCTGCCTCAGCCTTCCAAGTAGCTGGGATTCTAGGCATGCACTACTGCACCAGGTCAGAAAGACTTAGTTTCTGTAGCCATATGTCTGTATGGGTGGCAGGGAAAGAAAGGAGTCATTCCAGTTCTTTCACTGCAAACTGCTGTAATGCGTATGTCATTTTCCACATGTGTGAGATGAACCCCTAGACTTGGAACTGCTGGACTCCTTTAAAATTTGGCAGGTGATATCAGCTGTTTTCTAAGGATTAGACAGCAGTTTCCTCTGCCCACCAGGGCACAAAATACCTATTTCTCCTGAGCCTCGCTAGTACTGCTTGTAGACGGTCTTTCCCTGCTGTAAACAGAGTGAGGCAAGACTGGCCCTCCCCCGCCCGGTTGCCAAACGTATCCCTTGAGGTGTATGGCTCATCCAAGCCCAGCTGCTCTGTTCTCTTGGGCAGGTCAGCCTGTTCCTCCAAAGAGCAGCATTTGTCATCAGGGATTTAATGGCTTAAAAATAAAGGGGATCCGATTGCATGTCAGAGCTGTGGGTAGCCACAAGATCCAAGCCCTTCCCCCCGCCCCGGGACCATGGCAGAGAAACGGGGAAGAAGCCATATACGACACTGAAGTTTGGCTTCTAGGAACCCTGAAAGGCAAAGGGCCCAACACAGAGGAGATAAGAAGCTGGAGATCAGGGTTCTTCTGGGCTCCACCCCATCCTCGGTCCAAAATTATCCATCTGGGTTTTAGAGTAGTTGTTAAAAGCACAGACTCAAGAGCCTTGTGACCTTAGTTCAAATCCTGCTTCCTCCTCTTAAGAGGTATATGACCTTCGGTTTGTGATTTCACTTCTCTGAACCTCAGTTTTCCCATCTGCAGGACCTAGAGACTGATAGGCTCACTTCTCAGTGTATGTCTGAGAATTAGCCATCTTTGCGTATTCAAAATCGTTGAGACGGGGCTGGGGATTTAGCTCAGCGGTTAAAGTGCTTGCCTTGTGAGCACAAGGGCCCGAGTTTGATTCCCGGCACCAAAAAAAAAAAAAAAAAAAAAAAAAAATCGTTGAGACAATGCTTGGCTCAAAGAGAGTGAACAGTAAACATTAGCTGTTATTTCATTATTCATATGATTCATTTATTTGCCAGGTTATTGTCTCTCTAGAGTATCAGCTCTGCGAGGGGAAAGACTTCACCTTCCTATTTCCAGTGCCTGAACGTAGTGGGTCTTCTCTGAGTATTCGCCAGAGGAAAGAATAAGTGAATGAAGGAGGGGACTATGCCATTTTCTCTCCCTCCTCCTCGGTTTAATCTTTTGCAAAAAGGGAGATTTTAATTTTGTTCTCTGGGTTTGTCTGCATTTTCCTAATCTATAGGAATCAGATGTCATCGCTTTCTGCCCCTGGAAGAAAAAATATTAAAAAATGTATAAGCCCTTATTCATAATCGTCGAAATTTGGAAGCAACCAAGATGTCCTTCGGTAGGTGAATGGAGAAACAAATTGCGGTGCCTCAAGAAAATGCAGAGTTAGTCTGCAGTTTAAAAAAAGCTTTTCATCAAGCCACGAAAAGAATGTGACATGTGTCTTGCTAAGTGGAGGAAACGTCACTGTGGATTGCTGAGTGAAACAAGCCAGTGTGAAAAGGCTACAAACCACACTCCAACCATGCAGCATTCTGGAGGAACCAAAACCATGTCAACAGCGAACAAATCCTTTGCCAGGGCTTTGTGGGGAGGGAGAGCAGGGTGGGTAGGTGAAGCCCAAGGGGGTTGGGGTGTAGTGGATCTGTTCTGCCTGATGCTGTAGTGGTGAACACATGATGTTACCCGTTTGTCAAAACCCACAGAATGGATAAGGCCAGGCGGTAACTCTAAGGTAAACTGTGGGGTGCAGTTAATAGCAATGTATCAAAATCAGCTCCTCGGTTGCAACAAATGAGCCACAAGATTGCCAATGTCAGCGATGGGGAAACTTGAGGAAGGGGGGAGGGGAATAGAGGAACTCTGTACTTTCCTCTCGATTTTTCTGTAAACCTAAAACTGTTCTCAAAACAGTCTATTGGTTTTATATATATATACATACATATATAGAGAGAGTTTTAAAAGCATCACTAATTGGCTTTTAAAACATACACCCAGAGTGCAGTTTCCAATGTACCCTTTTAATGTGTACATGTGTGCTTTGATTTTTAGGAAATGTATTCAAGGAATAATGAACTGTTTGGACCATAATGATTGCCTTGAACAAGTTGGAGATTTCACAGAAAAGTGAGGCCTGGAGCGAGGAAGTCACTTTCCCAAGGCCACATAACAAGAGTGGAGAGAGCTAAAATGACCCCGATCCTCTGACAGCCACTGTGTTGGCTCTGCCTCAGTTTCCTCCTCTGTACAATGGACTCATCATAGCATCCACCTCCTTGGATTGTTGGGGGATTCAATGGTATAATGTGCAAAGTGCTTAGAAGAAGGACTGGTGCATAGTAAATGCCCATTAAAAGCTACCCAAAGTTAGTGTCAAATTATAGCGAGGAGGAGAAGGAGGCTGTCAGATCTGGTCTCTCCTGTTTGGGTAGTCAGGAAGGATTACGAGATTTTAATAAGAACTTATTTTGGTTTCGCTTTTTTATTTGCTACATGCTTTGAGTTGGGGATGTGAGGGGGCTATTGCAGGAAAGTCTCTCGAGCGAGGCATGGGGGTCCATTGTAGATGTTTTTCCCTTCCCCCTGGGAATTCCAGCAAACTGAGGCAGGATATCAAGTTGTGGGGGACTGTGGGGGTTTTGAGACCTTTCTAGTGCCCCCCACAGTTGGGAAATTAGTCTGTAAAATCTGGAGGAGGGGACAGAGAGGTCCAGAAATAGTGAGTCCCACCATCAAAAAAACCCCAGAGCTGTGTTTTCGACGAACTCTATACCCATGGGACTGTCACCAAGCTGTCCTGAAAGTCACAGGCCCCTCTGGTATCATTTTAGGCAGGCTTTGCCAATTCAGCCACCTCCAGGGGCCTGGCAGGGAAGCCTGAGGGGATTTCAAGGAATGGGGGAGCACTGGCCCCAGCCAGAGGTGGCGGCTCCCGCAGGTGTACTTCAGACAGCAGTGACCACAGAGGATTGTGGTTTCTGGGGATCTGCACCTTCCAGTGTGCCATCTAACTTTTAAATCTTGTCATGGCCAAACAAGACAACTTCTAATCTCACTCGGAAAGATGGAGAAACTGAGACCTAGGAGGCAGAGTGAATTATCCAAGATCCATGTTGGAGCTACATTTCCCCAACCTCCTTTCCCTGGGATGCATTCTGGGGCCCAAGTACTTTGCTGCAAGTCTGGCCTGGCTTCTCTTAGGGCCACGGAGGCTGCTCTGGACTCCCACTGTCTGCGGGGTAGCTGGGCATGACTACATTAGTAAGGGTGGAGTGAGGACCAAACCTGCCCCTCCCTTCAGAGAATGAGACCACCTTCCTGGCTCCAGCAATGAGGTGGGGCATCACTTTCCCCCCATCTGTTTTAGAATACTTTTGTAGCCGGGTGTGGTAGCACACACCTGTAATCCCTGCACTCGGGAAGCTGAGGCAGGAAGATCGCTGAGGGTTCATGGCCAGTCTGAACTACAGAGTGACTCTGCCTTGAAAAACCAAAAATAAATAAATAAATAAGGGTTTAAAAAATTCTAATAAAGTAGCATGAACTTTACCATCTTAACCGTTTTTAAGTATGCAGCCCAGTGGCATTAGGCACAGTGACACTTGTGTCGCTGTCACCACCATCCATCTCCAGATGGACAACTCTTTCCATTGTGCAAAACTGGTGCTCTGAAATCATTCAACACCAAGCCCACCTTCCCCTCGCCCAGCCTCCAGCAACCTCTATACTACCGTCTGTACCTACGAATATCTGGAGCCCCGGAGCTGCCCTGGAGCTGCCCGGAAGTAGAAGTGCGCTTACCGGGTGTAAGTGTAGCATCTGCCTATTTGTGACTGGTTTGTTTTACTTAGCAAATGTGGGTTCATTCACATTGTAGCATGCGGCAGGATTCCCTTCATTTTTAAGGAGTGAGTAATATTTCACAGTGTGTATACTACCACGTTTTGCTTAGCCATCCAAAGTTGAGCCTCTGGGTGGCATTTACCTTACAGCTACCATGATTAATCCTGCTGTGAACACAGTGTCCAAAGAACTGCTCAAATCCCTGCTTTCATTTCCTTGAGGGGATACCCAGATGTGGAATTGCTACATTGTATGGTTCTATTTTTAATCTCTTGAGGAACTGCCATACTGTTTCCCACAGCAGCTACACCAGTTTGCATCCCCATCAGCACTGCACAAGAGTTCCAGTCTCTCCACTTTCCCGCCCACCCTTGCTGTTGCCCTGATGGGTGAGAGGCCAGGTGGCCTGGACGTTCTTTCCCAGGGCGGGGCACCAGGGCAGTCACAGGGGAGGAGCCTCCAGGTGGTGTGGGTTTGGGAGTGAGTGGCCAGGTTTGTACGAAAGCCTCTTACTGGTTTTGCTTTTGTTTTTGTTATTGGTAGCAACTTCACTATCTTGTGACAATTCATAAAAGCCACCAAGTTTTCTAATAATCCTTTTATCCCCACTGGGGACAGAAGCCTCAGTGGGTTAAAATCATTACGTACTTAGTACAGTGCACGGCACATGGTAAATGCCCAATAAATGTGTGCTATTATTATTACTCTTAGGAGGGCTTCAGCTGCCTACATCAAAGAATGATAACACGGGTGGGGGGAGGTTGGAGGTCTGACGGCAATGGATGGGGGGAGTTGGGACCCCTAGGCGACCCCCAGAGGCTGCCCCTGCTGCTAGGCTATTTTCAGCCAGCCTCTCCCTCTGGAGTCCTGTTTGCCACCTCTGGACGCCAGGAGAGAGGCCCTGGGTGCCTGAGTCCAGGACTAGGCCTATGAGCGCCACACATCAGCTCTGGCCTGTGTCTTTTCCACCTTGCTACTCAGTATTCCTGTTGCTGTGGGTATGGGAGGGAGCTAAGAATCTATCTGCCTACTGATGAATGATCCCAGATTGCATTTTCTGGGGAGCGGGGTGGAGATTAGCCTGTGTACAAGCATGGGGTCGGTGCTGAGTGAGTTTGTGGGAAATCAGGGATGTGGGAGTCACCTGAGAGCCCAAAGAGGCAAGGCAGAGTCATAAGCACGCTGGGAACCACAGACTGCCAGGGTAGCAGAGGAAGTACCAGGATGTGGAGAAGGTCAGAGGGAGTTGTCGAAGTACAAGCTTTGGCTCTGAAGAAGGAGATCTGGGTTTTGAGGCCCACCTCTGCCACCGACCATGGAGTCCCGACTGGGCCTCTGCAATTGAATCCACACAACTTATGGTGGTCTGTGGGAGCAGACAAGGTCTGGCTCTGCCCCACCTCTCTGATCCTGTCACCCTCTACTCTCCCCTAATCTGCTTTGCTCCAGGCAGGCCCAGTGGACTTGGCTTTCTGTTCTTCCAACACCAAGCTCATTCCAGCCACAGGACTTTTGCATTTGCCATCTCATGCCTGGCTCTGTTTGCTTGTCGAGCTACAGGCCCTGCTTCTGTGTCACCTCCCCCAAGGCCTGTCTCTGACCACCACTAAATAAGTCCTGCCAAGTCCTCTCTGTTTCATCCCATCCATAGCTCTTTGTATCCTCCCAAATTGTCTTGTTCATTACATTATTTTGTACTTGTTTAGGGTCAGTTTTAGAGAAAATGTCATCTTTGTGTAGTGGAGCCCACAGGCCTCAGATGAGTCATTTCACTGCTCTGGGCCTTAGTTTCCTTATCTGTGGAAAAGGGAAAAGAACCCAGCTTCTTCCCTGACTCTTATTTACCACGGGCTGTGACAGCCTAAGAAAAATCAGGGGAATGTTTCAAAAAGCACAAAGCTGGGAAGTCACCTGCTGAGAGTAGCAGAGCCCGCTGGGGGAGAAACTTCTCACTGAAAGTGCTGAATTGGCTTTGCTGCAAGTTACCCCCCACCCATTCAGCAGAGTCTCACCCTTCTGGCCTGGGGCAGATAAGGACTTCTTGGGGAACAAAGAACAATGAATGTATTTACCCGCATTCTCACCTGGGTTGGGAGTGGTTCAGTATTTGGTAGGTCTGGAGCCCGACCCTGGAAGCTGGGGCTCTGGCAGGAATTTGCCACACAACCTCGGAACTCTTGTCCTCCCCTCTCAGGGCTCTGCTTTTTCCATCCCTCAAATGACAGGGTAGAAGTCTTTGAAACCTGGGCTCTCTGGACATGGTATTTAGAATAATACCAGGAGGCAGGCAAAACCACACTGTCCCAAAGTGCCCCTGGCATGGGCCTCATCCAGCGCATCCATTAATAACTCTGCTACCAGTCTCTGCTCAGTCTCCCAAAGCACTTTCCTCTCCATTAGTTGCCTGTGGCTCTGCGATGGGGGTGAGGCAGCTGGCCTCTGCCCTCAGCCCAGTTTAGCTGAGAAAGAAGGAGAGAAGCAAGGCTTTGCCTGCCTCTCCAAACTCATTGCCTACCATTCTCTTTCCTGGCCCTTCCTCAGGGCCTTTGCACAGGCTACTCATTCAGCCTGGAATATTCTTTCCTCGCATAGCCTCATTTCAGTGGTTCTGCTCTCAAACATCTCCATGAAGCCTCCTCTGATCATTGCCCATTCTCTTACTCTATTATTTTTATGGCATTTATTGAAACTTGACATTAGATGCCGTCTTGGCGTTTTTATTCTCTGTCTCCTCCCTGAGATGTCAGCTCTGTAAGACAAAGATTTTTGTCTCTCTTACTCGGTGCTGTGTCTCCAGTCCCCAGCAGGTACCTGGAACAATGTCCCCTCTCACTAATTTTTGAATCCAATTAGTCTCCCAGGGATGCAGAGGTGGAGGTGACCTTGAAAGATACATTTGATTTATCCCGCTGCCGCTGGGCTGGCCATGGTGCCCGGGCGGGTCAGTCCCCTGTAAGAATCTCTTGGCAGAAATCAAGACTCTTAAAATTAAAACAAAGTGGTTTTAATTATGACCAAGATCTTTGCCGTTTGTTACCAGCCCCACCTCTCTGTTTTAGAGAGGTGGACAGAACAGCGCAGAAAAGGCAAGATATTAAGTCACACGCTGCAGGTGAATGCTGAGGACAAATGCTAAAAACAGAGAGATTGATTCCTGCCGTCTCAGGACTGGGTGTTTTCTAGCTGATTTTTATCCCTCATTTTAAACAGGTTGGGATGATTATATTAATGAAGTCCCGGGAGGACTTCCCCTTAGTGCCAGCCTTCAAAACCTCGGCACAGCCCTGAAAGATAGTGCTGCCACTGTGAGCCTCATTTTACGAGGAGATAGATGGTGATGGCGAAGCTCGGGAAGGTCCTCAGGGTCATAGAGCCAGGTGCAAACTCAAGTGACAGTGTCCCGCCATCACCTCTCACTGCACAGGGCCAGGTGATGCCTGAAAACCACTTCCAGGAATGCAGTCACTGCAGCTGGGAGATTCAGAGTTGTTGGGACTGCCTGTCTCTGAATCTTGCTGTATGACCTTGAGTGAACTTGGCACTGCCCTGTGCCTCAGTCTCCCCATCTGGAAAGTGGGCTGATGGCGATGATGATGACAGAGGTCATGATAGTATTGGTAGCAATGAAGACTCATCAAACTTCAGGTGCTTAAGACAGACACTAGCATATAGTAGGAAGCAATCTTCCAGGTACTTAAGAGATGCCAACACATAGTAGGTGCTTTATACATGCTCGTTATTTTTAGTATCTTCCTTTTGCACACACTCTGTCTCTTTCTTTCTGTTTCTCATGCACAAACGTGCATATATACAGCCTGGGGGCTTCCTGGAGGAAAAGGAAGAGTTTTCCCAGAAGGCCTAGATGGCTGCCACCACTACCCCTGGCCCATTTGTGGCCCAGACCAAGTGTCAAGCTTAGATCTCCTCCCCTGGCAGGAAGTTTCCCACTTAGGGAAGAGTGACGGTTTCTTGTGGCCTTTACTGCCCTCCCCCAACCGCCACCCTTCCACCAGCCCCACGCCCAGGTCATGTGCGTTCCTCTGCCTGCGTGTGAGTCAGCCTGGCAGCCGGACCAGATAGTGGGAGGAGAGCCGGAGATTAGTGCTGCCAGGGGTTGCTCAGAGCAGTTGCCCGACTTCAAAGGTCAAGGTGTTGGGTTTCTACCTTGTGCCCTTGTCCTGGGAGGCGCGCCCGGGACCCCACAGAGACCAGACCAGGGGCTGCCCCGTCCCTGCTCACCGTTGGGCCTCAGGTTATAATGAGTCTTCTCATGTGCATGCTTGCTGGTTCATGAAGTGTTTCTCTACCACCCAGGGTCTGCAGGCAGCTGTCACTGTGTCGACCATCCTATGAAAGGAGGCTGGTGGAGGCCAAATGTCTCTCTTGAGGTCACTCTGCAGGTGAAGGTGCAGAGTGCTGGTCGACCCCTGGCCTGCCTGGCCTCAGAGCTGCAGCGAGTGTGCGCTTGCACCTGGCACGCTGAGGCAGGAGGGGACCCACGCTCGTGTGCAGCTCAGCTCTCGTGGTGGGCTAAGTTCATGTCAGACCACTAGCTGTACGTGCTGAGTCTTCTTTATTTGTGTATCATTATCATTAACATTTTTCACTTATTTTTTTATTTTTTTTAATTTTTTTTTTAATTTTACCAAGAACATGTATTGGTACATCGTATACATAATGTTCATAATCAACATGGTTATTTTGTACCTGTACATGATACATCTTGGTTTTTTCACTTATTTTTGAATAGGGATGATGTTCCTCTAGTTCAGAGTTCAGATGATTGCAGTAAAATGTCCTCTTCTCTCCCCTGTCACCCATTGATTGCTCTGTTCCACTCTCTCTAGGTACCCAGTTACTGGTTTCTTCTGCTTGGCAATTCTGTGCTTCTATGAGTCCAGGCGACTACACACATCCCCCAACACTCTATAGAAATGGTTGCCCACACTACACACTGCTCTGCTCCCCCTTCTTCCACTTCATAATGTATCCTTGAGATCACACCGTGCACTACGTAAGGGCTGCCTTGGCGCCTTTTCAGGCCGTGTAATGCTCCCCCTTTGTAGCAGTGCACCACAATTTATTTGAATCGTCCCCTGCTGATGGGCACTTAGGTTACTCCCGATTCTTGCATTTGTAGACTGTGGTACAGTGAATTGTTGGGTGTGAGTGTGGGAACTCTAGAGCTGTGCTGCTCGAAATGTCCCAAGGCCAGCAGCGGGGCATCCGATGGGGACCCTGCAAGAATCACTGTGCTATGGGTTCCGTCTGTGAGCGCTGGATTGGGACCTGCACTTTAAAACAATGACCAGGGGATTTATGTGCACATTAAAGTTTAAGAAGCACTGGTCTGGAAGCCAGGTTTTTGGGGACTGGTGGGCCAAGATGGATGCATTTATAATATTGACAGGGGCAGCTAAATTGGCCTCTGCATAGCCTGATTCAATACATGATCCCACCTGTAATGCATAAGCATTTGGAGAGAATATTTTAAAAAATCCATTTCTGGTGTGGCAGCCTGCGGGAGGCCCGGGAATGCGCATTTTATTCTTTACTGGGGGATTCTGGTATTCCACCAGCTCTGACTTCTTAAGGACTCCTGGTTTTCTTGACTGTCAGGCTCTTTGCCTCTCCATCTGAGGGCAGCCAGCTCAAGTGCCCACAGGCCCAGGTGGCCAGTGACTGTGACCAACATGAACTGGGTCAGGTTTACGCTGACCTTGGAGCGGAGAGGAAATTAGAACAGGCGCAAACCCAGCAAAGTGCGTCTTTGGGCTGAAATCACTCCCATGGTCCATGGTCCATGAGTTTGTGACTTATTATTAATGCTATCAAAACATCTTTTCAAAGTTTGGCTG
The DNA here is from genome assembly GCA_004026905.1 of Hystrix cristata. Lineage (NCBI taxonomy): Eukaryota > Metazoa > Chordata > Mammalia > Rodentia > Hystricidae > Hystrix > Hystrix cristata. The sequence continues at coordinate 332,549 of PVJO010000007.1, forward strand.
ATAATCCCATACTGCCTGGTAAGATCTTGGCAATTGTTCTGCCACCCAGTGTCACAGCTCTTAGGGACCATGGCACACAGTTTATAGAATGGGTGGCCTTCTGGATTTAAGTATTTACAATATTTCCTTTTGCTTCTCTCCCTGCTTCTTCCCCCTCCTTTCTCTCTCTCTCTCTCTCTATCTCTCTGTCTCTCTCTCTCTCAATACTGGGGATGGAACGCAGGGTCTCATGCTCTACCACTGAGCAACACCCCCGGCCCTTTTATTTTTTAAATTTTGTGACATGATCTCATGAAGATGCCCAGACCGGCTTTGAACTTTCAATACTCCTGCCTCAGCCTCCTGAGTATCTGGGATTATGACCTATTATTAATGTATTTTCCAATATTTAAATCAATATTTATTGACTACCAGGCAACCTGTTCAACGATGAGGGAATTTAAAGCTACAGGGCAAGGTCCAGGTCCCTCAGGCAGGAGGGAATAAACACATGTCAAACAAGCAACAGTATGAGTTGGTTTCTGATGCTGACATGATTCATCGGACCAAGAGAAGGTCACAGAGGGGAGGTGCCTGAGCAAGATGCTGGTTTTGGTTTGGGTTCCTCTCAAGCCAGGACTTAGCCCAGGGTTCTGCAAAGATTTCCTGTAAGAGGCCAGACAGCAAACATTTCAGGCCGCGGTTAGTTGCAACCACTCAGCTTGCCCTTGACAGGCCAGCAGCAGCAGACTCCGGGTGAACGAGGGGCGTGTACCAATGCAACTTCATTTATGGATGCTGAAATCTGAATTTCATATACTATTGATGTGTCACAAAATAGTCTTCTTTTGACTTCCCCCCTGCCATTTAAAGGTGTAAAAACCATTCTTAGCTCTCAAGCTGTACAGAAACAGGCAGCAATCCCTCATTTAGAGATGAAGAGGAGGGAGCCAGGCAGAGAGGATGGGCGTTCTGGGTGGGCGGTGGGTGGCTGTAGGGTAGGAGGTCGCAGGGAAGCAAAGGTTTAATACAGAGACTGGGAACCAAGATACATCATGTATAGGTACAGAATAAATGTAACGAATGTGACCATTGTATATAGAATGTACCAATACATGTTCTTGGTTTAAAATAAAATAAAAAAAAATACAAAAACTGGGATCAAGGACCCTGGCCCCCGTTCTAGCCCCAGCCCTGCACCTCTCAGATCCCGTAGACACAGAGGTCTTGATTTTTTTTTTTTTTTCTGTGCTGGGGATTGAACTCAGGGCCTTGTGCTTGTAAGGCAAGCACTCTAACCACTGAGGAAACATGTTTTCACCCTTACACCTGCATAGAGATTTTTATCCTTAAAAAACAAAACATTTAACTGGGCGTGGCAATGCACATTTGTCATCCCAGCACTCTGGGAGGCTGAGTCAGGAGGATTGCAAGGTTGAGACCCTATCCCCAGACTGGGGAATTTAGCGAGACCCTATCATTAGAAAAAAAAAAAAAAAAAATCAGGGCTGGGGATTGAGCTCAGTGGTAAGCGCTTGCTTAGCAAGCGCAAGGCCCTGAGTTCAATCCCCAGCACCCTCCCTGCTGAAAATCCCCCCTTCAGAATACAATCCAGTCTGGCCAGGGTTCTCGGAAGAGCTGTTGGCAGCTGCCAGGTGGCTCCCTTACGTAGGCCCTGTCCGTGTCCCTCTGAAGCTGTCTCCTGCCTGCCCCTCCTTGCCGTCATTGGTGACTTTGCTTGCTGAACTACAGCAGGATCTTCTGGGTCCTCATCGCTGCTGGGGCTTTCGGAGCTATTTACCAGGGCCACTTCTGGAAACGCCTTTTTCTCCAGCAATGCTGCACTCTGGTCTTCCCTCCCGCTTGCTTTATCTATTGACCTCAGCACCTCCAGGGTCTCCATCCCTCCTATCCAGGGAGCGCTGGAGGTGGCCAGCTACAGAGCCAACATCTGCGGGGCAGCAAGGTAAGGAAAGTGCCCACAGCGAGCCCAAAGCCTTCATCAGGTGCAGACACTTTGGTTGCTCTTATAGCAATAGAGGACACTTAGGAGCCCTTAATAAGTGGTCTAAACACTTCACAATTTCTGGGGTGCCTACTATTATTATTCCTTTTTTTTTTTTTTTTTTAGGTGGAGGACAGAGGCAGAGAGAAGTTGGGTAGCTTACCTGAGGTCACACAGCTTGACAGTGGCAGTCATGATTTGAACCCAGTGCTCCAATTTATTTTTGGCGGAGTGAGACAACAGGCTTGCTTTGAACTCACTGTGTGGCCCAGGGTGGCCTCAAACTTGCAGCAATCCTCCCGCCTCTGCCTCCTGAATCCTGGAATTTCAGGCATGAACCACCACACCTGGCTTTTTCTTTTCTTTCTTTCTTTTTTTTTTTTTTTAAGACAGGGTCTCAGTTCAGCGTGCAGACTGGCCTTGAACTCACTATGGGTCTTTGTTTTGAGACAGGATCTCGCTATGAAGTTCAGCCTCCTGCCTCAGCCTCCGGAGTGCTGGGATTATAGGCATGCACCACCATGCCTGCCTTAATTTATTTTTTATTAATTCATGTTTGCAGTACACAACGATTACATTTATCGTGTGGAGTTTATACATGCACATAACACATCTTAATGCTTTTTTTGTCCCCATTCCCTCCCATCCTCCCTGCTCCCTCCAACTCTTGCTCCCTTTCCATCTGAAAAAGCTCTCCCTACTTCCTATTATCTGTCTTTTATTTTGCTCTTTATTTATATTTTGGGTTTTTCATATAAAACATGCGTTATTTAAACTTGTGTGATTGATTTATTTCTCTTAACATTATGGTCTCAAGGTGCATCCATTTACCTACAACTGCCTCAAGTTTATCTTTATGGCAGAATAGTGCTCCATTGGATCTAAATAGCACATTTTCTTTATCCGTTCATCTGTTGATGGGCATAGAGACTGTTTCTAAGATTTAGCTATTATGAGTTGCGCTGCTATAAACATGGATTTGCATACATCACATTAATCTGATGACTTTAACTCTTTCAGGAAGATACCTAGAAGGGGAATAGCTGGGTCTACTGGAATTTCTAGTTTCAGTTTTTTGAGGAATCTCCATAGTGATTTCATTAGTGGTTGTGCTAGTTTATATTTCCACCAACAATGAGGAAGGGTCCTCCCCAACCCTGCAGCCTCACCAGCATTTGTTACTACTGTATTTGATTTTCTGACGATAGCCATTCTTTCTGGAGTAAGACGGTATCTTAATGTTGTTTTAATTTGCATTTCTCAGTGACCAGTGACACTGAACATTCTTTTCATGTTTTTATTGGCCATTTGTACTTCTTCTTCTGAGAACTATCCACTCATTTCACTTGCCCATTTTTTGATCAGGTATTTTATTTTGGATAATGTCGATGCTACCTTCTTCTCACCACCCTATTTGCCACATCATAGAGATTCTACCCATTTGTTGTTGGTCTCTTGTAATATCTGGTGGTATAAATCCTGGCCCTCGGGCTGGTTTTACTAAATTTACAGTGTGTGGGGTGTGGTGGTGCATGTCTATAATCTCAGCACCAAGGGAGGCTGAGGCAGGAGGATTGCAAGTTTGAGTCCCACTTGGGCAACTTAGCTCAGTGGTAGAGTGCCCCTGGGTTTGATCCCTAGTATCAAATAAATAAATAAAGGAAGGAAGGATGGAAGGAAAGAAGGAAGGAAAAAAGAAAGAAAAAGAATGTTTCATGGTAAGAAATCTATAATGGGAGATTTTTTGTGGTGGGTGGGTGGATGGACGTGTGTGCTGGGGATAAACCCAGCCCTTGTCAAGGCTGGACAAAAGCTTTACCACTGACTTACATCTATCCCATCCTCAACCCCAGTTTCGCATTTTTAAAAAAGAATCACCACAAAATAATACTGTGAGAGACATCTCTATCTATACCCATCTACCTACCTACCTACCTACCTACCTGCAAGGACGCGCTCCAACGGCCTGTGATAGTTACACAGAGGAGCCGCCCGGTACCAAGTTCCCTCAGTCTTACAGGAGAAGAGGCCCGCATCTCACTTGCATACATACAAATTAAGACTTGTCAGCAGCCGGAACCCCATACAGTGCTGGAACTATAAAATGGTACAAGCATTTTGCAAAGCAGTCGGTAATTTCTTGTAAAAGTTAATCATGCAAACTAGGCACGATGGCACACGTTTGTAATCCCAGCTATGGAGGAGTCTGAGGGATGAGAATTATGTGTTGGAGCTCAGCCTGGCCAGCACCTGCCTCAAAATTTAAAAAAAAAAATTTTGTGTAAGTGAATCATGTGACTCCTAAGTATTTGCTCAAGAAAAATGAAGACTGGGAATAGTGACACATGCCTGAATGCCTGAAACTCCAGCTACTTAGGAGGCTGAAGCAGGAGGATCCCTAATTCAAAGCTAGCCTGGGCAATTTATTGGGATCCTGTTGCAAAATAAAATAAAAAGGGCTGGGAATACAGTGCACGGTATTCCCTGGATTCAATCCCCACGGTACTTAAATAAATTTAAATTAAAAAGAAAAGAAATTCTGTGTCCAAACTTGTGTACCAGTGTTTCTGTGTAGCTTCATACACAACATCCCCAAAGTTGAGATGACCTGAAAGATTATGGAACTCTACTAGTTAGCAACAGAAAGGGGCACGCGAGAGGGGAGGCGCGGATGAATCTGAACACATTGCGCGTGCCGAGCGAAAGAAACCAGACTCGGGGGAGCACGGAGAGGCCATATGATTCCAATTTCGTGACAGGCAGAACTCATTTACGGTGACAGAGTCTGAAGGATGGCTGCCTGTGGGGGCTGGGCCGGCGGCGGGGGGCCGCGGGAGCTTTCTGGGGAGATGCGGGGACATTCTAGATCTTGGTTGGAGGGGTACGTTTGGGGTGGACGCTTGTCAAAATCCATCAAACCTTACGCTTCAGATCTACGCACGTCACCGTAAGTAAATCACACCTTCGCGATAATAATGGCACCAGTCCCCCGCCCCAGCCTCGGAGGAAACTCTGACATGTGATGAGCCGAAGCTCAGGGCCATGCAGGTGATTTTAATTTTCTTCTCTATGTTCCTCTGGGTTTTCCAAGGATTCCGCAGTGCACTCACATTCCTTTAGAGAAAAGGTTTAAAAAGTCACATGCGCTATACAGCTATGGAAAAAGATCATATACCTCTTTTGTGCATTTTTAAAATTTGCTGGAGGGGCTGGGGATTTAGCTCAGTGGTTAGAGTGTTTGCCTAGCGAGTGCAAGGCCCTGAGTTCGATCCCCGGCGCGCGCGCGCACACACACACACACACACAGACTGTGAGGGCGTTAAGATTTTTTGTTTGTTTGTTTTAGGAAGAAACGAAGGGGGGGCAGGTAGAAAAGGAGTCGGTCCTCTCGGTGCTTTTGGAGCGCCCGAGAAGGCCGCCTCCTCCAGGAGGCCTTCCCGGGCCTCCCTCCACCCGCGCCTGGCGGCCGGGCCTGCAGGGCGTTGCCCGGCTTTCCCCGCCGGCCCGGCACGCTCCCGGCTCCGCTCGCGGCGCCCGCGTGTGCGGAAAGCCCCCGGCAGGCCCAGGAGCCGCAGCCCCGGCCTCTCGCACCTTCGCCCCCGGAAGCCGCCGCCGGCTGCGGAGGAGCCGGGAGGCGCGCGGGCCCTGGCGCGGGACGGCGGAGGAGAGTCCCGGAGGCTGCGCGGAAGCCGCGGCCCCCGGAGAGGTCGGAGCGCCCCGCCTCCTCCCGCCGGCCCGCACGCCGCTGCGGCGCGGCTCGGCCACCGGCCCGGGCCGCGCGCATTGTCTGCCGGCCGCCGCACAATGGAAGTTTGCGCCGGCCCAGGGAGCGTCTGCAAAGTGCTCTGCCGCGGGGCCGGGCGCGCCGCGCTGGGCGGCTTCTCACCTCCGGACCGGGCGAGGCCGAGAGGCCGGCGGGGCGGGCAGTGGGGTCCCGCTGCAGGAGGCCGGCAGCCCTGCCCGAAGCCCCGCGGGCGGAAGGGTCTGAGGTCCAGCACGCTGTTCGCCACGTTATTTCTCTGAGCTTCTCCGTCTCCCGCACCCCCCTCCCCTGCTCCCCCTAACCGGATCTGCCCCACAGCCTCTGCTCTGCCCTCTTCCCTGTGCTCCTGGCTCTGATTTACTCGCTGTGTGACCCGGCACATCACTTCACCTCTCTGTGCCTTGGTTTCTTCGTCTATGAAATGGGAACAGTTATGGTGCCTGCCTGGTGGAGTTGTGAGAGTTGGGTGTGGGAAGCCTGTTGAAGAGGGTTGAGCCGGGCACGCTATGGTATCTACTGTAAAACGGCTTGCCTGCTAGTTTTTATGATTACTGCCATCTTCCGCCCAACAGCCCGGGAGCAGACCATGTGGCACAAGGGTTTAATTCCTTCCCGTGGCGTGCTGGATTCCGAGTGATGCTGGATCTCACCTAGCACAAGATGCACCGTCACTCGGAATCCACCTCTCATTGGCCCTTCTGACTTCTTCTGCCTGCATCTCGCTGGCCTTGCTCTTCCTGGCATATCTCAGACTGGGTGCTGCCCTAGCGCCTGGGCACTTGCCATTTCCTCTGCCTAGAAAGCTATTCTCAAACCTCAGCACATCACTCGGCATTCAAATTTCAGCGTAACTACTACCTCTCCGCATACAAATTCCCTCGTTACCCTCGCTGGGATTGTGTCTCTCTGTGTCTCTATGAAACTACCTGTTTATGTCTCAGCTGCTGAGGAGAACATGATCTTCGCAAAGGATGGAAGTTGGTCTTACCTCGTGTTTATTCGCCTGCGTCTAGCAAAATGCCTGACACCTAATACCTGCTCAGGAAATAGGAGCTCAGTGCGAAGAGCAAACAGGATGGAAGAAAGGCTGGAGGGTTCCTCATGAGACGCTATGGATGGGGATGCCGTTCCTGCGGGGAAGGAAGGAAGGGAGGTCTTTGGGGGAACAGCAGATAACTGGTTCAAGTTGGGACATGGTTTTGAGGTGCTTGTAGGCCCGCTTGGGAAGTCGTTCCCTAAATAAGCCCACCTCTCCTAGATCTAGAGCGACATGACAGGAAGGTTCTGGAAGAAGGCACCTTTCTGGAACTTATACAAGATACAGACATCGTATGACTTTTCTTACTAGTAAATGATGACCAAACTGAGTGCGGTCTAAGCAGTGTGTCTCAAGATGGGGCAGACCAGGGTTAACACAGCAGCTCAACAGCAGTATCAAGGATCCAGTTTTTTCCATCTTTGCGTCCACCATGTTGGCGTGGTCTCCTCTCATGGACCAAGATGGCTGCCACAGCTCTAAACATTTGTGCCCTCACAGCAATATCCATAGATCAGAATGGAAGAAGTCGAGTTCCTTTCCTGTGTACTGTTTTAAGATGGAAGAAAACTTTCTCTGAAGCCTCTAGTACTTCCGTCAAGTTTTGTGGGTTGGGAAAGTGTCACGTGCCTGCTTCTCATGGTGGACTGAGACATTAAGAGTTGCCCATTGCCAGTGGGAAGGGGTCCGTCCTGCCCAGAAGCGTGTGGTGGCCAAATGTGGGCTTTTGAGGGGGAGGCGGAGTCGTTGGGTTTGTAACCAAAGGTGTCTCCGGTGGGTGTGGAGGCTGCCAGGTCAGGCCAGGAGGAAGTGGCTGTGCCAGCAAACATTGGAGGGGCACCCCGGCATTGCCACAAGAAGCAGATTTTTAGGAGAGAGGCGTCTCCAGGCTGAGTGCTGCTGAACAGACAGGAGGTTCCCATCAGAGGTCCGCACTGTTAAGCTGGATGAGAGCCTCGCCACGGGACGATGAACCCACCCTGCCCTGCCTCCCCATCCTTGCTGCCCATTGCCACGCTCCCTCGTGTGCACCTGGATCCTTAGAACAGCTTCCTCACTGACCCCTCCGACTGGTTAGCCTGCTGCAAACTGTGGCTACGTCAGTCAGTGATAGGGAGCCGCTGAAGGTTCTTGAGCAAGGGAATATAACTTGATCATAGCTGCCTTTTCAGGGGTTAACCTGGCAGCGTACAGACCGGGATAGAGGCTGGTGAGTCTCAAGTGCTTTGTTTTGGCCTCTCCAGGACCTGTTCCCTGCTTCTGGTGCTATGTCCTAGTTAGCCTTGGGACCATCCCACTCCACTCTTGGTGCACAGAGTTGGGGGAGAGCCACCCTTCTCTCCCTTAGTATGAGACACATGACTCCAGCCTGCTACCAGAGGCAGGCATCCAAGATAGACTCTCAAAAAAGAGCTGTCCCTTTGGGCGCCTGTATCCAATTGTGCCTGAACTTAGATATTTTTACTTAGATGACCAATATGTTCTCTTTTTTGCCCGAAACTGTGTTGGATTTCTTTCTTTCTTTCTCCCTTCCTTCCTTCCTTTCTTTCTTTCTTTCTTTCTTTCTTTCTTTCTTTCTTTCTTTCTTTCTTTCTTTCTTTCTTTCTTTCTTTCCCCTGAGACAGGGTCTCATTATGTAGTTCAGGCTCACCTTGAACTCACTATGTAGCCCAGGCTGGCCTCAAACTCACAGCAATCCTCCCACCTCAGCCTCCTGAGTGCTGTGATTTCTGCTATTGCACTGAAAACATCCTTGAGTAACTTGGAAACTAAGCCATCTGAGGGATGAAGGTTCTGAATATGGATAACAGGAGAGTTGAGATTGCCCTTGGAAGTGACTTCCTGGGAAGATGGGGGGGAGCTTCTTAAGATTAGGCAAGCATGAGAAACAATCCATTCATTCTTTATTCAACAAACATTTGTCGAGCACTGTCTTTGTCCATTTTCTGTTGCTATACCGGAACACCTGAGTCTGAGTAATTTATAAAGAACAAAGATTTATTTGGTTTTAAACAATTGGAAATCTGAAAGCACGGTGCTGGCACTGGGTGAGGGCCTTTCCACTGCATCCTCCTGTGGCAGAAGGCAGACAGGGAGAGAGGGCTGAACTTGCTTTTATGACAAATCCATTCTTGATAATTAACCCACCCCTGTGTTAATGAGATGAATCCATCCATAAGTGCAGAACCCTCATCAACTAATCACCCCTCTTCACCTCTACCTCCCAGCGTGGTTGCTTTGGAGGTTAAATTTTCAACACTGTAATTTGGGGCAAACGCACAAACCACAGCAAGGACATACCTGGTGCCTGGCTCTGTTCTATGCCCTGGGGACGTGGCAAGGGGCAGTATAAAAACCCTCGCCTCCACTGAGTGTACAGTCTAGTCGCTCAGGAAATCAGATCTATGTTTGTTCTGTTATTATGATTATCATCATGCCTGTTTATAGGCACAGAAACAGAGGCCTGGAGAGGTGAGGTCACTTAGCCAAGGAGAGGCCAGGGGAGCTCTGACTTCATCTCTTCATAATTTCCAAGCAGGGCCCTGTCCACCAGCCCCAGAGAGCGAGCACACCCACTTGGAAACGACTTCACGCTGCACCAAGAAACCTCCAAATGGGTTGAATGGAGAAGAAATTTCTCCATAAAGGCTGCAGGAATACAGTGCAAGGTAGATATGTGATTTGCAGAAGGGGAGATTAGAGTCTCAGATGGTGGTGGTTTCAGAGCTGGTCCCTTTGATCAGATTAACTAAGAAGGCTTCCTGCGAGGAGGGCTGCTTGTGAGAGGGTCTCACAGGTCTCACAGGAAGCGGAAGGTATCGGTAGGACAGCGTGTAAGTCTGTGGATGCCTAAGTCACTCTACGCACCACATCTGTCATTAGACAGTAGCTCCATTTCTTCCCCTCCTTTTTTATTTGCTGGCCGCTGGGGGTATGGGGGAAGGAGTCTTGGTTGGCCTGACCTGACAGCATTCGATAGTACTGCTGAAATCATTAGCCCCTTGCCAACAGCACCCAGACCTTGCAGGTCTGCAGGCCAGAGATACAGACACAATGATGCATTTAAAAAATTCTCCAGCAAGAGCTGTGACTCATACACATTTCTGCTGGGACAAATAAAAATACCCAGAGCGAAAGATGGATTAGTCACTGGAACAGTTTGCTTTGGAGAACTAAGCCCCTTGCAGTTGCCTTTATTCTTCATTAGCTTTGAAATTTGGAAACCAAACCCCCTAAATTGATGCCCACCAGGGATGTGGGATAAAGCCCCACTCAGTGGTTAGTGATGGGGGACAGAATGGTCCCAGTGAAGCAGGTGCAGGCCAGAGAATGATACTCTGTCCAGGACTGGGCTCCCTTGGTACAAGTGGTGCTGTTGCACAGGTTGTCTACTGCTGGCTCCTCTTCTGATTGGTCTTTACCTGGGTTGTTTGTTGGGACCACCTCTGGATGAAAGCCATTCATTTACGCACTCATTCATTCAATCGCTCTACGGGAGGCAAGGTAACATGTTAGGCTCTATGTGGCACCACTCTGTGTGGACAAGAACAAAGCACTGTCAAGAAGCTAAGACCAGGAAATGTGACCTTGGTGTCTACAAAGAGGCCAGGCATGGTGGTGCATGCATGTAATCTCAGAACTTGGGAGGCTGAGGTGGGAGGATCACCTTGAGTTTGAAGCTAGCCTGGACTACATAGTGAGTTCAAGGCCAGCCTCAACTGCATAGTGAGACCCTGTCTCAAAAACCACAATCAATAAATAAATGTCTACACAGCGATTTGAAAAAAGGCAATTCATTCAGATCCACTTTCTCTCTTCTCCCTTTTGTTTTCTGAATCAGGGATGGGCAAACTCCAGCCTATGGGCCACTTTTATTTATAAATAAAGCTTTATTGAAACATAGCTGCACCTATTTATTGATACATTGTCTTTGGCTGCTTTAGCGCTTGTACAGCAGAATTGTCGCAACACCGACTATATGACCCACAAGGTCAAAATTATTTACCATCTGGGCCTTTGCCGAAGAAATGTCCCCGGATTTGGCATATAAAAAAGGATTTGCAGTTATAAATGACAGAGCTCATTCTGGTAGTTTTATTTATGGGTATGGGTGGCTCATAGAACCTCAAGGATCCCAGGAAGCTGGGCTTAGAGGCTGAGCTACCAAGAGCATGGCTGGAACTTGTGTGGGACTGCTCTGGTCCCAGGGCAGGCCGTGCCTTCCATTTCTGGTGGACAACCCGAGAACATTGCTCACAGATGAGCTGGGATACCATTCTTTCCAGGAGCTTGGGCAACAGTGCCCAACACTTGGGAAGGTAATATTAGCTTCATTGCTTGCATACTATTCCATGGTGAGTGGTACTGGTCTGTGTCTGGCTATCTTCCATGCCCACATTCAGACCCAGGCTGAGGGGGGCTCTGCTGCCTTTGAAGCACGGCTTTCAGGGTCACAGTGGAGGTCTTTGTGTGAGTCAGCCAAAAGGGAAAGGGACAAGGAGATGAAGGCACGGGAGAGACTTAAGAGCAGGGCTTAGAGGGTCAGCCACCTCTCTGCTGGCATCCAGGAGCTGAAATGATGTGGTGTGGCTCCACCCACCTGCAAGAGAGTCTGGGAAATGTAGTCCTCCCATGTACCCTGGCAGGGAAGGAAGCTGCATTAAGGGAACACCCAGCCGTCTGTACCAGGCGGTGCACACACACGTGGAACAGCAAGTGTCGAGTCCCAGCTATGAAGAGCAACAAAGAATGTTCTCAGAAACAAGATGTTGGGAGAAAAAAGTAGGCTGGCACGGGATGCACGACTCTGTACCTTGTATGTAAAACTTGAAAAGGACACATAAAACAACACTGTGTCGTTATCTCTTTATGTATTTTTTTATTATGTGTATTTGGACACACATCTATCCAAACAAATGTATGGCAGATGGATAGAAAGAACAGACTTTAAATATACCCGAGTGGGTGTCTGTGGGCGAGAGGGAAGTCGGAGCACTGGAGATGGGTGATGAAGGGAAAAGTAAGAAGGGAAAACACAACAGTACCAAGGCCACAGCCTGGGCTGCTGATACTGTGCCACGGCCGAGCATACCAGGAGCAGCTGGCTGACATCCAATATCAGACTGAGTAGGGCGGGGAGAGCAGCCCGGCTGCCCATCCTCTCCCCCAGCCACACGCCCTGCCAGTGGCTCTTGCCCAATCCTGTAGTAAAGAATAAGCGCATCCACAACCACTGTAGATGATTTGGGAACTAAGAGATATATAAGGAGGAAAACAAGTACTCATAATCCCACTCCCCAGATATAACTACTCTTATCGTTTGCATATATTTCTTTGCTGTCTTTTTGTTTGTGTGAATATACAACATATATTGACAGTAGCAGGGCCATAGTCAATGTATAATCTACATACTGGAATAACATATTTAATAATTTATCACATATAATTTATGTTCTGCTTTTTCCCTCCCCACTTTTCCATTTGTCATGAGAATTTTTCCTATTCCACTAAATATTCTTTGAGCAGACTTTCCAGTGGCTAATTTTCCACATTGCAGATATGCTGTAAAGTATATAACTATTCGTTATTAGTGAGAACATAGCTTCTTTCAGCCATGGGACTTTTTCTTTTTTTGGGTTTTTGGAGACGGGTTCTTGCTATGTAGTTCAGGCTGACCTTGAACTCACCACTCAGCCCAGGCTGGCCTCGAGCTCATGGCAATCCTCCTGCCTCAGCCTCTCAAGTGCTGGGATTACAGGTGTGTGCCACCACACTCGGCTCAGCCACGGGGCTTTTATAATTGATGCTCCAATGAACATCTTCACACATTGGAGCTTGCCTGAGCGTGTGATTATTTCTGTGGGTTAGATTACCGTGGTGAAAATAACTTGGTCAAAGGGTATGAAGGGGAGGTTCATAATCTTTATTTTAAGGCTTTCCATGCATTTTAAAATTGCGAAGCAGAGAACACAGAGAAAAGCACACAAGATAAAAATGTAAAGCCTGAAGAGTTATTACAAAGTAAAGTCCCGTGACACCCCATGTGGGTTAAGAACTAGGGAACATCACCAGGCCTAAAGCCCTTGAGTGGCTCATCCCCACCCTAGACCCTGTCACCCCTGGAAGAAACCAGGCCTTGGTTTGTGCAGTTGCTACTCCCTGCTTTTCTAGATGGCTCTGACTCCCAAGTGTGCACGCCACGCACTGCAGTTTCCACCACCGGCCCTGAGCTGTGTGCAAATGCAGTCGCACCTAACGTGCTCTTCCGGGTCTGGCTTCCTTAGCTCAACTTGATGTTTTCAAAACCTGTCCGGGTCTCCTGGAGCTGTAGGCGGCTCTTTCCCAGCCATCACTTCTCTTTCATCTTCTCTGAATTACCTCCGATTTCCTCTCCACATCGGTTTCGCATTTCGGAGGACCCAAGGTTGTGTGCCAAGGAAGGCAACTCCTCTTCATTTTTTTCAAGCATTTTGGGATCTCTAAGACCCTTTTGTGTCCTTACTCTTCCTTGGGAACCTGGTGGGGAGGAGTTCTTTTTCTCCGGTACTGTGGAGCAAACCCAGGGGCGCTGTACCATGGAGCCACACCCTCCGCCCTTAATATTTTTCATTTTGAGACTGTCTTGCTACATTGCCAAGGCAGGACTTGAACTTGTAATCCTCCTGCCTCAGCCTCTTGTGTAGCTAGCCTTACAGGCATTCACCTGCTGAGAGCAGAGTGTTTAATGTCTATGTTTAACAGAGAAGAAAGCCATGGTTCAGGCTCTGAAGGAATGGAGTGCCCTCCACCCACCGCACAAGGGGAAATGAGGTCCAAGGAAGGTCCATCACTTTGTCCTGTCTTCTTCAAGGTGCCAGGGGGACTCAGCAGACGGTGGCAATGGCCCTCGTACCTGTCCTGGCATCGCTCTGCAGCCCGGCTCTGAACACTGCTGTGGTCCAGTGCTTCACCCTTGTTCTCTGCTCCAGCCTCACCCGGCCCTGGGCAATCTCATCCAACCCGGACATTAGCCATCTCTTGTGTCCTTACAACATCTATATTTATATTTCCCTCCAACCTCGGGATTGTGTGTTTATTACCCACTCCACATCTGCACTTGGATATTTAAATTAGCCTCTCACATGACCAAAACCAAAGCTTCCATCTTCTCCACAGAGACAGGAGATTCCCACAGTCTACTGGCAGCATGCAAGAGGCAAGAGGTGGCGTGGATTTAGTGTCAGATACTCCAGGGTGGCAGAGTTTTGCTGCTGAGGTGGGAACAGAAGTGATACGTGAAGCTACCAAGTTTGGTCTTCTGAAGAACCCTTCCCCTTTGCTCTTTCCCCTGGTTAGTTTCTGGCAGTCAAGCCACCACCTTGGCCTCCATTGTGAGCCGCAAGCTGGAGGGAGCCTGGGTCCCCCACACCTCGGGGTCGCCATACCTATGTTAGGATGTTTATGCCAGACGTGATGTGATGGAGAAATAAACTTTCCTAGTCAATACAGTGACTTTGCTTACTTTACTTTCTCCTTTTCTTTTTCTTCCCTTCCCTACTACCCCTTCTTTCTTTTTTTTTTTTTTGTAGTACTGTGGCTTGACCCCAGTGTCTCCATGCTGTCCTACATCCCCAGTCCTTTTTAATTTTTTTTTTTTTTTTACACAGGGTCTTGCTGAGTTGTCAAATGGCCCAGGCTGGGTTCCAACCTCACGCCCTAGAGCTCAGGTTCCTTTCTGAGCCCACTTTCTCCCCTGTGACACAGGACCACGGTAAGAATTACCCTGCAGGACAGTGGTGAGCTCTGATGTTGTGTCTCAGGAGCACTCCGAGAAAGGGGTTGCTTCTTGTCAGACGCTGAACCCCACCTCAGACAAAGGCCCCAGGAGGAGGTTCGCTTTGGAAACTTGGAAGGCGGCTGCAGCAGAGGTGACGTTTGCAAAGGGGGTGGCTATTTGTGCTTCTGCTGGCCGAAGAGGAAACTGTCAGCACTCAGTGAAAGTCACCGCTGGCATTGCCAGGTGTCTGGGTTTGGACTGGGCAGCACTATTTCTGAGCTTTCGGTCCAGGAAACAAACTGGAAAAAAGAAAAAAAAAAAACCCAGACATATAAATGTGTATCCAGTATGTCTGTTGAAACCATCTTGCATTCCTGGCTGAAGAATTTCAAGATCCACCATCCAGGTCAGTCTCCGGCCTTGAAGAAGTTGCAGAATTTGCCTTCTATGCACCGATCTCTTCCTCAACTGTTTTCTTAATTTTTCCCCAACTTGATCTTCAGGTTATGAGCTCTGGTTCATTGGGGAGATCAGCACCTCTTGGGGACATCTATATTTTAAAAGAGAAGTAGCAAAAGATCTATACTTATTTGCAAGGCCAGGGAGACCATACGGTCCAAGCCGGGATGTTGTTAATAATTATGCTGAGATGACAGGCATGACCTGGAGTTGTCTTGTGCGCACTGGGTGTGTGATCGTCGCATTGATAAAGGAACCAGTTCATCAAAGTAGAGAGTCACCTGGGGCAAGGGAGGTGCTCTAGCTGTAAGTTAAGGAAACTATACTCGATTGGCTTAAATAACAAGGAAATTTTATTATTATTTTTTATTGTTCTATACTACAAGAGGTCCAGGGGCAGGGAGGTTCCATGGTTGGTTAATTCAGGAGCTCAATGACAGCAAAGACAGATTCTTTCCGTCTGCCATTTGCATCTTCGGTTGGTCAGCAATGTCCTCCTTCAAAGCCTCAAAATGGCTGCCATACTTGCAGACATCATGGCCTGCCCTCACTCAGTTACAACAGTTTACAATCCGCTGAGGGTCAGGCAGCATTCTAAACCCTTCGGATCTCTCAGGCATCTTATTCTGCACAATAACCTTGTGAGGTAGGAACTCGTATGGGCCTCACAGAAGTGAAGTCACATAATTAGGAAGTGGTTGGTCTGGGATTTGAATCCTGGAGGCCGATCTTTAGAGCCACAGGATGTCCAAAGGCTGGAAAAGAAGGTATGAATGTCAGTGGCAGAGAGGGATTTGAACAGAACGTCTGAGGCATTCTACTTTCTCCAAACTGTGCTTCCAATGCTTCCTGGCACTGATAGGATTTGGCGAAGTTCTGGAGCCCTGACTTAATCTGATATCTATTATGCTCCACTCAGATCTTGAACCAGAGCCCTCTGGAGAGACCTGCTTCCAACAGCAGGACTTCCTAGGAGAAGCAGCTCAGCTAGGACTACACGGAAGCCAGTTCTATTTTGGTCTGAAGCAACAAAGTGTGGGCTGTGTGTCTGGCGTTGCATCCGACCGTCCAGCTGTTCTGCCCAGGTCCGAGGGTGGAGGAGCCTTCCCCTCTACTCAGAAAGCTGTTCTTGGTCAGAGTGGGGAAAGCCTGGCTTGCTGAGAACTCATTTGCATCGGAAGCTCCTGGGCAGGCCAGTAACTCACTTTGCACCTGACTCATGGGGAAAAAAAGTCAGCCCTTGTTTTTCCTTGCTTTCTCTTAATGAATTTTTCTCTTAAACAGGGCTTAGGGAGAGGACTTGTGGAACCTGAGTCGGCAGACCTGACAGGGTCTCATCTGGGAATAAGGAACTAGCTTTCTGACGTTTCCACACAGAAGTCTTCTCCCCCACCACCGTGCAACTTAGCAACAAATGCATTGGTATTTCCCAGCATTTGTGAAGGGCATGGCAACAGACTAAAATTGTCCCTGCAGAAGAGAATTTCCCTGTCGTTGTCATCACTTTTTTTTCTCCCTCTGAACTGAAAGTTGATTTTTTTTCTTCCTCTTCTTCTTCCCTGTTCTTTTGGTAATGATTTCCCAGCTTCAGCCTTTTTCAGGCCTGGCCCTGAGAGAGAGATGGGTGGGATCTGGGGTCTCCCCCCCAGAGAGCCCCAGAGAGCCAGTCAAGGCCGAGTGAACTGGGGATAGGAAGGAAAATCTCCCCCAGGTTGGCACTGCTTAGTCATGTTTGATTCACTGAGTTGCTCTGTGCCAGGAATAGCTGGGAGGCAGCCAGGCCCTGAACCCGGGGAGTCCCCATTGATCCCGCTAAAGGTGGGCGCCCCTGCCTGAGTCACAAGGCCCGGGATAGGCAGCGGGTAGAGGCACAGGCTGAGTGTGGGAAGCCAGCGTTCCCACCGACCAACGCTGGCTTCCCACACTCATCCTCTCAGGGCCCAGCGAAGCGGAAAGGATCTTGTTTATTTGTCATTTGGTTATTTTCCTTCTTCCCCAGCTCCGGACCGAATGCGCCACAGGCAGGGAGCTTACTTGTTATGCTCATGTCTGTGGCCCAGCTGGCGCATAGTAGGTCCTCATCACATGCTTGTTGAAAGATGGAAGGAACCTGCTGTCTAATTTGTCCTCATCTGTCCCCCGTTCTGCAAGGGCCTGGACACTGTTGGTTGTTCACTGCTGCAGTCTCGGCACATCGCTCGAGGTCCAGAGCATAGTAGGTGCTTGTGGCAGACGCTGCTGGACGTTCCACGTTAGTGTCAAGTTGTTCAGGTGGCCACATCCCAGGAGAAGCAGGGCTGTTCTAATTCGATGGTAGCAATCTTTACTCTTGGTCAGGGACTATTCAAGGGTAGCCACATAGTCTTGTCCCGACCTGCTGGAAAATCCATTTTGTCCTTTGCTTTCCGGCCACAGAGTTATCATGTGAGGAGATGATGGTGTCCTTTCAGCAGCCACTGTGTGACTCTGAGGCTCCAAACCCTGGGAGAGAAAGCCACCGATGGGAATAGCAGGTGGCTTGATAACATCAGTGGTTCTGAACCAGCCTGAAGAACCAACCTCCTCTAGTGGCTCTTGCTAAATAAACAATGTCCCTGTGTTCTAAGCCATCAGCAGCCCAATTCTCCTCTTCTTTGTAGGCAAATGGGTCCTAATGGATTCAGAGCTCAGTGCAGGAGTGGAGTCACTGAAAGCCTTCACTCTCTGAGCACTTGCCAAGTCCCTGAGCACTAGCGGGACTCATGTGGGAATCTTGCAACAACCCTGTGAATAAGGTTCTAGTATCACCCTGAGATCAGAGGAGCGGAAAAGGAGGCCTGAGTGCTGCAGCAACTTATTAAAAGTCGTGTCATTTAAGGTGCCCTTGTCACCAGGGGTGATAGCTAAGACCTGGGGCCCGGGGCTGGGCCCGGATGGACTCCATCTACAAACCTGGAAACGTCGCGATGCTTGGCAGCATGGGCCCATTCTGCAATGCAGAGTGGGATGCGCATGGGAACTTGAAACTAACCTTCTATGGACATGGGCCGGAAGGGGACTAACATTTGATGAGCATCTACTGTACCCGCTATCTGTGCGGTGTACTTTACCAGTGGTTTTCAAGGGCTGGGGATGATTCTGTACCCCAGGGGACACCTGGCAATGTCTGGAGCTCTCAGAGTGGTAGCTGGTGGGCACAGCGTGCAGCTAAATGCCCTACAAGGCACTGGACACACCTTTGTAAACAAAGCATTAACTAATGGGTCCCAAATGTCAGCAGTCCTGAGGCTGAGAAATCCTCAATTTGCTCTCCCCGACAACTGAGGCACAGAGAGGTGGTGTCATGGCCAAGGTTACCCAACCAGTTAGAGTCAGAGCTGGCATACAAACATAAGCCTACTTCTGCTGGTCCAGGATGCTCCTTAAAGATACAGAGCTCTGGGAAGGCAGGAGCCACCCAGTCTGTGTTCCTGTGTTCCTTGAGGTACTGACCACAAGACCGCTGAGCACTACCCTAGGTCTGTCGAACAGAGATAAAGAAGCAGTATGTTCCTGTCCCAACGATGGTTACAGTGCAGAAGGGACGACAATGGGAATGAGCTAACTCTCCGTACGGACTACTGGGGTGGGGCAGGACAGGGCAGGGACTGCTGGGGGCAGTTTAGAGAGAGGGAGCAAGCCAAGAGGGCAGTTCACACGTTCACACACGCAGCACCAATTCTGAAGTGACACTGGCAGATGACTTTCTAGGTGCAGGGAGCTGTTCCAAGTACTTCCCGTGGATTCACGCGGGACCCCATGAGTTAAGTATTCCGTTATTCCCCTTGCACCGAGGAAAACACGGCCCTGTGGCCAAGGTCACCCAGCCAGCCAGTGAGGGAGCTGGGCTGCGTCTGAGCAGCTGCCTCTGGGTTCTGGGGTCTCATCTCTCCGTGCCTCCTCAAGGGAAGCGAGGCCCAAGGTCACACGGAACCCGGGTGGCCCAAGGTTTTAGGCCGGGTGATGAGTGCACGGGAGGCGCGCGGGCAGGGCCGCTTGGGATGATTTCCTCTGGGAAAGTGGAAAGAGCAGGATCGGGCAAAGAAGTTCAGGAAGAAAGAGGAAAAGGAAAGAGGGAAGAATAGAAAAAGGAAAGAGAAAACAGCGAGGCAGCGTGAGCGTGGGCTGGCATGTTCCTTTCCAAGGTCGTAGCAGGCCTGAGGGCACCGGGGCCCTGAGTCGAGGCGAGGGCGTCACCGACCGGGCAGTGGCCGCCCCCCTTCTTCCCGGGGCGGCGGGGGCGCGCGTGCGGGCGGGCGGGCTTGCTCGCGCGCTCTTCCAGCCGGGGTTCCCTCCGCCGAGCGGCGGCGGCCGCAGGCCGGACCTGCGTGCTGTGCCTGCGCCCGGCGGGTGTCGCGCGTGTCGGGGTGGGCGTGGCGTAGCCCGCGGGCGGGGACGCCACGCGTCCGGGCTCAGAGTTGGTGCGCTCGCCGCGGCGCGCTGCTCGGGCCTCCCTGCTCGGCGGGCCCTGCCGGAGGTTCCCGCCGGCGCCCCGCGAAGCTTCCGACGTCGGCGCAGAGCGCGGCGCGTCTCCGGGCCCGGTGCGCGCCGAGTGCCTGTGCGGCGGGAGCGCGGCGTGGCACTTGGCAGACGCTCCCTGGCGGCGGGGGCGGTGGCGGCGGTGGCTCGGTCGTCCGCGAGCCCCGAGGGCCGCCCCCTCCCGCCCCGCGCAGCCCCCGCCCCCGGCCCGCCCGCCGCTCCCGCGCGGACCCGCAGCTGACCGGCCGCCGGCGCGCCCCGTCCGGGATGGGGCGCCGGGACGCCTGAGTCGCCTCGCGCGGGGAAGGAGCCGGCGCCGCGCGGCCGCGCCAGGATGGAGGGACCCGGCGGCGATCCCGGCGGCGACGGGGCTGCGGATAGTGCCCGCCCCGATTCCCGGGCCCCCGGCGCCGCTGCGCCCAGCGCCGGTCCCGGCCCGTGCGCGGCCGCCCGGGAGTCCGAGCGCCAGCTGCGCCTCAGGCTCTGCGTCCTCAACGAGATCTTGGGCACCGAGAGGGACTACGTGGGCACCTTGCGCTTCTTACAGTCGGTGAGTGTCGCCCGGGCGCAAGGACGCCTCCGGCGCGGCCGCCAGCCCTGCCGCGCGCCCCACAACCTGTGGCCGCGGTCCCCGGGGGCCGGAGAGTCGCCGCGGCGGCGCCCCGCGGGCGCGCGAGGAGCAGGGAGCCGGACCCCTCCGGAGCCGGCTGCCGCCTCCCCGGCCGGTCGACTGGGGTCTCCCGTACTCGGTTCCCCCGTCGCGCTGCCCTTTTGTCTCTCCCCCTCCCCGCTTTTCAAAGAGTTTTAAGATTAGTTACATCCGCGAGTCGGGGGCTCTGGGACCCAGGCGCCGGGAGCTTTCTTAGCCGCTGCTGCTTTTTCCCGGGCACAACTTCGCCTCCCGGTGCACCGGCGACTGCGCGTGTGGCAGACCCGGGAATCCTGGAGCCCGACTTCCCCCCGCGCTGCAAAGAGCACGATGAGACCTGAGCCCGAGTGGGGACGCGGATGGACACCTTCTCGGGTCGGGAGAGCGGCTTCTCAGTGTTTGAAAGTCTAGGCTGCCTAGCTACCCTCTCTCTCGCCCCCGGTTGCAAAGCCACAGGTTCAGAGTTTGTAAAATAACAACCGAGCGCTCATGGGGTGGTGTGCCAGGCACCTTACATGTATCCTTAACAGGTTTAAGCTTTGCAGGTTGCTCGTAAAATAGGGACACATATTTCCCTTCTTTTCAAGATTGGGAGAGTTTAGCTCCAGAGAGGTTGAGTAACTTGCCTAGAATCACCGAGCTGGTTAAGCGGGGTTACTGTCTGGGCTTTGAACCAGGTTAGTCCCAGCCGGTGCTTTAAACTCCCGGTCTAAGCTGCATTTGCTTCCCTTTCTTCTTTCTTCTGTGAGAGGGAGGAAGGGGCCACTTCCCTACTTTCCTAGGAAGTGAGAAAAGCGGTTGGGGGGGGGGTGTTGGTTGGTGGTGGAGGAGGTGGGACCGGGCAGAGCCCGCGCTGGAAGTTAGAGACTCCAGGAGCTTTAATCTTCAAGCCTCCTGCTGGGTCCTCATTTAGTCCCCTTCTCTGCTCGAGGAAGTCTTAATCCTGGCCCAGGAAGGGCTGGTGTGGGGGTGGTGGCTGTTTCAGAGACCCCAGAACCAAGCTCTGCAGCCTCCGATCTCCAGGGGAAAGAGGGAGACTCGGGACCCCCCGGGGCTCCTGTGTCTTGAGGGTGGCTTGAAGGCGCAGGGGGGCTGTGTTGAGGGCTTGGTTCCCACTCAGGGAGTAGGGAGCCTGCTGCCTTTCCCAGTGAAAGGGGGGGCGGGGGAGGGGGTGTGCAGAGGCATTGAAAGCCATTTGGCCAAAGGACCCTTCTCCGAAGGCCTGTGAGAATAAGTCAAGGTTGGCTGTCTTTCCCATCTCTTTTCCCTCACAGTTAAAAAAAAAAAAGAAGAATCTGCTGTGTTTGAAGCTGGCAGCTTTTGAATTAAAGATGTAGACAGCCCTGGCATCTCTGAGTAATGTCAGATTCTAGGGAACTCTTTGCTTCTCTCTCAAAGCCACTCCCTGCTCTTCAGTCTGGAAGAGAAACAGAAAACGTAAACCAATTTTTGTATTAATGGGAAAAAAAATATACGGCTCCCTCCCACACCCTTCCCTGAGATGGTGGGGTTCCTTTTGGAAGAGATCAAGATTGTGTTGGGTCAGCTGTGGTTTTACATCATCCCTGTGTAGAGTCTGAGGAAGCTGGAATAATGGAAACTGATTGGAGTCAATATTCTTATTATTAAAGAAACTGGGAGAAAAACAGAGCTTTCTTTCCTTGCACATCATCTCTGGGCCATTGGATTTGCTGAGTTCGTCACATTTTTGTTGTTGATGTTGACCTGTCTGTTCTGAGATGAGCCGGTTTTGACTTTGACAAATGTCTTGGACCAGTCGTGCCACCTGCCTGACCTCGGTTTCCCCATCTGTACAATGAAGGGGGCGTATCCAGGATTCTTTTCTGCCTTGTCCTTTTGTGTATCCCCAGGCTGGTGCCAGAAGCAGATTGATTGTGTAACCTGAGCAGCTGGACCTGGTGTTTGAGGGACAGGAGCCCTCCGGCTGGCCTGCAGGGAATGGGCCGAAAGAAGCCAGGGCCTTTCAGTCTGGGGAACCTGGGTTGCCACTGCTGGCCAGGGCTTTCCCTGCAGGTTGTGGCCTCCCTCCCCCGGCCTTTATACTTGCTAAGGGGTTCTCCCTGCCTGCTTCCTGGGGGTGTGTGTGTGGCAGTCCCTGGCTGCCCTTGGTTCCATGTAGCATAGGCAGGACTTACAGGGCTGTCCTGACCCTCTAGTGTCCCTGGTTGCAAGGCTCTGCCAACCAGTGGGCACGAAGCCTCCGGCATAGGCTGAGCACTGTAGGAGATGCCGAGAAGCCAGGTCAGAGCTCCAGTCCTCTGCGAGTCCAGCCCTCGGGGGTAAAACGAGTGTCTAAGAAATCCAAGTCTAAGGTTGGACTTCAGGGCTGGGATGCTTGGACCAAGTCCTTGGACTTGTGACTTTGGACAAACTGCTTAAACTTTTTAAGCCTTACTTTTCTCATCTATAAAATGGGGAATAATAATAATACAGCCTGCTTTATAGGTTTTTGAAGAGGATAAGTAGAGTATGTACGTTAGTGTAGGTTGTGGCAGACCATACAGCATAGATACATATTAGTTATTATTATTGCTAGAGGATAATGAAGCTAATAGCCTGGATAGTTAGGGTAGGGCTTTAGCATGCAGAGAGCAGGGGCGATCCAGGGGGGCTGCCTGGAGGGAGTGAGGTCTGAGTCAGCATTGAAAGGAGGATAGGGGCTCAGACTGAGTTTCCTTTTGACCCTCTAAACTTCAGCCACAGAAATCAGTGGTTTTGGTCTGTTCTGGGCCTAGGGCTTTGTGGTTCCTCCAAAATCTCCCCATCTTTCCCCATCCCCTTCAGGCACTGGACTGTGCCCTATGCCCATTTCCAAGGAGTTTTGTATGCATCTATTTGGCAGTCATGAAAAGGCCAGGGCAGCCCCTCATCTGGATGCTGGACCTCAGAGGTTGTGGGGGACAGTGTCTAGAGGCTTGACTCAGAACCTGGGACCCCAGCTTCCAGAGCCTGCCTGGCTGTGGGGGGCGCTCCCTGTGTGCTCTGGGGCTGAGATAATCAGGATAGTCACATGACAGTCATCACTGTGTGGGCGCAATCTGCATTTAACCTTGCCTAAGAAGAGGATGCTGTTGTTATCCGCATCGCCGTGTGAGGACACTGAGGCAAAGTGTGTTTAAGCGAGCCGTCCTGGGTCGTGGAGACAGCATTGCTAGGATTTTATCCCAGGCAGCCTGACCCTAGAACTCAGGTCCCTACTCACTTTGCGGTAGGCCTTGGCATGTGAATGTGATCTGTCATGGTGACAGAACTGGGATTTGATCTCAGTCAGTGTGGCCCTTGCCCTCCACCCACACTCCTTCTGTGACACCTGGTCTGTCTTTTGCAGAGTGGGCATAACTGTACCGCATCTTCCTTTGTACTTTGGGTCTGTCTATGGTGTGAGAGTTGAGTGTGGGAGCAGAGAACCAAGCATAGGGCACAGTCCAGTGCTGGAAGGGGATGGGGCTCTGAATGCTGGGGTGGCGTTTTGGGGATGTACAGCTAAGGTAGAGAGGGGCAAATGGGTTGTCTCTTGGTGTCAAAGACTCTTCCTTTAAGGGAAAGGCCACGTGAGTCTTGAGCCTTCTGCCTCTTGGCGGGATTAGTCTGGAGTCCCTGTCTGCAAGGGGATGGGCCTCGGGCAGGTGCTGGTGGCTCCCGAGATGGGCATGTTAGGTGGGACAGGAGGGTGGGACTTGGGTGGGGATGCATTAGCAGCCCCCGGAGGGCTCCCTTTGGCTAAGGATAGGGACCTGTCACTCCCAGGCACCCAGAGGGTCTGCCCGGAATTGGCTGGGCTGGGGTCCCTGAGGAACAGCCATTGTGGGCAGAAAGCTCCCAGAATGCATTCTGTGGTTCTGCTTTTTGGGGGGAAGAGACCAAAGTTTTTCTTCTCATTGGAGCTCTTCTTGCCAAAACAAGAAATTGTGGTTTTGCATTGTCACTATTTTGTGTTTTTTTTTTTTTTTTAAAGATTCTGTGCTTCTCGTCTCACGGTGGGGAGAGATGCCAGGGTGGTGAGGGTAGGGGACATGCTGTTGATCCCAGAGTCATTAAGACAGAATGATCTCCCCACTGACTGGAGGGGTTTTCACGTGGTAAGATGCTAAGAAGTGTGTGTCATAGAGTTTTGCTTTTGGAAAATAAACAATAATTATAATGCTGTGTATATGTACAAGACAACAGGATTTTGAAGAAAAAGATGGAAGTTTGTGAATCTTGTGGAGAAAGGAAAGCAGAAAGATAAAAAAGGAAAAATATGCTAAGAAATGCCACTTGAAATAACCCTTTTCATACAAAATTAAACATATGTGTATGGATATATTCAAAGAAAATATCAACAGGAAGAAATTTATTTTCAGCATGGGTTTTTAGAGTAATACAGCATTAATAGTAGTAATAGCTTGCTAACACCCTATTTTTCTCTTCTCTTTACTGGGGATTGAATCTAGGGCCTTCACACTGAGCTATACCTCCAGCCTTTTCTGTTTTATATTTTGAGACAGAGTCTCACTAAGTCACTGTGTTGTCTGGGTTGCATTCAAACTTGCGGTTGTCCTGCTTCGGCCTCTCGTAGTGCTGAGATGACAGGAGTGGGTTACTGTGCCTGGCTTGCTAACGTGTATTGGTGAGCTCTACGTAAACCACTTGCTGTGTACTAACCCAAAAGTTGCAGGTGTTCTTTTGCTTCCCATTTCCAATTGGAGCAAAGTCAGGTTCCCAAGATTACACAGCCCAAGAGCTGGCATTTGAACCCCCGGCCGCATAGTCAACCTGCTTTACTGCTACTACCCTGAACTGCTTGAATGTGATGCTGTGTTTCATGAGGAAAATTACTGTCTTTGTGAGACTGCCCAGCCAAGAATTAAGCCAAAAGCTCCAAATTATCTCATCTTTAGGGTACCAGAGAGCCTGGGTCAAAGAAGTTGGTAAAAACCTTTGGGTGATCCCTAAGTGTCAGCGGGGTTAGATGGGTCTCTCCGTTTCGCTTATGACAGATAGAGCTGTGGGCAGGGGAAACCATGAAGACATTAGACTGCTTTGCTCAGTGTGCAGGTATTTCTGGGGCATCTCCTGTGTCTTCCGGGCAGCGTGCTAGGCTGAGAGAAGGCAGCCATCAGATGGGCACATGCAATCTTTGTCCCTCTGAGAAGGATGCCCAGTGGAGACGCGAACTCATGCATGTGAATGAGGGGATTCTTCACACGGGCACACTGGAGGCCCATTCACCATTATCCTGGTGCGCCCGGCTAGCCGTTTATCTGTCACTTTCAGAAGAGATGGATGGCGTTGGCGTTCCTTGCTTGTGAGACCTCAGGGCACCCCTTTCTAGAGTGCCCCCTTTATCAGGCCAGTGAGCCGCCCGGGCCCCTCCTTCCAACGAGAAACCCACATCCTCTGCTTGGCAGCCACTTCTCCCTACAAGTCAAGTCTTTGCAGCAGGCCTGCCTGGCCACAGGAAAACTTGACCTCTCAGATTTGTGTGATTTCTTTTTCCCAGCAGACAAAACTGTCCTGGTGGGAGGGGACAAAAGGATGGGCTAGCCCTCAAACCACTGTGCTGTATGACCCCAGCCTGTTCCCCAGGCACGGGGTGAGGCCAGAGCCAACCGTGGCCTGAATGTAAGAGTGTAGGAGACAGAGAGCTTGCAGGCCAGCTTGGAGTTGGGCAGGGGAGACAAGTTATGGCCCACCGTGGGGAGGGGAGCCCTGGCCTGGTGAAGGGCGACAGCCCTGCAGCTTGTCCGGGTTCCACCTCGGAGTCCCGGGGAGAGGGCTTGTGTGGCCCACATCCTTCTCTGCAGATGTGTGTTTTAGCCAGAAAGTTCCATTGAGGACGTTTCTGGTTCCAGCGGCTGACGGGGCAAATCCTGTCACTCTACCAACGTTCAGCACGATGGGCATTTAGGGCTGGCTTTTTCTTTGCTGTGGGGACCATCCTATGCATTGCAGGATATTTAGTAGCATCTCTGGCCTCTGTCTGCCGGGTGCTAGCACTATCCTTAGGGGGACAATCATAAATGCCTGTAGACGTTGCCATATATCACTGGTGCCCAGTACAGAATAGCTCCCCACTGAACACCACTGGGTCAAATCCAACTTTGCCCACCAGCTCTGCTTTCAGACCATTTGGGGCATTTATAAGCATATGGATCAATCTGTCACCCATGTGGATGTATGTGTCTAGGTTCGCCCAGTGGTGGGGCTTCAGGCTGTCGCTGAGTTCCAAACCCAGCTGTGCCCCTATGTGATGCGGGGCTGACCCTGTGCTTCTTGGAGCCCCACCCTGTCTGCAGAGTGGGGATGATCACTGCTCTCCCGGGCTCACAGCTCACTTGTCCTCCAGGGGGCTGCCCAGGGAGGAAGGGGACCCTCAGTCTTGCAGTGCCCGGTGGATTTGGAAGTTTATTTTCTCAGCTCCCTGAGGAGCAGAAGGGAATCTGCCTGTTCTGCTTTTGTCTTGTAGTCGACCCTCAATCTGTGTTTATGGCCTGCTTCTTTCCCCAGGGTGGAAGGACAGATGGGCCCTTGATTCGGGGCCCAGGGAGGCGAGGCTATTCCATGCTGCAGGACTGGGGCCAGGGGAGGCTCGCGGGCAGGTAGCTGGGCCCTTGTACTGCCCCACTGTGAGGAGCTTCTGCAAGGACAAGCAAGTCCAAAGATCATAGTCAGTGGATGCTTCCGTTCACTAGTTCACATATTCATTCCCTAAATGGACCTTAAGCTCCTACTATGTGCCAGGTCATGGTATGTGGCCGGAAGAGGATGGACAAGTTTCCTACCCTCAAAGAATCTTCAGACAATAAGAGGTCACTCGAAAACGACAAGAGTTAGCATAATAATGACCTTTGCTGAGGCTCTATTGTGTGCCAGTACTGTGCTGAGTGCTTCATACAGATTCTCTTTGCTCCCTTGCGACACAGTATCCTCTCTGAGGTAGCTATCACTGTTACACCTGTTTTACCACTGGGGAAACTGAGGCCCGGGGAAGTTGGTAAACTGCTTAAGTCCCTGAAGCTGGGGAATGGACACATCAAGAAGGAAATAAAATGTGAGACTAAGTTGGTGGTAGGGATGGTGGTGTCTCCTTTAGACGGGGTGGTGTCCAACCTGAGCCCTGAAGGACGAGGAAGTAGCTGTAGAAAGAGAAGTCTGTTCCTGGGAGAGGGAGATACATATGCAGAGGCCTTGAGGCAGGGTTTGTCCTCGGCTTTTTGGAGGAGCAGTGCGAGGGCAGGGTGGGGCGGGGGTGGTGGTGCATTCCTGTAATCTAGCATTCTGGGAGGCTGAGGCAGGAAGATTACAAATTTGAGACCCTGTCTCAACTAAAAAGGGCTGGGGAAATAGCTCAGTGCTAGAGCACTTGCCTAGCCACAGTACAACAAAAAAACAAAAACAAGAACACGTTGGGCTTGCTGGTGGGGAGATGAGATTGGCGTGGCGAGGTGGGGCCGGGAGATGAGATTGGTGTGGCAGGGCCTGGTAAGCAGCATGGGCGTTTTTCCTTGTGCCGTGAGGAGCCCTGGGGTTGGCAGCAGGGGTATGACATGGTCCGGTGCATGATCTGGAAACCAGGCATGTGCAGCTATCTTCCCAGGGTCTCAGCAGCCGCCTCCAGCCTCCTGCCTGGACACCATGAGGAGGGAGTGACCTCCGCTCCTCCCTCCCAGGCAGATCTCCTGCCTGCTGTGAACGGGGCTGCACTCTGCCTGGCTGGGTCTCAACCTCTCTGTGGGTGTGTGTCACCGGGTGATCAGGGCAGTGTCCCCGGGGGGAGGCCAGCTGAGCCTGCCACGCCCAGGGAGGAGTTCGGGCTCCTCTTTGTGGCCGGGATGTGGACAAGATGTGAGAGAAGTCCTCCCTGAGTGTCGAGGGCCGTTGCTGTGAGATGGGGCCTGCTTCCTGTGACCGAGGGAGGTACCCTTGTTTTCTGTTCAGGAAGCTCATTTGCCTGATTAAAAACTGTTTGTGGGAGCTTTGACTCCACCCTCCACTCACAGCCAGCAAGCAGCACTGATCATAGCGTACCTCTTGCCTCTGCGCTGGAGGCAAGCCCTGGCGGGGGCTTGTTCAGACCCACTTTCCGGGGAGGAATGCTGAGGCCGAGAGGTGGACACGTGGGCTGCAGCCACCCCAGTCTCTGGAGCCTCCACGTTGTCTTCTCCACACGCAGCTGGAGGGGTCCGGTCAGGACCCGAGTCAGTTACTCCTCACTCTGAGTGCCAGCCAGGTCTCTGGGCCTGGGACAGCCTGTAGGATCTGCCCGGGGCCTTTCCCACCTTTTGTCATATTCTCTTTTTGTCCTCACAGAGTTTTTTAAAATTGAGATATGAGCCACGTGCCTTAAATGTTACCATTTCAAAGTGTGCAGTGCGGTGGTTTGGAGAGCATTCAGAGCTGTCCAGTCACCATCTCTCTCTCATTCCAGAATCTCCTTTGCTCTCGTCCTTTCATTCCCCTTGCGCCACGTTCGCCCTTGCAGGTAGATGAGTGTGCACGGCCCCTTGGCCTTTTCACCTGCTCTCTTTGACCCCTCCCCTCCTCTGGCTCAGTCCTTCCCCTCCTTCAGGCTTCTGCTCAGCTGGGTGTTCTCTAATCCTTCTACAGCACCACACCGCTTCCTTTCTTTCTTGCGTATTTTCCCACTGCCTGATACGATAGATTTTGGCGGGTGGTGGTGGTGATGCTGGGTATTGAACCAGGCGACACTGAGCTATATCCCTCGCCCTTTTTAAAATTTTACTTTGAGACAGGACCTTGCTGTGTTGCCCAGGCTAGCCTTAGCCTTACAACAGTCTGCTTCAGCCTCCTGAGTAGCTGGGATGATAGGCGTGCATTACAATGCCTGGCCACACTAGACAGCTTTCATATTTATTGTGCATTGTCTGTCTCCTTCACCAGAATGTCAAGTTCATGAGGATGAGAATTTTTATCTTTTTCATTCCCTTTGACTCTCTAGCCTCAAGAAAGATGCCTGCCACATAGTAGATGCTCATTAAATATTTGTTGAATGGAAAAATGCTTTTTCTCTGTGTGCATGCCTGTGTTTTGTTGTATGATGTGATTGTTTTGAATTATGTAACTGCTAAGTATGTTTGTACAGATTTTTTGGGACCAGGGACTAAGAGAGTCTGGTGTTCTCTAATGTAACTGAAGACAAAGTGGATGGGTGGGGGTGGAGGGGATTTGGCACCTGAAAATTTTTGCAGGGTGGCAACATTCTCAAGTGTCCAGGGTCTGGCCCAGACCTGCAGGGTCTGCTGCTTGTCTCTGCCCCTCATTGGCAGTGTGACCCTGGGCAAGGAGCTGGGCCTTGCGTTCTTTGTCTATAAAATGGGTTGGGACACTTTGCTCAGTGCCTGGCACTTGGTCAGGCCTCAGTAATAGGCAGTAGTCTGTTTTTAGCGATTTTAGGCTCTTGACATTTCCCTGCTTTTTGCACTAGGGCAGTTACAGCCTGTCCCCTTGAACAAACTGCCTCAGATCCCTTTTGGAGCTTGAAATAAACCACCGAATTGGTCTTCGCCCTGGACACTGGTCTCTGCGAGACGAAGGCAGTGGGAGCAGGGCTGCCTCTGGGGTGACTGTCCCTGGGGATGAAGGACACTGTGCCCCTCTGTTCTGAGGGACCCACCCACAGATGGGAAAGAAGCTTCTCAGAGACGTGTCACGGCCACTCGCGTCCTGCACTGTGGAATCCCTCCACGGGGCTGCGGGGACACAGAGCATCCGCTTCCCTCCTGCTGGGCAGGGCGGTTATGTGTTTGGTTCATTTGCACCCTTGCAGTGATGCAGATGAGGATGTGAGGTGTGGGGAGGGGGGGCCCTTGCTTGAGCACAGAGGTGGTGCATTGCTGCTCAAGAGATGACTGCAAGCTTAGTGGCTTAAAACAGCACCTGTTTATTTTCTGGAGGAGTCTGTGGGTCGGCAGTCTGGGCACAGCGTGACTGGGCCTTGCTCTGGGTCTCAGGAAGCTGTGCTCAGGGTGTTGGCCAGGGCTGTGATCCCCCCGAGGCTGGAGGAGGGAGGCTCTGCTTTAGATTGTGGGCAGGATTTGTTTCCTGTGGTTGTAGGACTGAGGTCCTCCTTTACTTTTGGGCTGTTGGCTGGTGATCATTGTCACCTCCTAGGGATCACCCTTGGGTCCTGTCCTGTGGTCCTCTCACAGTGTGGTCACTTCTTCACAACTAGCAGGTGAATCTCTTGATTCAAATCTCTGCCTTTTAGAAGGACTTAGTCCTACCCCTCACCTAGGCCTTATCCCACTTACTCACTTTTAAAGCTTCACCTGATTAAGTCAGGCCTACCCAGAGTTCACTGATTTGGGAGCTAACAGATAGCTGCAAAATCCCTACACCTGCCTGTATGTCCTGCTGTGTCAGTGATGTGTCATAAGCTAAGCCTGCCTCGGCTCACAGTTGCGGTCCCATTGATACGAAGGGGAGGGAGGGACCCTAACGGCTGTGTACAGCTGTCGGACTGTCCCCTCCCAGAGACATTTGTGTCAGGTGCTCTTACTTCTGGGGAGCAGAAGCTTTTCTGGCTGTGTTGATTTCTTAATAATATCTGGCCTTGTCAAGATAACTTACTGGCTGTCTAATGTAATTCTCTTGTGCTCAGAGGATGTGCCCCGTGGGTCTTCAGCACTTCGAAGTTGATTGAGACTTGGTTGAAGGCCCATCATATATGGTCCAATTTACTGATCAGCCGCTCCATGTGCATTTGAGAAGATGCATTCTACTCCTGCCATGTAAGGGCTTCTCCAAATGTCACCCAAATCAAGGTGGCTGTCGGTGGAGTTCGGGCCTCCCGTAGCCTTGGGCTTTCATGCATCTGTTCTACTGGCTCCAGCTCCGGGAGCACTATCTGTTTTTCCCTTGAGTTCTGTTAGTGTTTGCTCTGTATGTTTTAGTGTTGTGAGCTTAGCAGGCACACCAAAAGAGAAAAACAAAAGTGCAGTAAAATTCGGTGTGATGCACATTTATGAGTCTGTCTTCCTGGTGAATTGGCCCTTTTGTCATAAAATACTCCTCTTCCCCTTGGATCGTGCCCCTTGTCTATTTTGCCTGATACTAGTATGGCTGTGCTTTCTTTGTTTTGCTGTTTTCCATCTTTCTCCTTTCTTTTCGCCTCTTTGTGTCTCTGTATTTTTACGTCATTTTTAAAAGTCTATTAACGGTCTGTGCCTTCTAGTTAGACAGTTTAGCTCACAGACATTTAATGTAGTTATTGACAGGGTTGGGTTTAGATCCAACATCTTGTCATTTCTTTTTTTTTTTTTTTTTTGTTTGGTGCTGGGGATCGAACTGGGGTCCTTGTGCTTGCAAGGCAAGCACTTTAACCACTGAGCTAAATCCCCAGCCCCCGACATCTTGTCCTTTCATTTTGGTTTGTTTGGTGGGAACAATAACAATCACGGTGGGTCCTGTTGTTCTCTTAGATCCCCACTGTGCTAGATAGAGGTGGGGGGAGGAGAAAAGGGAATCCCAACTCCATGTTATAATTTAGAAGTTATTGTCATCTGGAGCTGGGCAGGGTGGTCCACACCCGTAATCCCAGCTCTGTGGAAAGCTGAGGCAGGAGAATTGCGAACTCGAGCCCAACCTGGGCAATGTAGTGAGACTCTGTCTCAAAATAAAAAATAAGCAAAGGGCTGGGATATAACTCAGTGGTGGTTCCCCAGCACTACACCAAAGCAAAGCAAAGCAGAAAACAAAAAGATGCTGTCATTTGGCCTCTGTTCACTCTGCCAGCCTCATCGTCCCTTCTTGCTCATTTTGTCCTGGCCCCAAACAGCTTCATTTCTGTCCTGGGGCTGTGCACCCTGGTCCCAGCCTCCGAGCCTTTTGTCTGCTGTCCTTGTTGCATGGTACACTCTTACTCCGGACTGGTTGCTGGGCCCTCCTCTGTTAGCCTTAGCTCAAGGCCTCACCCTCAGACAGCTTTCTGGTCACCCCTTCTACATGGCTTTTCTTCTGGGTACCAGTCACTGCCTGAAGTTACCTGGTCTGCGTACTTCTTAGCATCTGTGTCACCCAGGACAATGTAAGTCACCTGAGTCAGAGCCTGCCTGCTGTGTTCGTGGACCTGTCTGTGGCGTCCAGCACACAGTAGGTCTTCTGGTAGTATTCAGTGAAGGAATGAGTGCGGGAGGGAAGGGGATGTCAGTGGGGCACACAGTGAGACAGAGCCCTGCCTGGCTGTGATTTCATGTGAACCTGGGGGTGTGGAGGTGGGTGGTTGGGTAGGGGGCACAGACCAGACCCCTGGGGGAGGAGGGATTGCGATATTTTATTTGCCACCTCAGGGAGCTCTGTGTGGTCTCGGCCACCAGCTGATGCCAACCAGCCCGTTGACTGTATTTCCCCTTGATCACAAAGGTAGTAAATATGATTAGAGGTGTGTGTCAAACTCACACCCCATGACTGTTCAGCTCAGGAACCAAGTGTGGTAACATGGTGTTTGTGGATGCCTGATGGCGTGTATTATTCATCTCTACATACCTGCTGGGGTCTGGACACGAAACCGAGCACATCGTGTTCATGGGCAGGGTAATACACTTTTTCAAAGTTGGCCCTTTGGAAACTTTTTCACCCCTTCCCCCCATGCGCACACATATTGCTATTACTGTTTTGGTCCATTTGAGAGCCATAGCAGGCAGGATGCCTGATACTTCAGTGTGTTTCTCCTAAGAACACAGATAGTCTCTTATGTAACCAGTGAACAAAATCAGGAAATTTCACATCGATACTAAATACACAATTCACAGTTTATAGGGATTTTCCCTATTTTCCCCCAAGTGTCCTTTATACTCATTTCTTCCCCTGTCCCCACCAGTGCACTGTACTTGTTCACCCCTTTCTTTGGTGTTTTTTTTTTTTTCTTTGCAGCACTGGGAATAGAACCCAGGGCCTGCCTCATGCATGCTAGGCAGGTGCTCTGCCCATGAGCCACACCCCCAGCCACACTCTTATCCCATTTTTTTGATGATTTTGATTGTTGTCCATATAAATTCTCCACAAAGAGAGTAGATCTGTTTATGCTTGTCTCAGTGCTACTACTAACAAGGTCTGTGACTTTGGGGAGTTGACTCTTGGGTCTCAGTTTCCTCAGCTGTAAAATGGGGCATCTCTGTCCCTACCCCATAGGCTTGTCCCCTTATTCCATGCATTTTATTGAGTACCTACTGTGTGCCTGGCCTTGTTTTAGGTGCTGAGGTGCAGCAGTATTTAGGGAGCAGGATGGCATGTGAAAAGTAACCCAGAACTGGACTGAAGCTGGTTCCCTGGAGCCCCTTCTGTGTAGTGACCATGTTTATGGTTGCTGTGCTCCTGCAGAACATTTGGAAACAAACACAGGTGGGAAGAGCACAGGTTTCAGTGGCCATGCGCCTTTGGGTGCCTTGCCCATCTCTGCCTCTGCTTTGCCCCAGTCCGGTTACCCTGCACACGCTGCATCATGATCCGCCTCTCTTGTCCCTCGTGTGTGCTTCCTGGCTTATTTCTATGCGCTCGTCGTCACCGCGGCCTTTCGGGAAACACGACTCTGGAGCCTGCTGTCCGGGTCGGGTCCTGGCTCCTCATCAGCTGCATGATCCCTGGGCGTATTGCTTCATCCATTTCCCCATTTTCCAAAGGAGTGCCAGCCTCTTAGATTGGTGGGGAGGTAGATAGAGGATCGGGACCTCTGGCACTTTAGGACAAGGCCTGGCACACAGGAAGCACTCTCTCTCTTTTTTTTTTTTGGTGCTGGGGATCGAACTCGGGTCCTTGTGCTTGCCCACTGAGCTAAATCCCCAGCCAGGAAGCACTCTCTATATATTAGCTATAACTGTAATAATTCTACCAATAAATAATAACATATATTGTGCTACTATCATAGTAGTCATGCTAATATAGAATATACCATCATTACTGGTAAGGTTGTTATTCTCTAAGCAGTCCCCTTCCATTGGGCACTTAGGTAGCGTTCTTTTTTTCAGAACCACAGACTGTGTGTGTCTTTGTTCAAGTGCTGTCAGTCCTTTTATCAATATAGTGACAGGGTAGGGCCTGAGGAAACCTTGTCTTAGAACCTTCTGGCCTTTACTAGTGTGGCCAGTCATTGGCACCGGAAGCCTAGAACAAGGTAGTCAGAGCGGGAAGAGTTGAGACAGTACCTCATTCGTTTATCTCATTTTTCCACGGAGGAAAACTGAGGACAAACCTATTCAGTGACTTGGCCCAGGCTTACAAAGTGAGTCTGTGGCTGGGATGGAACTCAAACCCGGGTTTCCTGACTTGGATCCCATGATAGCCTGTTTCACACAGCAACTAAGACTCTCCGGGGGGCTGAGAGTTTGAGGTTGTATCCAACCAAGTTGGACCAATCCTGCATGCCTGTCCTGGAGTTTTGATTTCAGTGACCAGTAGTGAGTGCCTGCGTGTTTGTGTGTGTGTGTGGGGGGGTAGAGGGTGGGGGTCGAATGTCACGTCTTGGGCTCTTGCTGTGGGCCAGGTCTTGTGCTGGTCACTAAGGGCACGTGTGGTTAACACAGAACCCCTCACTACCACTCAAGGTCAGAACTTTGGGTTCTAAACTTGGAGTCCTCAGGCCAGATCAGACCCATGAGTGGGTTCTGACAGCCCTGAGCAGCGTTGAAAAAAAATTTTTTTTTACAAGCTGCCAACATTGAAAAATCTAGAAATTTCATGCAAAAAATCTCTATTTCTGGCTTCTTAAATAATCAGGAGATGAACCCACCACAGGCTCACCTTCCAGCGGGCGGCGCTTGGCTGGAGCTGAATAGCAGCCGCACCTGCGCTGGGCGTGGGGCCTGCAATCTTCAGTTTGCCGCAGTTGCCACCCCTCTATATAGCGTGTCCTTGACATGGAGGCCAGTGTTGGCTCCCATGTATCACAGCAGTTGTCCTGCTGGTTTTTAATTGTTTAATTGTGTGCTTAAGAGGACAAAGGAGTATTTCTTCTAAATGTTGTTTCTTTCAAGTGAGAAAGTGCAAGCTGGACCAAGAGGGCAGTATGTTTTGAGAAAAGTAGGAGGTGGCAAGTTTCCCTTTGGAGGAGAACAGTCCTGTGTGTAAGGGGCAGAGAAGCACTTGGCTGTTGGAGGGAGACAGCTGTCGTTGCATCCACAGAGGATGCAGCCAGCCGGCCTTCCCTGTACCTGCTGGCCCATTGGATGTGAAATGCCTTCCAGCTGTGGGTGGCCTTTCTGGTTCTCTGAGTGGAGGAGAGGACAGAAGGTGGTGCTGTCTTAGACGGGCCGGTTCTGTTACCCCAACTTCCACTTCCTGTGGCCTGTGGGCAGTCACTCCCTGTTCTTTTTCGCAACATCAGCTGTTACACAGGATGCTCCCACATCCGTCTGTCTTACTTCCTGCTCTTGTGCTCCTTTGGGAGACCCCGAGTGCAGACCCTGGTGAGGAAGTGGTGGGCTCCCCTGAGGGTAGGGGAGGGCTCTCAGGTGCTGTCTAGGGCCTCCTCTTGGGCTACAGGACCCTGGCACTGTCTGGGTTGGGCCCGGTGTCTTCCTGCCCCTCTGCAGCCTAGTGGTTGCCTTCCCCCAACCCTTGTCTCTCCCTGATGCAGGAGGATTTGAAACAACAGCAACCAGCAAGAGCTGGCTGGTCATAAGGATGTGCTGGTCGCCGGTGACAGAAAGCCCATCACAGCTGCCTTCGGCAAGAATGGCAGTTGTAGGAACTGTGTGGCTTTGCCAGTGAAGGTTCCCCTCCATGCCGAGGTGGGCTCTGATTGGCTGCCTTGTCCATCCCCATCCCTGACCCATCGCTGAGACTCAGGGTAGGTCTGGGTGAGGGTCCTCCTTGTGCTCAGGGAAGTGGGGAGAAGGGCTTCCCAGGAGGAGGACCCCTGGGCGTTGGGACCAGAGAGGGAGAGCTGCTGGTGGGGTGCTTCTGCTTTACAGTGCTGGGATTCGCCCAGCGTGGCAGCCTTTGCCCAGCCCCAGTCGGGTGCCCCAGGATCCCTCTTGTCACCTGGCCTACATGCTGTGCCCCTTGGGCTTGCTCACCTCCTGCCTCCTCAGGAGGTCTTCCCTGACTACCCTGCTCTTTCTGTGGCTCTGATAACACCTCAGCCCATGTGGCTGAGGTGCTGTGCTCAGTGGCCTCCCAGGAACCTGGTGGGGAGGGTGCTCCTAGGCCGTTACACTGATGAGGAGATAGAGGTTCAGAGAGGTCCTGGACCTGCCCAGAGTCACACCAGTGTCCTTCTCTCTTCCTGGAGACTTGGCTGTGTGTTTTGTCTTCCCTGAAGCCACACATTGTGGGGTTGAATCCATGCCCTGTGCCTTCTAGGTGAGTCACCTCAGGAAAACCACTCAGTCTGTCTCTAGTGGGGAGAGTGTTCCAGTGCAAAGGCCCAGAGACAGAAACGTGTCGCAGGAAGAGCAGGAAGGCCAGGGTGGCTTGTTGCCAAGTGAGCCAGAGAAATCTGGGGTAATAGGAAGAGCGGGGAGGCTGGCTGCTTGTGGAGAACAGACTGTAGGGTGCGGGTGCAGGCTGAGGGAGGACGTGACCTGGTGTGTAAGGAAGCAGAAGCGCTGGGTGATCCGCAGGTGGTTACAAATGAGTTACGTGCCCTGCCTTGTGCTTCCGTGTTAGTAGCTATGTGAACTAGCCTTGCTGGCCTTGGCTTTCCCATCTGTACAGTGGTGCTGGGGGCATCACTTCTCTAGTGGGTGATGTGACTCATGCACAGTGCTCCGGGAGCGCCAGGCATAGCATGAGCTCCCAGCAAGCATTTGTGGCATGAACTTGTGAGTGAGTGACGGGGCATCTGGGGCAGCTCTGCCCTGCCAGCATGGCCACCCCTGAGGTCTGCCCAGTGGGCAGCATCCTGTCTTCCCCCTCTGCCCTCCCCCTCCCACACACACGGAGGTTGAATGAACAGAACCCAGAATGTTCTGGCAGCACCCGCTCCTCTCCCCAAGTGACAAAGGCGTCTTTGTTGCGCCAGTGTGAAATCCATCTCAGAAATGAGTATGGTGCGGGCCCAGCAGGAGTTGACTTGGGCGGGTGGGAGGGGCTGGGAGAAACGGCCTCCATCCTGCCCAGCTGCAGGTAGGCCCTCTGTCCTCAGTGGGGCCCCGGCGCTCTTGACTTGGTTGTGTTTTGTGGACTGAGGACTACGTGCCGCCATGTATCTGTGGAGCAGCCAACAGGCACTGTCTCCTTCCATCTCTCGCACACACTTAGGAGCCCAGGACTAACAGGGCTGCCCAGAAACAGCCCGCGGGGCCAGTGGTAACCATGCGCATCTTTTGGGAAAAATAGTTTGGCAATATCTTTAAAAATAAAAACTCAGTACTCTTTGGTTTGGTTTCTTTGGGAATCCGTCATATAGACAGAAGAAAAAAAAGTACAAAAACCTGTGAGTTATAAAGATGTTTATTCTAGTTGTGTTCATAATACAAAACTTGGCAAGCACAGTCATGGTCATTAACAGATAGAAGTCTAGGATCGTTATTCATCTGCTCACTGGGGTACCATGTTTAAAAGAACGTGCTTCCTCTCTGATGCACATGCTGGATGGTTGAGTAAGAAAGGTGAGGTTGCAGAGTCGAATGTAAAGTGTGATCCTACTTTTTAGGAAAAAATAGCACAGATAGAGCTGTTTTTGTGGTATGTCTGTTAGTCAGCTCTCTGTTACTGTGATAAAATACCTGAGAAATCAACTTAAAGGAGGAAAGGCTTACTTTGACTTATGATTTCTGAGGCCTTGGTCCAGACACTTTTGGATCTGTGATGAGGCAGCATATTATGGCAATGGGAATGTGTGGCAGAAGGGGCTTTTTGCCTCATGGTGGCTGAGAAACAAAGAATATTGGGTCTGGGTCCCAATATTCCCTTCAAGGACATGCCCCAGTGACCTAACATCTAAGGGTTCCACCACCTCTCAATAAATGTATGGGCTGGTGACCATGACTTTAATGCATGAGCTTTTGGGGAACATTTAAGATCTGTATCATAAGAGTATGCATCAGGGTGGAGAAAGATACTGTAGGATGTGCACCAGGATGTTCACTGGTGGCTTCAGAGAGAGAATGGGGAAGAAGGTGGAGAATTTTTCACTTTATCTTTGTATAGTTTTTTGCGTTGTCTGTTAATTATAATTAACATACTGGTTTTCAAATTAATACTGACTAATAATAGAGCAAGGCAGGTGCTGGCTTTTCTCCCTTTGAAATGCCAAGTCTTGAGGGAGGAGACGGTGGATTTCCTATTCAACTGTTGTGTACACATCTGTGCTTGGGCTGGTGATGGTTGCATGAGCAGGACACTGACTGGGAGTTCCCAGTCTTGCTGGATCAGAAGCATAAAAGAGAATTCATTATGATCTGCTATGTGCCAAGGCAGAGGCAGCTCTGGCCCCAGGGTTTCTGTGGCCATCCTGCTTGGGTGCCTTTCCAGGCCACTGCCCCAGTCTGAAGACCTGAGGTTTGAGTCTCCGGCATGTGGTCTTCTAGCCCTGGCTCCTCCTTTTAACCAGCTCTGTGACCTGGGGCAAGCCATTTATCATTTTTGAGACTTCGTTCTGTCCTCAATAAAGTGGGGCTAATAATATCACTTCCTTCCTGGGATCTTTGTACATCTAAAATGAGCCATGATACACAAAAGATGTTTAGTGTGGTGTTCTGTGCATAATTAATGCTTAATTAATGGTAGGTGATATTAATAATAATGAACCAAGCCTGGAGTTTAGAACAGACCAAAAGAAAAAAAAAACCCTTTGGCAAACACTCACGGTCTTAGTCGATGAGACAAAACACCCAACCCCCAAAGTTAAAGGAGGAGATGATTATTTCACCTCACAGTTTGTAGAGGTTTGGGTCCATTGTTGGCTGGTTCCAAGGCAGGGCAGCATGGCAGAGGGCTTGGGCTGGCCTGGAAGTCCAGGAGGAGGGAAAGCCCTGAGGCTGAGAGCCTGCAGAAGGCCCCATCCTGCGTTCGGTGCTGCTGCCTGGCCCGTCCACCTAGTGTAGTGCCAGCACTTGTCGTCTGCCAGTCACCATTACGCCTTGGGCCAAGACATGTTCTCAGGCCCTCCCGCCATGGCAGGTCTTTGGCAGCCTCTGAGGTGGGGTGGAGGGAGGTCTCTACTGCTTGGGAAAAGCTGCCCTGGGAGGACAGCACATGGCGTCCCAGCTCCACTAGCTGCTCAGTGATCATTGTGCATTGCCTGTCTTTCTCCGAGCCTTGGTTTCCTGTCTGGGTATTAGTGGGGCGGGGAGTGCTCCCTCCTGCCTGCCCACCTCTCTGGAACAAAAGATGGTGTGTGAGATCCTTGGTCCCCAGCATGGCATCCTAGAAGGAGCACGTGCCCTTCCTACTGCCCATCACTCTGCCCTGGTGAACCTGGGGACTCTGAGGGCCAGTGACGAGAAGATGGGGGTGATTCCCTCCCTCTGTTTTCCTTCATCACTTTGTCGTTCTGTGCTTGAACTCTTCTGTTCAGTCACTTTAAAAGCCATCCCTCTGCTGATGTTTCCCAACTCTGTACCCCCGCCTGACTTCTGGGTGTGTG
This sequence comes from Hystrix cristata, assembly GCA_004026905.1. Lineage (NCBI taxonomy): Eukaryota > Metazoa > Chordata > Mammalia > Rodentia > Hystricidae > Hystrix > Hystrix cristata. Next base: position 372,242 of record PVJO010000007.1, read on the forward strand.
TGACTAGGTGACGACTGGGTGTCTCATCTTGGGTGTCCAGCCGGCGCTGCGGACCCGCGACATCTCACTCGCCCCCGCCGCAGCCCGCATCCCACATCCCGCATCCCTCCCAGCACATTTGGAGCCTTTTCCACTGTGCTCTTGCACTCCTGTCCTGCTTCCGGCCCGTCAGGAAATCCTGTCGGCTCCAGCTTGGCTCCGTACCGGAATCTGCTTCCCCTCTCAAGCCCGTCAGTCACCATCGTCTCCTGCAAGGAGTATTGGAGCTGCCCCTTCCTTCGTCCCTTGCTTCTACCCCTGGTCCTGGCAGTTGGTTTTTCACACATGTTGTGTAAGTCAAACCATATTCCTCAGAATCCTGCTGTGGTTCCCAGCTCAGCTGGATTAAATGCTATGGCCCTGAAGAAGGGCCTAAACCCAGCAATATCTGTGTTTAGGGCCTCTCTCCCTGACCCCATCACCAAACATGCCCGGTACAGCTCTGGCTCGGGGAATTGCACTTGCTGTCCTGTGGGTCTGGAACACTTGCAAGGTGTCTTTTTGCTTATTAATTCCTCAGGTTTCTGCTCAAATATTTCACTTTTTTGGTGCAAGCTTCCCTGACCTCAGGTCTAATATTGTCCCTCCTCCTGCACCCCTCCCACTTCTCCACCATTCTTTTATTCATTTGGTTATTGTCTATTCCCCAGTAGAGTTTAAGCTCCTAGAGAACAGCTCCTTTTGTTTCTTCTGTTTCCTGCTGTGTCCCCATGCCTAGAACAGTGCCTGGCACACAGTGAGTGATCAGTAGATATTTGTAGAGTGCCGGTCCTTGTTGTACGTCTCCAGAGAGTATATCGCATCCTGGGTGCCGGGACACAGGTGACTCAAACAATGGTGTGCATCCTCAAAGAGCTCCAGTCTAGAGGAGAAAGGGGACACACAAGTTGTGGTACTATTGAGTGGTAAGTGCTTTCACGGATATATTATTTGGGACTGTTCGTCTTGTCTAGGGAGAAATTCCAACTCAAAAAGGTCGTAAGCAAACAAAACAAGACAAAGCAAAGCAAACCCCAAAACTTGTACGGCCTCATGTGACCCAGGAGCAGTGGCTTTAGGAACAGCTGGATCTGAGTGCTCCTTTGCCTGACTCGTGTGTCTGTATGTGAACCAGGTGTTGGTCCCCTGGGGTGGGGCCGGGCTCTGATTAGTGAGGCTGGCTCACATGCACAGTGTTGTAGCTAGTAAGTTGTCAGCTCCTTTGTAACCAGATGTACTATTTGCAGGATTTAGGGCTTGACTTTCAGGAGATCTGGTCCCTGGAAGCTGCAGAAGGGGTTTGTCTGAGCCATTTTTGGGCTGTGTGGCTCTGGGTTGTAGGCTGTTGGGAGGTGGAATGGGGGTGTGCGGGCTCTGGTGACAGGTGGCCCTGCCTGTCCCAACACGCACCTCCTTTGCCCCCTCGGCCTGTATCTTGTGGCTGCTCCCACCTCTAGTGGTTCCTCTTCCCTGTATCACAAAGGGGTCCAGATGGTGCGGCTCTCAGGGCGTCTGCCATGTAAATCTGTTGGGTTCATATCCCTGTTCTCCCTCCCCCACCTGCATCTGCCGCTCCGGGCGGGCGTCTGGGATCCTGTTTTGGGGCTGAAGGAGGAAGGATGCACAGGCTCCCTGGATGGTCCCTGCTCTCTCTGGCTGGTGGGCTAGGGAGCCGGTCTGTGTGAGTGGGTTCTCTCGGCTCCCGGGGATGCCCCTGTATCGCCTGGTCATCCGAGGGTTTAAGCCAGGACACCCCTTTTACTGTCTGCAGGAGACACCTGGAGAGCCAGTTAAGATACAGATTCTGGACCAGCAGGTCTGGGTGGGGGCTGAGGTAGGCATTTCCAACAAGCCCCAGGTGTGAAGCTGGGACTGCACTGCTTGGGGACATGCTGAGTGGCCGGGTCTGGTGCAGGCACATCCTCCATCCCCTGTGAGAGTCCCTCGGAACTGCCTGTCTTCTTCCGGATGCCTGTCTTGGAGGAAATGGGTGATTCCCACACCGTTTCTGACCTGGTTTAAGCTCAAGAAACCTCAGCTTCTGCTGTCTCTATTCTGTCAGCAGATACTGATTAAGGTCCTACTATATGCGGGCACGGACGAACAGCACTGAGCAAAACAAAGTCCTGGCCATTACAGGTCTGACATTTTTTGGTGGGGAAGATGGAAAGATGACAAGTAGCAAACAAGAAAAATCCTGCTAGTGACAAGTGCCAGGAAGACATTAACACATGGGTGTGAATTGGAGAGTGTTGGGGCTGTTTGGGGTTTGGTGATCAGGGAAGTCTTGGCTGATAGCCCGAAGGCAGCATGGGAAGAAGGACAGAGGCCTTGTGTTGAGTGGTGACAGCAGCCTGTACAAAGGCCCTGAGGTAGGGAAGAGCGTGGCCAGTGTTGGGATCAGTAAGGAGGGAGGAGAAAGGGTTGGAGAGAAGGGCGAACAGCATCGTGGGGACCACATCCATTCGTGGAGACCACATCCATTCGTGGAGGGCTCTGCAGACCAAGGGGAAGGGTTGGGCTTTTATCCTAAAAACAGGGCGAAGTCATAGGAGGGTGGTAGGCCAGGGAGTGGCTAAGAATGACCCATCTGGTAAAGGAAGCCCTCTGGCTGCTGTGCAGGTAGACTTGGGGAGTCAGATGAGAGCAAGGAGGGGTGCTGGCAGAGGTCCAGGGTGGGATGGAGGAGAGGAATGGCCAGTTCCACATGTGGCCATGCCATAGGAAGCCAGTTCTGCAGAGAGCCAAGTCCTGGCTTTGCTTTGGCCCCCTGGTGCTGCTGGGTGGTGCACCGGGCCTTGTGGAGGACTTGACTTTTTGCTAGCCTGTGGATCCACTGAGCAGGCCTGGCGTGGCAGCATCTCAGAGATCATCAGTGAGAAGGCGAGTCTGGCTGACTGGGCCTGGTTTCCGGAACTAAGCCTTCATAAAGGTCCAGAGTCACTGAAACGAGATGTTCCTCACCTGGCTTGTACCGTGTCCATAAGAGACTGCTCTGTTTGTGATGTGGGTACAGGGCGATGTGCCCTTACTGGAGTTTCCCTCATCCAAGCTGGACTGTGTCCTTCAGCTGGGTGATCCCAGGGAACATTTATAACCCAAGGAGGGAACTCATTTTGCTGTCCCCATTTTACAGGTGAGGAAACTGAGGGTCATGCAGAAGCTCTCCCAAAGGCTACCCAGATAGTGCGTGGAGAGTTTTAAACTAACATGTTTTAGCAATCATGCAGTTATCTGCAGCTGCGAGAGTCTGGTCACACGTCAGTATGTGAAGGTGTGGCTGTCAGAGAGGCCTTCCTTTGAAGTGCACTGTGGTTCCCAGGCTGTTGGGACATGGAGAGCTGGCTCACTTTGGCACCCGGGAGGCTGTCCTCCTTTCCTCAGGGCTGACCCCATGGGAACTTCTGGCAGCCACTCAGAGGCTGAGTTTCCTCTTCTGTGAAAGGGGAGCCACGCCCACTTCACTGTACCCGGAGGACTCTTTTCCCTCTGTTGGAGCCTGTGTCCTCAGTGGCTGTTGCTGCTGTTTCTGTTACGGCCACAGTATTGTTGACTTTGTCTCTGCTGACTAGTAGAGTGCTAAGTTGAGTGACCAGCTGCCCAGCTTTGCTTGGGACTGTCTGTCCTGGTTTAGGGTCCAAGTCCCGTACCCCAGGAGGCAGTAAATGGAACCAGCTGGTGTTCTCTGAAAAAGTGCTTGTAAATAAATTCAGGGTGTGGTGTCAGTGAATCCTGGATTTGGGTCCACTTCTGCTGGCTGTGCGACCTTGAGCAGACTACTTAGACTCTGTGTGCCTCAGTTTCTCCACCTGTAAATGGGGAGGGAGGATAGTGCCTGCCTCCAAGGGTTGACCTGAGGTTTAAATAAGATGATGAGTATCAAGAGTTGGGTGAGGGGCTGGAGATTTAGCTCAGTGGTGGAGCACTTGCTCCCTCCACTCTCCCCCAAAAAAGAGTTGGGTGAAATAGTTTTGTTCAAATTGTCCAGGGCCCAAAGGGAGCAGCTGAGACTGATTTGGAGCCCAGGCTTGGGGCTCTCAGGTGCTCCCCTCCCCCGACTGGCCAGGGCCTCTGAGTCAGGCCGGCTCCATCCTCTACCACATCAAAGCTCCTGAGGCCCCCTTTATGGTCTTCAGCCCCTGGTGCAGAGGCAGATTAGCAGGAGATCCTGTCGGGTGCCTGGAGTGCCCCGCAGGGGAGAGGGCTGGGCTTCAGTGGGAATGTGGCTGAGGTTCTCTTCTTGAGTCTCCACTGGCTGGCCTGGCTGGTCCTCCTGAGGGTGGGCAGAAACTCACTAGCCTCCCCGAGAGAGTGTTCGGGCTGTCGGGGCTCCTCTGCTCCTGGCTGGACAGAGGACAAAACTGGGATCCCAGATGGGGAAACAGTGTAGACTCCAGGACAGAGCAGAGGTGCTACTTGCTCGGGGCAGCTGGCGGGGTCCACAGGAGTGGCCCTTCATTCCTCGGATGCTGCAGGTGAGGCTCACCTGGCTGTGGGTTCAGAGGGACCTTTCTGTTTGTCCTCTGTGTGTCCTTGTGGGCAGCGGCCTCCACCCTGGTGATTGTGCAGGGTCTCTGTACAGCGAGCTCCTGCCACCCCTAACTCAGTGTTCTGGGGGGACTTGAGAGTTACATGGAAGAGAATGTGTGGGTGCTCAAGAAATGATAGCTGCTGATTTTTAAAATTTCAGCTTTATTTATGTTTATCAATTTAAAGGAGGGTCTTACCTGGATTTGAAGAGATTCTAGTTTATGTCTCAGTAGGAGGGCCAGATACACACAGTTTCCTGCAATCTAGTTTGGCCAGAGGATAAAAATGGGAGATAAATTTTATTGAGCACCTGCTATTTGCTAACTCCCTTTAGATCCTGTCTCTCCTGTAGGTGTACCCTGGGGACTGAGAGCGTCACTGTGGGAGTCTGGCCTCATCCCCAGACTCATTGCATCAGGATCTTCTTGTGTGTCTGTGGTACTGGGGATTGGAGATTGAGCCCGGGGCCTTTGCAATGAGCTACATCCCCAGCTCTTTCTTATTTTGAGACAGGGCCCTGCTAAGTCACTAAGTTGCCCATGTTGCCCAAGGCCTTAGCCATGAAGAGTGCTGGGGTTACAGGCGAGTGCCACCACGTCTCAGCTCAGCTTTCGACAAGCCTGCAGGTGACTTGCAGGTGCACGTCAGTCTGTACCTGCAAAGGCCAGGAGGTGGGAAAGACCTCGGCAGTATTTGAGTGTGAGAACTGGCAATGGGGAGACCATAGTGCTGCTGTGGGGTGGGGGGAGCAGGCCCTGAGGTGAGAGAGGCAGGTGGTGCAGGGCCTGGCGGGCACAGGTGAGGGGCAAGGACTTCCTCCGAGGCTCCAGGAGGCCAGGAGGGCTTTAAGCAGGGCTGCTGGGTGGTCTGCCATGTACTTTACGAGTGAGCCCTCAGGTGCAGTGAGGAGGCTGGACTGTGGGAGCCGTGAAGCTGGTTGGGTGGACTTCAGTGTCCAGTGCAGGACAGTGGTGGCCTGGACAGAAGGGGACAAACTGGAGATGGAGCTGGGTCAGACTGGAACTGTTGTGGAGGAATGTGGTGGCCCAGCTGTTCAGGGGAGGGGGACGCAGACCTTGACAGAGGTAACCTGGAAAGCTTCCTGGAGGAGGTGGAGACTCTCAGGGCAGATGCAACAGGCTTGGGGACATTTGGGCAGTAGGAGCCCCAGGAGAGAGAGAAGTGAGTTCATAAGAAGGGCAGGAGATTGGCTTATGTGACCTTTTCCCAACCTTTCAAGGTCACTGGAGGAGCACAGAGTGTTCTTGGAGTTACTAAGCTAGCGAAGATATGGGGGTCAGAGGCTGCAGCCACCTGCTTGAAGGAGACAAGGAGACAGCTCAGGGGAAGTCACAATGTCCAGGTGAGGACCCTTGGCCTTTCACTACTGGCTCTGGCTGGACAGTGGGCCTCAGTTTCCCCAGCATTGAGTGGAGTTAGAGGTGTGAGGAGAGCTTGCAGTGGCCTGGATGTCAGAGCAGAGGCCACTGTTGCGGACTGGGGGCCCTGCAGTCAGGTCCCCGGGTGAGAACTGAGCCACTTGGGAAGGTCATTCTGGGGATGGAGGGGCTCCGTCTCTCCTCTCTCTGGGAAGATTGCTGAGGATGTGGACACATGGAGGGATCCTGAACAGAGACAGCGCTGTGGGCCTCTGTTTTGGGGGGCTAGGTGGGGGGAGAGAGCTAGGTCAGCTGTATGGGCCACTTAATACCCATGAACTTGCAATTAAATGCGGAAGTGAGAGACAAGAGGAGTGGTAAAAGGGGGTATTGTTCCAAGCTCCAGAGAGGAGGGCGGCTGGGCCCTGGGGAAATGGCCAGCCTCCAGCATGAATGGGCTTCAGTGTCCTGGGGGGCTGGGGTACCAGGGCTGGCATTTGGCCCTTTGTCCTGTTCTGCTGGGCCCAGCCACAAAGGCCAGCTTGATTCCCATTGGGCTTCTTTCTGGGGGAGAAGAAGGGGACTCAACCCCAGCTTGTCCCCTCCCAGGGACCTGAGCAAAGAGCTCTCTCTGGGAATGGGGGGAGGGGAATGATAGAATTTGGGGTCTCTTCACAACTGTTCCCCATCACGATCAGTCCTTTTTCTCATAAAAATTTTAAATTTTAATTCTTTTACATATATCCTATGTACAAAATGTACAATGTTAAGCATGGGGCTTGGTGAATTTTATAACATGATATACCTCTCTGTCCTGCAGATCAGAGAGTAAGTATTGCCAGCACCCAGCAGGTGTCCCCTTCTAGGGAGTAGCTTCCAAAGGAACCACTGTTTTGGTTTCTATCATCAAAAATTAGCTTTGTGTGATTTTGTGCTTCACATAAACTGGAATCATACAGTATATGATTTTGGTGTCTTTTTTTTTTTTTTTTTTTTTTTTTTTAGTGCTGGGGATTGAACTCAGGGCCTTGTGCTTGCGAGGCAGACACTCTGACCACTGAGCTAAATCCCCAGCCCCGATTTTGGTGTCTTTGAAGTTAAAAATATTATAGGTATGTATACATATATGGAACTATGTAGTATGTATATGTATATATGTACCATATGTCACATCTACATGCTGTATGTGCCATATATCATATATGTAACCAACATATATATCATATGTGTGTAACTAGCCCATATTATGTGTCTATATACTATATATGTTTTACATACATAAAATGCATAATCATTCCCTTGGTTCAAATGAAAAAGATTACAGTAATGTAGAATGAAGAGAATGAAGTCAGCCTCTGACTTCCCTTTTCGGGGCGGTAGCTGGCCGTGGTTTCCTGTGGCACCTTCAGATACTGGATGTGCTCTTTGTTATGTCACTGGTGACACACAGGCACACATTTTTGCACTTTGCCTTGTCCCAGCATCATGTTCCATACTAGTGATAGACTTGCAGAATTCCACTGGGTGGACGTGGTGTGCGTGTGCACACGTGTGAATGTTTAAACCAGTCCCTTACTGATAGAAACTGAGGTTGAGTCCATCGTAGCCTTTAAGAATGATGATGTGACAGAGACAAGCCACCTCTTACCTGTAGCTTATGAACTTCTAGAAATTGAATTTCTGGGTTAAAGGGTGTATGTGTTTGTAATTTTTTGTTAACCTTTCGATGATCCGACAGGTGTGGGCGCGTTCTCTTTGCAGGGCACTGAGGTGTGGTGGATGAGGTGGCTCTCCTTTCGCATCTTAGTCTTGGTCACCCCAGCCCGTCTCTCTTGTTGTAGTGCCGTGTGCCGCTTTCCAGGTCCTTCCGCACGTGTCGCTGATGTGTAGAAGCAGAGCGAGCTTGTGAGTGTGCGCCGCGGCCCCGTGCAGGCGGCGGAGTCCGCAGGCTCCCGGGTCTGGCTTCTAGGTCCTGAGGGTCAGCTGCTGCGATCTCCTGGCCTTCTGCAGCTGGCTCTGTCCACGGGACAGGCATGGCTGGGCGATCTTTTTATTTGTTTTACACAGTCCCAGCCACTCCTTCCAAGTTTGCTGTTTTGTAGGATGATTACACTGGAGTTTATACATTCGTTTGCTTCTCAGTGGCATCTTCGTGGCTTCTGCCTTTACCTTTTTTTCTCAGTATTGACATTTGGGGCTGCGTCATTCTCTATCATGGGGCTGTCCTGTGCAGAGGAGGGTGGTGAGCAGCAACCCTGGCTTATAGCTCCCAGCCAGGAGCATCCCCTGCCCAGTTGTGACAACCAAGAATGCCTCTAAGAGTGTCTCCCTGGGGGGCTCGGTTGCCCCTAGATGTGTAAAATCAGTATAAGTCATTGGTTTATACTGCACAGCACTACAGGGAGTGTCCTTTTCTGAGCCTCTCCGTACACACAGGCAAGGCCATCATGGCATTCTTGTTCCACTCACAAGGAAACAGAGGTTTGGAGAAGTTGAGTCATTTGCTTGAGGTCACACAGCAAATACAATGCAGAACCGAGATCCCAGCTCACACTTCTTTCCATTTGTTGGGCACCCACCAAGTGCTGGGTCCAGTTCCAGGCTGCGCTGTGTGTTCAGCAGGTAGGAGGGCAGGTACTAGCCCCCATTCTCAGCACTAGCGTTCTGTGTGGGCGGATAGACAGTAAGCCAGTCACTGAACACATACGTGATGCCTCAGGCAGTAGCTGGTGTGCAAGGGTGAGGACAAGAGAAGCACAGGGACACTGCCACCTGATGGCTGGTGACACCATCCAGTAACAGCTGACATGGGAAGGAACCACACTGAGACTCCCCGTGATTAACTCATAGAATCCCCACCTCGAACCCCCTGAGATGCTATGAATGTTATTCTTGGATTGCAGGTGGGGAAACTGAGGTACAGAGATGTTAAGTCCTTTGCTGGGGTAGGGGGGAACTGGTTCTCGGCTCCTCAGCTGCTGTCGTGTGGCCCGCCTGTACCTGCGTCTTGGCTGCTCCTGAGCGTAGCTTGTGGCGAGGTACAGTCAGAAACCGAGAGCAAACATTTAAATTTCATTTAGCACAGCAGTTTATGCCGATTGAGTCCAATTCTTAAGAAATTAGGCTTGTAGGCTTGTCTTTTTGCTTTTTCCCCCTGGTAATTCCCTTTTATTGCATGTTACAGGAGCATTGGTCTCAAATGAATTGGAAATTAAAGAAAAATGTTCTTCCCCACAGACAGTTGGAGGAAGCCTGAGTTAAAATGAGAAACGTGGGCCCGGGGGTGTATGTGCTTAGCATGGGTGAGGCCCTGGGTTTGATCCCTGGCACCAAAAAAAGGATGGGGAGAAGGTGAGTAAATGTGCTTGGAGCAGACTTTGGGCATAGTAAGTGTGCAGAAATGCATGCTCCTTCCTCTGGAAGTTGGGACAAGCAGAGACGTCTCCTTACTAGATGAAGAAATTGAGGCCCAGGTGGGTAGGCAACTTAGGGCTCACCGTGAAGGCGCATTCACGTTGCTTGCTAGCTCTTCCTGGGCTGTGATTTTCACTGGCCCCTCCTGCCAGACAGCTGGATAAGCTCCGACCTACAGGCCTCCCTGCGGAGGTGCCCACTGGCCAACAGCCTGGAGCCCCTAGGCTCCTAGGTGCTAAGGAGAGGCTGGGCTTCCCTAGGGACTATGGGCAGCCAGGGCCTCTTTTGGGGTCCCTGTTCCTGGGGCCTCTCACTGGCCCCTTGCTTTGTCTCTGTAGTCATGGCAACCTGGCTGGACGCTTGGCACTTCCAGGCGGCTTCCTCCTCCTCCTCCTGGCGGGCTCCTGTCTGGCTGGGAACCACCCCCCGCCCCCCACTGATGGGGGCTGCTGGGCGGGGCAGTGCTTCCCCCGTGGTGTGAGAAGGACCACAAGGGAAGGCCCCCTGCAGCTGCTCCTGCCTCCTGGCCTCTGTCCTCCTGGCTGGTAGTGCTCATGTTCTCACTCCTCGGGTTTGCTTTCTCCCACCCTTCTGGTCTCTTTTTCAGCCAAGGGCTTCCCCTTCCCTTCCAGCTCCCTGCTTTTCAGTCTCTTCTGCTCTGTGCCTCTCACTGCCTTTCTCTCTTCTCTCTCTCTGTCTGTTTCTCACTGCCTGGCTCCCGAGACTTCATTCATAGGTTGGCTGTTGCATCTGAGATTGGGTGGCCTCAGCCCTGGGCAAAAGAGCCTTGAGGTCTCTTCTGTGCTTAGAGATGGGACCACACTTTTGAGGGGCTTGTTCATAGCCCCCACCAGCTCAGGTCCTGCTGGCCCTAATGGGAGGAGGTGTGCACAGGGGTCCTCTTATCCCTCCAGCTCCTCCTGGTGAGTGATGAGTCCTGTGCAGTGTGAGGGTTCTCTAGCCCAGTGAAGTAGTCCTGGTCAGCAAGGGGTCCTCCTGCCTCGCAGGACAGTCCTCCTGGCAAGGCTCTGGTGGGGGGAGGTGGGCTGCTGAGCCTGTGCTCTGACCTCTGGGCCAGCCATATGAAGGGCTCGGACTCAGAAAATCCTGTGTTTTCTTCCCACCACATGGGAGAGGGGCAGGTCCCTCTGTGGCTTGTTAAAGTCATCATTTATTAATGCCACAGCCGTCCCTATAACTATGAATAAGTAATGCTTCCATATAATGCTCCAGGCTGATAGGATCCTTGGGGACCTTACAAGCATCTAGGTTAAGAGTCATTGTAGTCTGGCCTTTGATGAGCAGAGAAGAGGAAATGATTTGCCTGGGCCAGGGTTGCAAGCCCAGATGCCCCGACTGACAGGTACAGCAGCCAGGTGTACGGAAGACCACATCGCCCTCCCTACCTGCCTGTTGTCTGTCGTCTACCACCAATGTGGGTATAGAGAAATATTCCTCCTCCCTTAATCTCTCTGTGCCTTGGTTTTATTATCTCTAAAATGGGGCTCACAAGAACATGTCCCTGTTAGGTATTTCTCTTTTTGTTGTTTTTAATTGGTATATAAAGGTGAAGTTCACCGTCAGCATGTTTGCGCCGGTGGCTTTTCATGTGTTCACGAGGTTGTGCCACCATCACTACTTTCTAATTCCGGAACATTTATCTACTTTCTATCTCTGTGTATTTGGACATTTCACGTAAGTGGAATCTTCCGTGTCAGGTGTCTTCCACGGAGCATGGTGTTTTCAAGGTTCATTCAGGGTGTAGCCTGGGTCAGAATTTCCTTTTTGTGGCTGGATCACATTCCAGGATAGGGATGTGCCACACTTCAGTTAGCCATTTGTCAGTTTCCACTGTTCAACTGGTTTGAATAAAGCCGCTCTGAACATTCATGTACGTCATTTTGCACAGATGTATGTTGCCGTTTTTCTGGGGTACAGACCTAGGAGTGGTCTCGGGGGTTTCTTGGGAAGATTGAGTGAGTTTGGCAAGCACAGCTGTTCGACAGAGCCTGCGCAGAGCAGACGCTAGGTGTGTGTAAGTCTCGTCATTACAAAGCTGTTAACTCAAGCCCACGATCTTCATATTGTGAAGCAGAAACGTTTTTTATCATTTATCGAATACTTACTGGGTACCAGTCACCAGTCTGACAGGACAGCCACTGTTTTACAGATGAGTAAACTGAGGCACAGAAGCATGAGAAATACACTCAAGATCACACTAGAGGAGAGGCCAGAGCTTAGACCCCCACAGCCCTGCTGGTCAGCTCCAAAGCCCGTGACCTGGCCTCTCCGCAGCGGCCCTGGAGAAGCAGTGAGCATGTGTCCTGCAGAAAGCCGGGCGGCCGCTGCTCAGCCCAAGCGCTGGTTCCTGAGCGGGAACCAGGGCCCAGAATTGCCAGATCGCCTAACTTTTAAAGGATATTTTCCAACAGCCGGAAATGCGGAGTTTTGGGTATGAAAGCGCTCGATTTTTAAATGTTGGCAACTTAGTCACATTTTTAACAAACAGTTCATGGGCCAAACAAAACAAGTCTGTGGGCCAAACTGTGGGCTGCCAGTTCGCACACTGTTCCCCTCGGGCCATTTGCTGGGGAGGGAGAGGGACTCTGCTGGCAGGGACCTTGATTTCATAGCATTTCTGAGCCTTGGGCACCCACCTTCCCTGGGAAGTTTTAGCTCGTGTCTGTTTTGGTTGTGCTCAAATCTGACCCCTCACGGAGACGGCTTGTCACGGGCCCTAGTGATGTCAGGTCACTTTGGGATCCCCTCTGTCACCCTTTTAGGGTCCCAAAACTATGGATGCTCGCTGTACAGTCACTCGCCGTGAGGCGAGTGACTTGACCTCTGTGCCTCAGTATTATGCCTGTCTGCCAAGCAGGGGCAGCAGTGTCTTCCTCTGGGGTCGATGTAGCCCTTAGGTTGGCGTCTGGCACATGGGAACACGGTGATGTCAGTCATGGTTATTATTGCACACAGACGCACGGATACGCAGTCACACAGTGATTGCCAAGGCTCTGCCATCTGCTGCCAGCAGCGCAGAGGTGGTTATTTATTTCCATGTGCGTTCTCTCTGCGTGTGCTGCAGACACGTATGTGTGCATGCGTACGTGAGTCTTCACGAATCTGAGCTGGCGAGCTGGGTGCTACTTCTGCACATGCACATCTCCCCGCCCGAATACAGTGCGTACATTATTTGTGCACACACACTCACTCCCACTCACATTCACTCTTTTTCACACATTCGCAGAAATAGATGTACACTGGGGTTCTTGGGTGGTGAATCCAGCCACCTGAGCACCAGGAGTGTGTTGGATGATGGGGAGCTGGGGCTGCTGGGGTGGGCCAGGGATGGTGGCCTGTGGGGACACGGGAGGCTGTGCTGGGCAGGTGGGGCAGTGGCAGGAGAAATGTTGTGTGCACGGAGGGCGGCTGTGGGGTGTGGCTGCTGTGGGAGAGGCTTCCTCCAGGGTGTGCCACAGGGCCTGGGCCTCTCTCTGCCTCCCCTCACCATCTTGCTCTTCTCCTCAGCATGTTGCAGGCACCGATCCAGCCAGAAGCTCCTTGGAGTCTAAGAAAAGCTGAAGCATGCAGAATTAGCACAATAGAATCGAGCAGTCTGCAGAGGTGGCCGGACCTGAATTATCTTCTTTTTCCCTTTATTCCTGTTCAAGTGCAGTTTTCTCCTGTTAAATGTCTTACAGTTACCTTGCAGCCCACTGCCCTTCTTTTCCTGGTGAGCTTGTGTGTGTCTTTTGCTTCCTTCTCTTCTCTCTTCCTTTCCTGTAGGACTTTCTGGGGAGGTCCCTTGGAGCTTCAGGCTGCTTCTGAAAGAGAGGTGGGGAGCTGGGGTCTCTTTCTTGTCCACGTCTCAGGATGGACTCACCCCTTGCTCCATCAAATTATCAGCAAACGGTATCAAACGCTGTAGGCTGCATGGAGCTGTGTCCTGAGCCTTCTGCACCCACTAGCTCACTTGTTCCTTCCCACAGCCTTAAGGGAAGTCTTATTGTCCCATTTTACAGATCAGGAGACTGAGCAAAGAGAAGTTGTGTCACATGAACAGGGTCCCTCAGTAAGGAATGGTTGAGCAAGGGTGAACTGCAGTCTGGGTCTGGGGCTTGCGTGTTGCATCCCAGCACTGCACCTCTGTGGTGCAGATGAGCTTGCTCATTCAGCATATTTGTGAGCACCTACTATGTGCTAGGCCAGTTTTCTGCCTTCTTTCTTTCCTTTCTTCATTCTTTTCCTCTCCTCTTTCCCATCCATCTGCCCACCCAATACTATTGCTTGAACTGTGCTCATTCTGGGTATCAGTCTTATGATTTTTATCAGATTCAAATACCAGCTGCAGCAGTGTTTATGTAGTATTTTTGTGGACCTGCCTGAACCTCCCTTCATAAAACCTTCAGTCTCAATTTAATGGTGTTCACGAGGTTATAAATTTGATATAACAGCCTTAGTGATTAATATCAAAATATAGATATTCACCAAGTACTGCCCCCAGATCGCCTCTCCCCGGTGTTGTGGGGCAGACTTGGACAACCTGTCATTAGGCACGTACAAGGCCCAAAGCCCTGAGAAGTGAGAAATGGGTCATTTCAGACAGTAGTCAGGGACAGGAACATATCAAGCAGGGAGTGTGGTTGGTGGCATGGCGGGCCGGTCTGGATAGACTGTGTTAGCCATGGTGGCCGGGGCAGCCTCAGAAAGGTGGTGCTGTCCCTGGGAAGTGGGAAGGAGCAGCCATATAGTTCTTGTAGAGAAGGGTTTGGGCAAAAGGTATAGACAACAAGTGCAAGGGTCCTGAGGTGTGAGGTGGGCGTGCAGAGCAGGGAATGACTGGGGATACTGCGGGGGGCACATCATATGGGATGTGTAGTGATGTGAGGACCTGGGATTTTCTCCTAGGGGCAGGGGAAGCCAGCCACTGGCAGTTGAGAGCAGGGAGGAATGTGAAGGGACTTTGTTTTTAAGAGATCCCTCTGGAGCTGCATGGATCAGGGCAAGAGGTCGTGACAGATGGAGCGGGAAGGAGGCATGTGAAATCCAGGTGGGAGATGGTGGTGCCCCTGGGCAGGAGGTGGCAGGCTGCATCCTGAGTCATGGTGGGGCTGCCTCCTTTGCACAGGTGAGTGGACTGATCTTCTGGCTCTTTTTTCCTGTCGTGGACAAGAGCTGTCTTACTGAGACTCTCCATGCAAGAGAGAGGCCAAGTTTGGAGTAGCCCAGACAAGACCAAGACTGTGAGTTCTTTATTTATTCATTCACTTGTTCATGGGCAGGTTTTGAGCACCTGTCCACAGGTGCTTGGCCTTTAGGTGCTAATGACCGTGAACAAGACCAAGAGCCCCTGCCCTCATGGAGCCGGCATTTGGGTGGGAGGACAGATAGTGAACAAATAAACACCTGAATATATGGAGCGCCAGTTGGTGATGAACATTAGAGAGAAAAATAGGGGAGGGCTGGGAACAGGCGAGAGGAGGCAGTGGGTGACTCTTTTTAGGCCGAGGAGGGATGGCTTCAGAGAGAAAGTCAGATTCAAACGGAGGTCCATAAGATGTTCTGGGACTCATCGAGGAGCAAGCTAGTGTCTGTGGAGCAAAGCACCCCAGGCAGAGGGAACAGCAGATGCAAAGGCGCGGCACAGGGGCTCCTGCTGGTGTGTTTGAGGCCCAGTGCGAAGGCTGTGTGGCTGGAGCATTGATGTTGGGAGGTGAAGTTGGAGATGGCCTTGTGAACCATGGTGGGGAGACTGGGCTTCACTTTTACTGGGTTGGAAGCCATCGGAGCCGGTATTGGTTGGATTGCATTGTGAGGTTAGACGAAGCCATATGCCTGCCATGTGCCCCCATCTGGGATGCTGGAAGGACTCGTTCCCTTCTGAATTGGTGGGTCTTTGAAGGGGTGGACATAGCTGGACAGCTAAGTTCCTGCAGTTGGGGTTTACCTTCTGTGTAAGCAATCAGAAAGCATCTGGATTAAACAAGAGAGGAAAATGCAATAACTCATGAATCTAGAACATCAGCTTTAGGTGCACTTATTTTGGCTCAGTGTGTGATGGATTGGCTTCATTCTGTGCCCACTGAGTCACTGTGGCTCAGTGGCAGCGTTCGGGTGCTTGACCGTAAAAAGGAAAATAGAAGCTGGTGGCAAAAGGTGAGGTGCCCGCATCATTGCTGGGGTCAGGGCTCCTGAGAAACAGAGGGGCTTCCTGTGTGGGGGTGAGTGGGGCCTCTGGGTCCATGCTCCGTGTTCTGCAGCTGAGGTCTCTGAAGGACATCGAGGGCTTTTTCATGACTCATCCTTGGATGGATTCACTTCATCCGGGTTACATCATACCCCAGACATTTGTGCCGCATCCTGCAGAAGGCTTTTGGGGTGCTGCCTGCCCGTTCCTGGGGTGGTGGATCCGTCCTTACCATAAAATGTTCTTGGCTTACCGAATGCTTCCCATGGGCCTTTAAATGCCGTGAGTGAATTATGAGCTCAGTCTGGGCTTGCGTGCATTCTCCCGTGGCCCCTGCACTGGTGTTAGATGTTTGGTTTCTGGGCTCATTCATCTCGAAGTCTCCGACGGTCTGCAGTTTAGGTTAGTCACTACCACGTAGGCAGTTTTACTACTTTTTATTTGCCTGGGTATTTGTGACATCTCTAATTTTTAGGTTTCTTGAAAACAAAGAAAATAAAACAAACCACAGCCATATTTCCAAACCCTGACATCTGGTGACCACTTGTCATTTGTGATGTTTTGGGGGAAAGTGTTTTTGATCGTTTTTCAAAATTAGACTTTAAAAATGTACCATTATGTATTCCTGTGTCAGATTTATTTTTTTTCTTTTTAAAACATTTGCAACAAGAATTCTTTAGGGGTTTCCTTAGTCCATCTCCTATCTTCCAGGTCTGCTTATACTTTTTTTTTTTTTTTTTTTTTTTGCAAAACTTCCCTCCCCTAGTATGAATAGCAGCAGCAGGAGGAAATGAGCTAGAAAGTGCTCGCTGCCCTTTGGGTGATTCTCTTGTGGACACTGCTTGGCCAGGAACTGTGTGCTGCTCATTGGCATCATCGTTCCTTCAGACACTTGTAACGTGTGGTGTTTTGGAATCAGCCTTTAAATTTTTTTTTTTTTTGTTTTATAAAAGACCCTGCAGTGTCTTTGAACAGAATCACTGGACAATTAGAACAGTTCTTATTTGACGACATATTCCCAAGTGATATGTAGCCTGGGGACTGGGAAGCAGACACCAGTGTCAGTTTCTAGGACGCAAAGGGGAGAAAGAATGCTCTTCCTCTCTCCTCAGGGAGGGCCTGGGGCTGGGGGTGCTGCGTGCCCGTCACCCGTCACCATGGTGAGGGAGGAAGGGTCAGGAATGGCCCCCCAGCTCCTTGGCACCAGTGAGGCCTCGGGGGCTCCTGAGGGCTTCTGGGAGTGCGTTGTGGGGAGAGGGAGTTGGAAGGGTCAGGGGTCACTGGCCAGAGATGTTCTGCTCCTCCTGGTGACCTCTCGCCCTTACCCTCCTGTTCCTCTGTCCCCCGCCCTTTCCACCCTGCTCCATTTTCCTTCTCTCTCCCCTCCCCTCCTCTCTTTCTTCTATTTCTCTCTCTTCCTTTCTTCTGCAACCTCCCCTTATTTGGTACATCTTGGGGTGTGACAAATGGGTCTCTGTAGGGACGATCAAGAGGGGGACTGGTTTGCTTTTGGGGCAGCTGGATTTTAGATTTTTGAGAGTCCTGTTGCTCACTTATCCTCCAGAAGGGTCCAGGCACTTACCCTGCCACCTCCAGTGTGATCCCAAGCCCCTTTCCTTAGGGGCTGTGTATAAACTTTCATTTCTGAGTCCCCCGGGTGCCCCCCTCTACTTTGGAGCTAGGCCAGCCCCGGCCCCTGCAGGCTCCTCTGCCCCAGGCACGTCTGGCCTCACCTGCTCTTCACTTCAGGCCCCTGCATCCTCCCTGGCGCTTCCCTGCTCATCATCCCTGCCCCTCCTGCTGGGGGTGTGTCCTCTGGTTCACAGCCTGGACCTCTTTACTCCGAGGGGGATCTGAGCTGTCTCTGTCCCTGCATCTCCATCGCTAGCCCGTGGCAGAGGTGATCTCATGAATGTTTGCAGGACAAATTCGGGGGCATGTGCACGATGCTTTTCCCTGTCGATACCTTGGGTTGAAAACTCTGGGGACACCGGCATGAGGAAAAGAAGAGGGGCCAGGGGAGAGAGGCAGATCTCGAAGGTCAGTGATGAAAGTCCAGCGAGGCCAGCTAGTCGGGACAGTTCTCGTGGCTGTCTGGGTGCCAAAGTCGTTCCCACAGGCTGCAAGATAACTGTTTCTTTGGCCAGTGGGATGGAAAGGGGCTGCCATGGAGTTGGGTGGAGCCAGGAGGGGACACCGGGCATGTCTCGCGCAAGGTTTTGTGCCCATCGGTGCACTCCACGTTCTGCTTTGGAGAGTTCCTGGTTCCCAAGGGCAAATCAGCGTCTTGCTCCCTGTGAAAGGTTTCTCCACAGGGGGGCCTTTAGGAGAGGTTGGGCCCAACAACTCGCAGATGTGCAACAGTCTCCCCAACACTGAGTAATTGGTGCCAGGGGGAGGCTTGCTGCCTGTGTCCACTGACGCTGGCCCTAGTGGCAGTGCTGTTGGGATGGGGAGGAGCTCGTGCGCCTTTACCTTGAAGAGCACCCACATCCTGAAACCACGTTGAATTTCATCCTTTCACTAACTGTATTTACAATGTAGTAGTGAAGCTAAGAGATAAAGGAATTTAGGCAGCTGCCACAGGGGTTCTGAATAGTTAAAAGTTAATTTAAAGTGAACTAAAAATCGGGGCCTAAGTAAATTAGCATACCAAAACAGACTGTCACAGGGGCTAATGAAATGCAAGAGACAAAAGAACAGTCTCCTTAACCAAACCAGAGACCTTGATTTCCAGACATCAAAGGCCTACCTGCAACCAGGAGCTTCCTTGCTTTCTGTCACATACACGAGTCCTCCAAAAACTATAAAAACCCAGTGAACCTAACCATCGATGGTACCTGCCTTATGGATCACCCTCCTCTGATCAGCGGAGCGCTGTTCTTTTATTCTTTCTAACAAACACACATTTGGCCGTTCCCCACCTCTTGCTGTTTTGTGGGCTTCAATCTTTGTTGCCCTAAAACAAGGACTCCGAGTTAGATCCGTTACAGTAGCAACATGGCATGAATTCTTGGAATCAACAGATTCTGCGTATATCAAGTGTTGGTTCTTTTTTCAACTGGGGATACACAGAGTTTTCCTGGTGAAACTAGATTGTGTGATGTGGTGTCATGTGGTATGACGATAAAAAGTCATCTTGTGAGACCTGAGAGGCCCATTTTCAACTTTAATGCCTGCTCCCCTTTGATGCTAAGATCTCCTCCTGCGGGACTTCCTGTCTTGTCTTCTTCTTTGGCCATTTTCTCTTTCACTGTAAACTGTCCTGACTGCCAGGTCTTCCTTTGCTCGGAGCTTTGCTGGCCTCCAGCTGTTGTTTTCCAACATCAATCACTCTCCTAGATGTCATGTAACCTGCATCTTTTGCAGGATTTGGAGTTTTACTTTGTCGCTGATTTGCTTTCAGTTTGCCTTATGTTAGGATTGTGTCATGTTTAGGAAGAGCTGGGTCTGCAAAGACCTGGAAGTGGAAGTTTGGGCCGTTATCCCAAAAAACACTAAACACCATCATCTCAGATGTTGAAGTCCCAAATGTTCAAAATCCCTGAAGATCAAAAATCCTGGAAATCACCGTCCAAAAAGATTAAGATCCTGAATGTTGGAGTCTTGAAAACCCAAACTCCTTTTGGTAATGCTAGAGAGGGATTAGTGTGCTTCCGGTTGTACACACAATAGTTGCCGTATTGTTTAATCATGTGCTGCTTCTGCCACCGCACATAGTCTGCCTGTGCTCAAACCCAGACCGTGCGTTTTCTGCATGTATCACGCATGTGCACTTGTGTGTAGGTTACACATTTGGTGGAAACGACCTTGGTGAGTGAACAACACACCTGTCTTATCCTACCTGCACATAAATCATTTCCGAGCCAGTCAGTAACTTCACTGGCTTCTTCAGGAAAATGTAGTTTTAATTCATTAAAAGCTCCTAAAATTTCAGCAGCTGGAAGGACAGACAGACAGCACATTTGTAAACTGGAGTTTTCATCGTCATTCTCTGTGGCCAGTCCACTCATCTGAATCTTTCATCAAATGCATTGATTGAATGGGGAAAAAAACCGAAATGGATAACACCTTGAAATTCACTTTTAGAAGCCTGGATGGCACCTAACTCCAAATCTGACATTACGGTTTGAGGATTCAGTGGATATCAATTTTCTTTTGGAAAACCTACCAGATCTTCAAACAAGCATTCTCTTTCTATAGTCATTAATACACATAAGAGATGGTAAGTTCTAGAATTTTCAGAATCAACAGAGATGAATTATATTGGAGAAATGACACTGTGGATGGTTTTGAAAGCACCACCCAGTAGCCAAATTGAAGTGCACACTAGTTCCTCCACGTTAGACTTAGTGGTGAATGCAAGGAATCTGTCTTCTCTCATAGTCAGACTGTTAGCCGCGGAATGTGTTTGGAACCCTGGAGGAACCTTGCGTCAGCAAAGTGCTTCAGAAGGTTAGTGAGCTTGTCAAATTCTTTTTCTCTGGCGAAGGGCGTTTTTGAAGGTGAGCCTGGTGCTTGCTGTACATGGGGGGTGGAAATAGCACAGGACTGAATAATGTGGCAGCTGGCTTGCCTACACCCAGAAACGCACTAATCCCCTTCCCAGAGTTTGGCTTTCTCCCTCTCTGATAGAGCTATTTTTTTTTTCCATTTTGGCTTTTGGGATTTCAGCTGTCAGGATTCAACATTCAGGATTTTAATCTTCCAGGATTTTGATCCTTCAAGATTTCAACATTCGAGATGCTGGCGTTTGGGATTGTGTCTTTCTGGATGGTGATTGGCCTGGATGGAAGGGAGGTTAAGCAGGGTGAGCTGTTTGCGGATAACTTTAGAAGCAGTCATTTTGTTTGGGCTATTTTGAAGATGAGGCCTTTTCTCGCTCCGCTCGCTCGCTCGGGGGACTCCGATAAGGGGCAGTGGTGGAGCTGATACTGGGGGAGCATAGTAGGAGCCTCTCTGTTCTAGAGGAAGTTGTAGAGCAGTTATCTCTTCTGATAAATAAACAGACAATTAAGACCTGGTGCCAGGACACCGCTGGGCTCCTGGCTTTCTTCCCTTCTTTCTCCAGTTAGTTCCTTTGCTGATTTCCCCACCACCTCTGGCCTATGTGTTGGGGTGTGCCAAGCTCAGCCTGGGGACCTCTTTTCTTCCCAGTGATCCGGTGGATATCCTTCAAGCCATCTACTCTTCTAGATTTCACACTTGTGTGGCCACTGCCTGATTGTCATCACCATCTGGCTTTTTTTCCCCCTTTCTTTCTTTTTGTACTGCCTCACACATGCTAGGCAAGTGCACTATCACTGATCTACATCCTTAGCCTACTTTTAAATTTTGGGACAGGGTTTTGCTAAATTGACCAGGCTGGCCTCAAATTTAGGATCCTCCAGCCTCAGCTTCCCAGTAGGTAGGATTATAGGTGTGTGCCACCACACCCGGCACCACTTTAGTATCTAATGATCTCAAACTGAGCAGGTCCCAAACTGAATTCCTCATCTTGTCCCTGAAACAGACTCCCCACTATCTCTCCCATAGCAGCTAGTGGCACCCTCATCTTTCTACTTACTCAGGCCAAAAAATTGGAGTCCCTCTTGCTCTCTGTCCCCAGTATCCATCTGGTGGCAAACTCCTTTGTTCTGTCTTCCAAGCCTCCAGTCCCCACCATCTTCCCCACCGTTGCTGATTTAGCAGATATTTATGCAACCATATCAGGTCTGTCTCATTAGTTATTTTGTTGTGCAAGTTGTTCTAACTTTGGCCCCTAGAACTCTCTCTGACTGACTCTAGTGGTCTTCCGACTTGCCACCATTGTTTCTTCTTTCTTTTTCTTCTGAGCACTTGTTTACTTTTTGGCACTGCAAGATAGTCTAGACTCACCTTGTACTTTCTGTGCCCCAACTTTGGAATCAACCTAGTCTCCAAGGAGTCCTGGTCTTTCTATGGGAGAATGGGATAAGATCTGGATGCTGGATGTGCTCACACTACCAGATGCTCCGGAAATCTGTGTACCTACGCTAATTCACACATGCATTCGTATCTGTGTTAACTTCTGTACTTTTTCATCTGTGATTTTAAAAATCCGATGGCCGTATTGATACCTAGTGTGAGATTTTTAAAAGTTCTAATTTTAAAATTTACATACAGTAAAGATGACTGGGGAGGTTAGAGTTTTATGAGCTTTAACACATGTGTAGGGTTTTATGTCTCCTACTGCAATCTGGGTATGGAGCAGTTCTGTCACCGCCCCCCGCCAACACTTTGTAGGCACAGCCTCCCCATCAGTTGCCTCTGACATTCACCTAGCTGCTTTCTGTCGCCATCGTTTTCCTTTTTCTAGGACACATACACTCCATATGAATGCAATTGTACAGATACAGCCTTTGGGGCTCACCTGTGCTGCTGCGAGTGGACAGTCGCTCCTTCCGTGCTGGGTAGCATTCCTCTGTCCCGCGTGCTGTAGTTTATCTGCTCACCCGTGGAAGGGCCCAGTGACTGCTTCTGGTTTGGGATGATTATGAGTAGTGCTGCTGTAAGTGTGTACAGCTTTTGTGCGAGTGTGAATTTTCGTTTCTCTAGGGTAAACACCCAGGAATGGGGTTGTTGGGCCACTTGGAGAGTAGATGTTTACCTTCATGTGATGCTATCAGATTGTTTTCTGAAGATGCTGTATCAGTTTTATTTCCCACTAGCAATATCGAGAGATCCTGTGGTTCCATATCCTTGTCAGCACCGAGGATTGTCGGTTTTCTTTTTAAGCAGCTCTGATAGATGTGCAGAGGTATCTCACTGTGGTTTTACTTTAATCTGCCCAGTAGCATGGAGTATCTTTTCATGTGCACGTTTATAATGTATATGCTCATGTTTTGGGGTTTTCTTTGTTGAATGTGGGGTTAAATTCTGGATATAAGTTCTCTGTCAGGTATATCCTTTGTACATATTTTCTCTCACCCTGTAGTTTGTTTTTTTTGTTCGTGCAACAGTATTTTTTGCAGAGGCAAAGTTTTGGTTTTTGTTACAATTTATCACTTTTCTTCTTTTATAAATCTTACTGTTAATGTCACCGGTAAGAATTCTTTGCTTTACCTCAGATCACAAAAAATTTCTCCTACGTTTTCTCTCACACGTTTCTTGGTTTGTATTTTGCATTTAGGTCTGTGATCCATTGTGTGTTAACTTTCGCATAAAGTGTGTAGTTCGGGTTGAGGTTCATTAATTTGCACGTCATGTCTGTCTGTTTTCCTCCCATTTGCTGAAAAGACTGTCCTTTCTCTATCGATTTCCTGCTGTACTTCTGTCCACAAATCACCGTGTCTGTGTGGCTCTGTTTTGGATCCTGTGTTCTGTCTCGTTGCTCCGTGTCTGCCCTTTCGCTGGCACCGTATCATCAGAATTACTGTAACTCCACTGTAATTCTTAAAATCGAGTAGGTGGTGTCATCCAACACTGTTCTTTCTCAAAATTGTTTTGGCTATTTTAATCCTTTCGCCCTTCCTTATACATTTTAGAATTAACCAGCATATGATTTTAAAAGTTGGAGAACTGTCAAAAATCTGGATTTCCAGTTTCTCTAGGAAAACCGGGAGGTCTGACTACCCTGCCTGGTGATGTTCTGTTGGAGCAGAGTCCCGGCTGCTCCTCTGGCTGAACCTCTGCCCTCCACTTCGCTGCAGTCCCAGCTCGCCCTTCCGTCTTCCCTGGCCAGCTTCACTCATTCCCCTCCTGGCCTGGCATCCGTAGGCATTGGGTTCGGAGTCCCTGGTGCAGACTTCTTGGGCACCTCTGCCCCGGGGATCCTGAAATACCCGTAATGATGGTGGGGTCATGGTAGCCACAGAAGTTCTAGTCGGAGCTGTTTTGGGCCTTGTTCTCGCCCGAGTATGTGATCTCCCTGGTGGTCTTTATCATCACGCCCATTTTACCAGTGGGGAAAATTGAGTCTTGGAGATGTAATGCTGTTGGCTCCAGGCCACACAGCTTGGCTTGCTGTGACCCTAAAGCCTACGGTCTTTCTGCACAATGCACTGTGTGCCAGTGGTTTTGGCTTCCCTGAGACTGTTAACCCCTGGAGGGCAGATAGCATCTCACTGCCCTGGCTACTCACTATCAAGCTGTGTCCTTAGATTTTTGCGATGTGACATTAAGGAGGATTTTCTCCCGTGCAGAACCTGCCTGTAGAGGGTCCTGGGCAGTAGGTGTGGGATGAATGTCCACTGTAAAATGTCTCCTGTGGGTCAGCCTGAGGGACTCTGGGTTATCAGCCTTCACGGGTGAGATTCCAGTGACAGCCATCGTATCCTTGGGAGGATGGTGAGTGGGCGGGGGGGGGCACTGGGCCTCATGCTTGAGGCTGGAGAGTTGGAGAATTGGGGACTTAGAGGCCATTCCACAGTCAGACCAGCTCATGTTGCTAAAACACCTACTAAGTGCCTGGCATGTTGTGGTGGGTTTTGGCATCAGAAAGTTTTTGTCTGAGCTGCAGTTTCACCACTTCGCAGTTAGGCGGGTTACTTCCGTTGCTGTGCCTCAGTGTGTTCTTCTGTGGAATGAGCTGTTTGTGATGTCTGCTTCACAGGGTGGTGAGGATAAAGTCATGGACTAGTGCACGGAGAGCGTGCCTCGCCAGCAGAACTGATGCTGAAGATGTTAGCAGTTACTGTGACCGTGATTGTTATTACTGTTGCTGACACCGCTGAAATACAGTACGTGCTGAAGGGCCCCGGAGGCGAGAGAAGCATCTCGGGCCTCTGCACATCACAGGTGGCCCTTGTGTGATCCTGAGGCCTGGAGAGCAGATTGGTCTCCCTGGCCCATCCCTGCTGACTCTGGGTGTGAGGCGCTACCTTCCACCGCCCTGTTCCCTCACCTGCGCAAAGGGATTAGTAATAAGAACACCACCTGCCTCCGAAAGTCGTTGGAAGAATTAAGTGAGATAATGGCTCACAGAACACGGAGCACAGAGCCTGGGGGGACTTAAATGCTCCCCCGGTGTTAGTTAGTCTTATTTTCATGCATCAATGCTGCCTCCTCACATGTCCCTGCATGGTAGGCACTGATCTCCCTCCCTGAGAGGAGGCTGGGTGATCAGAGAAGCCAGATGAGCCACTCAGGGGCCCAGCGCTTGGCAGTCTCTGGGTAGGGCGTGCAGCCCAGGCCTCTGGTCCTACATGCTGCGGAGCTCTGGAATCTGGAACCCGCTGGGCTTCTGAGGCCCGTGAGTCACGCTGCTTTAGAAAGGAGCCTGGGAACAACACCCCCCTCCCCCCGAAAAAAGCAGTACCCAGCCTCTGGGCCCCAGTTGCTGGTTGCCATGGAGTCCAGTTGCCATCCCATCACACCGTTGCTAGGCAGCCGTCTGGTTGCCAGGCGCCCCCTCCTTGGACACCTTGGCTCCCTGAGCGCCTGTTTTGGGCCAGAGGCCGGCTGGGTCCCGGGGGGGCTGTGTGCTTCTGTTACAGTGGGCATCGATCCTGGAGGCTGATGGGATGAAGGGCCCTGAGCAGGCCTGAAGCTGGGGATGCAGGACGACCCAGCCACCGACTTCACTGTCTCAGCTGTGGTTCCTCCTTAGACACCCTCTGGCCCAGGCTTGACAGAAATGACATCTGGCAGATGGGGACAAGTAAGGCTCAGGGAGGTAAGAAGGGTCAGGTCCAGCCCTGGAGTCCTCTGTACTGCTCTTGGGAATGGAGCTGCACATGGAGTACTTTGTACTTGGATCACCCCCTGTGGGTGGACACCATGGTAGCCCTCATATACATCAAGCAGGCCCCTACCACAGGGCCTTTGCACTGGCCGAGTCTCTGCTGGATGTCCCCTTATCAAAGAGGTCTTTCCTGGCCACTGCATTTAAACTACCACACAGCTTTCCACTTCATCTCTCCCTCTTCTGCTCGATTTTCTCCGTATTGCTTATCCACTGTATTTTCATCTGTTTTTGTGCTTCTGCAACCCTTTTCCTCTAGAACACAGCTCTGACCTGTGCCCTGAAGTAGGTGCTGCACATGCGATTCATCCAGTGAGTGAAGGAATAAATTCACAGGGCCCTCGGGGCACCGACCACAGTGTCCGGGCAGTCAGGCCTGGAGAAGAGCAAGCTGGGGGCTCTTGGTCACTGGGGGCTGAAGAGAAGGGCGGGTTCTGCTGCAGAGCCCGGCCTCACTGTGGAAAGACACCCTGCCTGGTGGCAACCCCGGGGGCTGGCGTCTGTGAGTTCCCGTTTTGGACGGGTGGAAAATCCCCAGCAGGGCAGCGGACGGCCTGGCCTGTGGCTTTAGCACTGTGGGGCCATCTATTCACCCTCCACGGTCTGGACAAAGCAGCTCTCTCTGAGGCTAGGGAGGGAGATGGCATTGCTCTCTGGCACCCCATGAAGCCGGCACAAACACCCTCTTTTATGGATGAGGAAACTGAGGCAAATAGGTGTGCGATGCCAGCCTAGGGCCACCCAACAAGAAGCGGGTGAGGCTGAGATTTGAATCTGGCACTGGCTGGTTCCAGAGTTTTGACCTCGGAAGCCACAGTGCTTCTGTTCTTGTGCTTGGTCCCCGCCGGGTGCAGAGTTGGGGGTGAAGTGCTAGCAAAGTGTGGTGCCCACAGCAGCAGCAGCTCTCACCTGCTTCCTCATCTGGCTTCCCAGTCTCTGCTCTCCTGGCCTCTTCCAGGGAGCCTGCCCTGAATGCTCCTGCCCCAGTCCCTGCCCAGGTTGCTTCCTAGAGCTCAGCACAGCTGCAGCTGAGTCTCTGGCGCAGAAATTTGCTGACGGATGGTCTGTCTCCCTCACCAGGCTGGCCTGTTGAGGACAGAGACCTTACCCCCGCCCACCCCCAGCCACAGTCTTTCCTGTCCCAGTAAAAGTGGCTTCTGTCCTAACAGTGCTGCAGGCCAGCAATCGGGGAAGGGGTCAGCCTCAGCTTCTCTCTCTCCACCCCCACATCCCATCGGCAAATCCCACAGACTCTGCCTTCAAAACACTGTAGAGTCCGACCACTTCTCAACACGGCCGCAGCCCAGCTGGAGTCCAGCACCATCCCTGGGCCCCCCGCTGCAGTCCGTCCTCCATGCACAGCTAGGTGGGTCTGTTGGAACCACGTCAGCTCCTGTCTCTCCCTACTAGATCTCTCTGTGGCTCTCACTGTGCCTCAAGGAAAGCAGAAAACCCCCCAGCGGCCCAGAGGCGCTGCACCGTGGGCTCCTCGCTGTCTCTGGCCTCGTTTCCTCCTCGTCTCTGCCTCACTCCCTGCTTTCCGTGCTGTCCTCTGAGCACGGTTTGCTCCTGCCTCTGTACCTTCGCACATGCTCGTCCCTCTCCCTGGCTGTCCGCATGGCTTATTTCCCCACTTTGCTTAGGTCTCAGCTCGTGTGTGGCCTTCTCGTTAGATACTTGTTGAATGAATTGAGTGAAGGGACAAAGGTTCTGTCCCGAGCAAGTTGCTTGCCTCTCTCTGTGATACCTGCTGGTACACTGCGTGGCTAGAGGCAGTCAGGAAAGGGGTCAGTGCGGGGGGCCTTAAGGCAGGTGGGCAGCACCCCAGTCCCCCAGAGGAGGCTTTGACCCCTGCAGGCCAGTGGAGGTCAGGATGAAAAGCTTGAACTTAATATTGTTAGGGACATTTATAGAGCACCTGCTTTGTGCTGGACCCTGTGCTAGGAGCACTTTCTAGATCTTATTTAAATCTTCATAGTAACCTTAGGCAGGCACTGTTTTGCCCATTTTATAGATGAATAAAACCAAGTCCAGGGAAGGTAGTGACTTGCCAGTGGACAGGAGGTCACTGAGTAGACTTGAGTTTTCCAGATAACTTCTCCATCTGCCTTGGCACTCTGCCTGGTGGCCATGCTGCCTGGCCAGCAATGGGCAAGAGGAGCTCTGACCCAGCCCAGGTGGCCTCTTCCTCTTTCCCTAGCAGACACGACATGATTTGTGTTGCCGTTACCACCCTCCTGCTGGGTTGCTGACTTCCTTTTCAGCTTGGTGTGGTGGGAAGTTCCGCGAAGAGAAAGAAGGAACTAGGACCTTTGTTTTGAGCCAGCTTGTGTCCTGTGGCTGGTGGCTGGTGGCTGGGGTGATATTCGGGATGTCTTCCTCTGGCAGTATCTTCCACTGTTGCATCCACAGACTCACCCTTCACCCATAGTTCTCGGCCACGCGTCCAAGGCCTTGGCTGCAGACTCTGGGCCCCGCCCTGGGCCATCTCTCCTGCAGGCAGTGTCCCGTGTGGCTGCAGATATCCGTCATCCAAAGTCACAGTGACAAGGGCCAGTCCCATCTCCAGGAAGAGCTCTGCTGTAGAGTGCTGATGACTCCTTTACCCGTTCTGGGGGTGCACTGCCTCCGGACCGTACCCATGCCACCCAGGAAACTCGGCGCAGCTTTCTGGAACCAGTACTGTCCAATGATACGGTTGGACAAATCACTTTAATAGGAAAATTGGATGCAGATGATGGTAATGACGCAAGGCACTCGCTCGGTGCCCAGCGTGCTGGCACCTGGCGTCACACCTGTTCCCAGGTTGTGGTGTGGATTATGTGAGTTTGTCACTAAAGCGCTTTGGACAGTACACAGCCCAGAACCCCTCTCAGCAAGCCTCAGCCATGGACAGTCTGCTCCCGTGCCACGGGCCCCTCCGTGCCACGGGAGGCTGCACCGCTGCTAAGACTCAGACCTGCTGCCTGTAGCATCATGTTAGGCAAGTTGGTGTGAACTCCTTGGAGAAAACGTCTGGAATGCCTGGGATCTCACTTCTGAAAATGAAATCCCAGAAAAAATCCTAAGCACGGGAGGGAAAAACCTAGATGCTTGTATGTGCTGAGATGTGCTGGGGGCCCGCTTCAGAGTGCTAAAGACGCGACCTTAACTGGAAATCACCGGCAGGTCCTGAATGGGGAAATGGTAGGTGTGTGTGGAAGGTGACATTCCGGATTGCGTGCAGCTGTGACGACATTTGTGCCCAAGAGCTGCGCAGGAGAAACAGCTGAAGGTGACGCCAGAATGCTGCAGTGGCGCTGTTGGTGCAGGACTTCTGTTGCTCGCTGTTCTTACTCCTTTTCGTGGTGAAAGGCAGCTCTGTGTACTCACGCTGGGTCAGACTCCTCCGGCGCTGCCTGGAACTCACCCAGTTCGGGCACCTGGGGAAGCGCACTAGCAGTGCAGGTGCCCGGCCCCTCCTAGACCCCGAGTTAGGGCTTCCGGGGACTGGGGCGCAGGAACCGGCATCTCCTGAGTGCCCAGACCTGCGAGGTCCTGGATCAGGTCACCCCCAGGTTGCTTCGAGACGCAAAGTGTTTGCAGTCCAGGGCTCCCGCTTCCTTTCGTTTGTCACTGCTGCCTGGCAGACCTCGCCTGTTTGTCAGGGTCGTACTTAGGAATCTCCCTGGCCTCTTCCTCCGAGCCATCCTCCCTGACCTGCTGCCCCACCCGAGTTCCTTGTTCTCCTTTGAGCCTTCCACCATTAGAGTCTATGGCTTTCCCCAGACCTCTCAAGTCAGATCACAAGTTCCGGGTGCACCTCCTGGACATACATTGTTTTCAAAAACTCCCCGGCTGGTCCTTATGTCTGCCTGTGTGACATCAGACCCATTGACCTTGGAGTGGCCCCTACTGCCTTTTAGAATCAGATCTGTAATTATGCTTCTTAAATTATACAGATAACACATACTCTTGGCAGAAAAATTTTTAAATGTCAATCTTGTGACAAACCTTGGATTTACCTCCCAGTAATTTACTGAGCACCTGCTCTCTCCCAGGTGTCTGGGATCTGGCAGTGTGCAGACAGACAAAGGCCATTTCTTTTTCATGTTTGAGGGGAGGCTGTGAAGACAGGAAGTGAAAATACGTACTAAATAAGAAAATGTATAGCGTTAGCAGATCATAAATACTATGGAAAAAATGAAGCAAGATAAGGGTGCTGGGTGCTGGAAAAATGTGGTAGGGTGGGCCTCACTGAGGAGCTGATGTCTGTGCACAACCTGATCAGGTTATGTGGATCCCTGGGATTGGGGAAAGGGGGAGCCAGTGCAAAGGGCCGGTAGTAGGAGCCTGCTGGCTGTGTCCTGGCCTGCCAAGGGGGACAGTGTGGGAGGAAGTGAGGGAGAGGGAACTCAGAGTGGGTAGGAAGCAAAGAGGTCATGTAGGGCTTTGAAGACAGTGGTAGCAAAAGTGTGGTTTTGTTCTGATAATGGCAGCCACTGTTGGAGGGTTTTAAGCAGGGAAGTGACATGTGGTGGCTTTGCCTTTGATGTATGCCACATACTCTGTGCTTTGTGTCTAGGCTTGTGGAGATGCCCCATCAGCAACTGTAGAGTGAGCGTTATAGATGTGCCTGTGCCCCAAGATGAGTGCGGGACACCCACTGAACATTGCAGAGGATCCCCTGCAGTCTCCAGGGCTTGTGCTGTTCAGTGGGGAGCCCCCTGCCTCTGCCTCCCCTGCACCACCTTTTCCTGTTTCCCTCAGAGCCCAAGAGCAGATGCAGGCTTCCTGTCCTGACACCTCCTCAGAGGGGACGTGTGTGTGTGTGTGTGTGTGTGTGTGTGTGTGTGTGTGTGTGTGTGGCAGGCAGCTCATCTCTTGGCAACAGGCCCTAGAAGCTAGGGCCTTGTGGGTGTGGGGCTGTGCTGGGGGGAGGCTGGGGTGTAAGGGAAGGGCAGGGCCCTGGGATGCCTGCAGCCAGAGGCTGGGCGAACCAGGAGGATGGGGACAGTCCCCTCTGCCACAGCAATGAATGCTGGAGACAGTCTGTGGCATTCTTCTTCTTACCAGATAGTTACGTTCCATGAGGTGCACAATGAGCCGCGGCTCTGTGAAGGGTATCTGTGCGTCACCGCCAGATGAAACCTGAACATTTCCTCCCCCAGCGCCTCACTCAACCCCACCAGATGGTGCAGCCCCAGCCTTCGCCCTCCGAAGGGGCCTGGTGCTTCTAAAACTCGCCCTTCGCAGCCGGCTCTGCCTCTGGGGTGACATCCTGGGGATGCAGCCACAGTGCTGTGCACGTCAGCAGCTGTTTTTGTGTGTGTTCTAGTTTCCCCATCCAATTTCCTGGTGATGGATAGTCGTGATTGTTTAAGTTTGAACTTTCATCACATTCTTTTCACTGTGCCAAGTACTTTATGTTTCAGGTTAATTTTCCCTTAGTCCTCAAAAAGCCCAAAGAGATAGAGGCTCTTATTTATTCTGTTATAGATGTACAAAAGGACACTTGAGGGTTGGGCAGCTTCCCTCCTTCCTAATTTTAACAAGCATTTATTGAGCATTTTGTATGCTTTGCTCCCTTCTAAATGTGGTGGATACCACAGCAAACCAGAC
The DNA here is from genome assembly GCA_004026905.1 of Hystrix cristata. Taxonomy (NCBI): domain Eukaryota; kingdom Metazoa; phylum Chordata; class Mammalia; order Rodentia; family Hystricidae; genus Hystrix; species Hystrix cristata. The sequence goes on from PVJO010000007.1 coordinate 403,074, forward strand.
ACAAAAATCCCCGGCCTCTGGAGCTGGGGCTCCAAGGAGAGAAGGATACTGAACCAGTAAAACGGAGAAGCTAACACTTAGATTGTGACCCCTGCCTTGCAGGGGATTGAGACAGGTGACATGGCAGGGAGGGAGGGAGAAGACAGAGCCTGGGGAGGCTCTTCAGCCAGGATCGTCAGGATGGGCTGTCTGAGGAGGTGACATCTGAGCTGTCCTGTGCAGTGACAGTGGGAAACAGCACATGCAAAAGCCCTGAGGTGGAGCAGGCATGGGCCATGCTGGGACCAGCTGGCAGCCTGGAGTGGAACGAGCCTCACAGTTTCAGGGAAATGTCAGATAAGTACCGTGGCCTGTGTTTGGGGGGCAGATCTCTTATCATGATGCTCTTATACATAAAAATGTCAGTGACGGGAACTCGAGCGCTGGCATTTACTCCAGCACGGATGACACTAAAGTCGAACTTTATTAGCAGTTCTATCTCGGTGTTTGACTCTCTGTTTTGCAGAAGAGAGACTGGGGAGTTCAGAGGCTTGTGCACCCCCTGCCACCGGTTGGTGGGGACCTGAGCTGGCTTGTCTGTCACCACAACCCCCCTCCAGCTCTTGGTGTCACCTCTTGAGGGCATTTATTTGGGGAGCCTTTCAGTGCCCATCTGGTGACTTCTGCCCTCTCTGGTTGGGGTCCCTGGTCCCTGGTTGAGTCCCCTGGAAGGAGCTGCTGAAAGCACCCCGGCAAGCCCTGGTGACCTGTTGCAGTCTGTGGTGGGCAGGTGAGGGCCCTTGGGGTCCTTGTCTGACCCCTTCCCATCTTGCAGAAGAGGGAACGGAGGGCGAGCGGACTGTGGGGGCAGCTTGCACAGGGTCACATGGAGAATCCGTGGCAGAGTCATGTTTGGAAATCAGGGCGCGAGGTCCTCGGGGGTGGACATGGTGCTGCCTTCAAGGTGTGGATGGGGTGACTAAGGCCCAGAGAGGGAGTCGGTCCCTGCAAATCATCCGGCTTGTGCGCACTGTTTCCTGTCACCCTCAGGGGTCCGTGAAGTCAGTGCTGTTTTGATACCTGTTTTAGGGTGAGGAAGCTGAGTCCCTCCTTTCCTTTCTCCTCCCCCTCCTTCTTTTCATCTGTTCTGTCATCAAAATGTGCACTCAAGCATCAGGCCTGGTGGCGTTGGGGCCACAACTGAACAAGAGTGCAAAGGAGAGAGGAGTGAACCTGGGGCTAGGTGGGCCTGCTGGGAGGTGCCAGTCTGGGGGGCAGACAGCCATTACTTGGTCGATCACCTAAATCCAGGTCAGGATACAGTTTACGGTGCCAGTGGCCATCCGCCTGTCCATGGGCTTTGGCAGACCTGGAGGGGAGGCAGGGAGGTGTGGGTGGGGCTGGCGGGAGGGAGGAGCTGAGTGTAGGCAGAGGTGAGGCAAGGAGGCTGGAGGCCAAGAGCACCCAGCTGCTGAAGTCGGTGGGTGGCGAGGTTGGGTCCTGTCCCTCGGGCCATTTGTTTACTTCAGAGCAGCAGGGAGAGCTGGGCATGTCATCCAGGGTACACATTGTCCTTTGGGAGGAGTCTTGACTCCGTAGCCCCGGAGCCTGGGCTCCATCCTGTTCCCTGCAAAGGCGACCTTGGTCAAGTGCCCCTGACCTCTCCGGGCTGCTCCTTGTCTAAGAAACGGGGACACAGCAGCCACTTTCTCTGGCACTGATGCATGCCAAGGCCAGTTCTGCGTCCTTCCTCCATGGACCATGCCAGCATCATGCAGCACCTGTGAGTTGGTGTCCTGAGGGTCCCTCATCCCCTCTTCCCAAGGGGACATCTGCTTTTCAGAACAGGACTGAACAGGTGTGGGCAGCGAAGGGTAATTTATGTATTATGCTCCTTATAAAAATTACTGTGATTGGACCATCTGTCCTTAGTGTGTATTTGGTAATAGAAACTGTTGGGGTGGGAAAGAAGGCAGCTCCCAGCTTGCTGAGTATGTGCTGAACACTGTGTGAAATCCATGGCTGCACCACTTCACACCCATTTTGTATTAACTGCGACAGAGGATCTGGGTTGTGTTTGGCTGTGGTTAATGAAGATGTGATGGAGGTTGACTTCCTTCTGCACACATTTCGAGCTGGGTGGTTGTGTTACTTTCCTGAGGCTTCTGTAATAAATCACCACAAACTTGCTGGTTTAAAACAATACACGTTTGCCAGGCACGGCATTCCGCCCAGGCATGGCTCTGGGTGGCTGAGGCAGGAGGATCACGAGTTCAAGCCGAGCTTGGGCAACTTAGCAAGACATGTCTCAAGATAAAAAATGAAAGAAGGGCTGGGGAAGTAGCTCAACGGGAAAACCTTGGGTTTGACCCCCAGTAACACAAAAAGTTTTCAGTATTTTACATTTCTGGAGGTCAGATGTCTGAAATGGGTTTTACGGGGCTAGAATCAAGTGGTCAGCAGGGCTGGGTTTCCTCTGGAATCTCCAGGGAAGAACCTGGCGACTCGCCTTTCAGGCTTCTAGGCTGCTCTGTCCCTTGGCTAGGGTTCCTCGCTGTCTTCCGGCCAGCAGCCTGCCGTCTTTCTACTTTCTCCGATTCTGACCCTCACTCTCGTTCCTAAGGGCCCCTGTGATGCCATTGGGCTCCCCCGACAGTCCAGGAGGATCCCCCTATTTCAAGGCCATCACCTTACTCATGTATGTGGAGTCCTCTTTGCCGTGTAAGGTAACGTGTTTGCAGGTTTCTTGGGCATCTTTGGGGGCTCACTATTCAGCCCCAGCTCTCGAGGTCTCTCCAAGAGCCCCCGATGTCTGCAGAATCTGGATCCCTCCTGTCCTGCCAGTCTCCTACCCAGAGGGAGGTCCACGGTGCTGGACCTGGGGCAAAGGTGCCTGCCCATGTGGAGCTCGGGGTGGGGGCGATTTGATGACCTGGCCCCACCACGAACGGGAGGTGAAGGGGAGCCGGGAAGTGAGAGCTCAAGACCAGGCGGAGTGGACGTGGTTAGAAGCCAGCGCCTGTGCTCTGCTGGCCCCTAGGTCGGACCCAGCCCTGTCCACTTTGCTGTGTGCACTGGGGCTGCTGCTTCAGCCTCTGAGAACCTGTCTCCTCTTTGGCACCCTGAGAGAGAGGCGGTCTGGGAGGAGGCAATGCATGGGTGCAGTGGGAACATCGCTGACGCCGAAGACCCCAGACCTCAGCCGTGCAGCCACCGCCTCTCACCCCTCCATTCCCTCCCTGGGGCCTGAGGGGGCGCTGGGAAAAAGAAACCAGGGACCCCTCCATGCTGCGCCCCACCCGGGCCTATCCCATTCCCCAGTGCCACTATTTTTGCGTTCTCTCACTTTTGTGCATTGTTTCCTGGCTCTGCGAACACAATCCTTCGCAAGCTGAGGGGGCACCGCTCAGCCGCTAGCCCAGCCCAGCAGCGATTGTTGGAAGATGGAAAAAAAAAAGTTGGACTGAGGAAAACAAAACAAAACTTCTTGAAAGTCATTGTCTTCAGATGTCAAGTGTCAGCCCCATAGAGAGGAGCCCACATTCCACCCATTGTCCCATGCAGACGGCACAGGGACCCCAGGACGGCCAACCGCCCCGCCCTGCATCCTGGGGCCCTGTGATGCTTTGTCCGGGACATTCCGGCGGGAAATACCACCCAGAGAGGAGTTCGTTCCCACCACCACTGCTGGTCACTTTAGGCTTTTCCTCCCAGCCGCCCACTGTGGGGCCAGCAGCAGGACTGAGGCTCTGGGCGCCACCAACGCACTTTATCTTGCTCCTTCTGTGCCGCTGCCTGGCAGAGGCCTTGTTTTGGTTTGTTTTTGGTGTGACGGTTTATTGGGACGTGATTTGCACACCATCACATGATTCATTCATTTAAAAAGCACAGTTCAGTGGATCTCAGTATATTCACAGAGTTGTGCCGTCATGACCACCATTCACTGTAAGGACATTTCTATCACCACCAAAAGAAACTCTGGACCCATTAGCAGCTGGTGGCATTTTATATCATTTTCCAGAGGAGGGAACTGTAGAGGTGGCAAGCAACAGAGTGAACATCGAACCGCAAACCCTTGGCTCCTAGACTCTGTTTTCTGTGTCCTGACATACTGGTCTCCAACCACCACCACCCCCCCCCCCCCCAAAAAAAAAAAAACCCAGGGCCATGTCTGGAGGCATTTTTGTTTGTCACAGCTAGAGAGAGGAGGGTTGCTCCTGGCATCTTGTGGGTAGAAGCCAGAGAAGCTGCTGACATCTTCCTCATGGCAGGATGGCCCACAAGAGAATTATCCACTCAAATGTCAAGGTGCCAAAATTGAGAATCCCTGCCATAATCCCAGTCCAATGAGCCCATTCTTCAGGGAACAAAAATGCTGAAGGACCCAAAGGAGTGTTTATAGTGGAAGATGACAACGACAAGGCAAGAAATTCTGGACATAAAGAAGACCTGGCAGGAGAGAGATCTGTGCTCCATTAGTCATGTCTGCCCTGGTGAGGGTGTGGGAAGAATAGGCAGGCTTCCTGTTTGCTGTCACAGCATCTGGTGTCTGGGACAGGGCACTCAGCTCAGATGCCCACTGGCCAGGCAGGGGAATGAGTGCAGTGTGCTGGGCTGGTAAACAGGCTCACTCACTCTGGGTAAAGGTGGTGGCTGCCTCTCCGCTCCAGCCCCTTCTAGCCTTGTGGGCACCTGAGCCCCATTGTGTGGAGTTGTGATGTTAATGGGAAACCTGATATTCAGATGTAGGTGGGAGTTTTTTCAGAGCCCTCTGCAGGCTGAACTGAACATGACCATGGCCACCAGTTTGAGACCTGCAACATCTCAGTGGTGGGGAGGAGGCTCTGTTTGGCAGGTTGTTGGGGAACGCAGTGGGGGTTGTGTGGGGAAGTGTCAGCTTCCCCTCTGTCTCCTCCCTGGCCCCACTATTGCATCAGGCCTGTTCAGGACAGGTTGTAACAACTTGGTTTTTGCTTCAGCTTCCTCTGTGGTGGGGTTAGGTAGGCCTGGGTGAAAACTGGGCACCTGTTATCAGGGCCTAGGAGCCAGGTGGGATGAGGTAGTCTATGCCAGATAGTTGATCATTTATATAAACACAGCTACCAAGGGCTTTATCCTAGGTTCTAGGACACCACCATGACCTAGACAGACAAACATTATCCTCCCAGAGGTGACCTTCTGGTGGGTTAGATGGACAGAAGACTGATGAATGAACACACAAAGTGTCCATGGGGGAGTGTCCATGCACAGGGCTGTGGAGGAAGGAGAGCGGGGCAGGGACAGATGTCTTAGATAGGATTGTCTTGGAAGGACCGATGGCCCCAGGGCCTTTGCACTGGCTGTTCCTTGTGCCTAGAACACTGTTTCCTCAGACATCTGCAGAGCAGCTGAGTCACTTCAGTCGCTGTGTGCACAAATGCCTGCTTCTCAGATGGGCTTTCCCTGAACATCTCTCAAGTTGCTCCTCACCCTACGCCTTGGAGATGGCTTTCTCACCCTGGAACAGAATCTTAAACAACTTCCTGTCTCCTTCCATCATCTTGCCCCTCGTGGTCCTGCCTCTGCCCCTTCTAGGAAGCCTTTTAGTCACAGAGTATTCACCTGTATCATCTTGATAAATCTCAATGATTGATCCCTTTCTTTGGATGAGGAAATTGCCTCAAAGCTGGTGGGTTTTGGTTGGTAGGGAGGATGGGGAAGGGGGCTGGGTCCCAGGGTGTATGAGGGAGCCCCAAGTGGCTTTGGGGCCACCCTGCTGCCGGAGGTCTCCTCAGGGGACACCGAGATTGTGTGTCCACATCAGGGTTCTGTGAAGTCAAGGGGGAGCGCTGGGGTAGTGAGAGGCAATGCTTTATTGAGCACTTACTGTGTGCCAGGCACCCCTGAAAGTGCCTGTCACGTGTGTTGGCTCCTGTACTTCCTGCTGTAATCCCATATGCTCACTTTGTCCTGACTGTACAGAGGGGAGGATCGTACAGGACATTGGTGGCAGAGCTGGGGCCGAGCCTGTGACATCAGTCACTCTGTCTTCCCATCCTCCCTAGGGCTGAGGCAGAGGGAGGTCTGGCCGTTTGTCTGGGTCATGCACAGTGGTACGGGCTCCTTGCAGACATGGCCTCAGGACGAAGTGCCCGGCTGTCGCCACCTCCTCTGACCTCAGGCCTTGCCCTCCAGAGGCTTCCCTGCAGCTCGGAAGCATTGTGGTGCTTTCGCACCAGTGAGGCAGGCGTGGTGGCCTTGGCCACTTCCTGCTTGCCGGGCCCCGGACCCTCTCTTTCGGAGGCTGCTTTTTGACCCGACGGCCACTGCTGGGCACTGCAGCTGCACTTTCCATGGCCGGCACCTGTGTTCCTTTGCCTGACGGATTTGTCGCATACAGGGAAGACCGAGGGTGCCATGATGTGGACCCCTGCGGTCGGAATTGTGTCTAGGCTCCAGCCCCTCCTCTCCCAGAGTCCCGGGGTGCGTCCCTGACTCGGGGCTGCTTGCTCACACGGCAACTGGCGAGATGGCCTCTTCCACTGCCCCCGGCCCCGGCCCTCCCTAGGACTCGCTAGGTGCCGCATTCCCGCCTCCGGGGCAGCTTCTGGGACCTCCGGCCTCCATCCCGGGGACTGTTGGCTGCCCACCGCCCTGCCCTTGTTCTCCGGCCCTGAGAAGTGCCGGCTGGTGCTGGACATGCTGACGTGGGTTGTGCTCTGTGGACCCTGAAGTCAGGATTTGTGCGCATATTTTTTAAGCTCCAGTGTTTTTGTCCGAGGTCCGAGGAACGGAGCCTGTGTGCCAGGGGAGGGGCTCACTCTTCGCAGTGCCCGTCCTGTAGTAGTCACTTCTTGAAGACATACTGGGCACCTTCCGGAGCCCCCCCAGGTCCTGAGGGCAGAGGGGCTCCCAGCGCGGGGCGCAGGTCAGCCCAGAGACGCTGGGACTGTGGCGCTCAGTCCTCGTGTCAGCAGCTGCCCACACCAGCTGTTGAACTCCAGAGCTGTCACGGTGACTTCTGCCTCCTGAGCAGGCAGGGTGCACACCACGCCGGTGCATTATCTTGAAGGAAGGCAAACTGCACCCTTTCCCCATCTACTTTACAGCAGCTACTCCGTACAGGCCCTGGTCCCGGCTCCAGAGGATGCCGCATAGACAAGCCACCGCCCGCCCGGGGCTGGCGCTGCAGGGGCAGATGGACACGGAAGCAGCAGATGGGCACAGGTGCTGGGAATGTTGCAGGGGGAGGCGAAGAGGGGTGCAGTAGAGCGTACAGGGGAAGAATGCGCTTCTGCTTAACTGGGGGGGCTTCTCAGAAGTGACGGTTGATTCTAAATGGGAATGACACGGGGGAGGAGCCCTGCGGGTATCTGAAGAAAGAGTTCCAGGTGACAGAATAGCAAGTGCAAAGGTCCTGGGGGAGGTGGTGCCTGGCTGTTCGTAAAGGATGAGGAGCACTTACTCGTAAGCGCTCGCAGGAAGAAGTTAGTCTGTTAACGATGCGGGGCAAGCCAGGTGTGACGGCGCAGGCCTGTAATCCCAGCACTCTGGAAAGCTGAGGTAGGCAGGTTCAAACCCAGCCTAGGCAACTTAATGACCCCTGTCTCAAAGATAAAAATACTGTAAATAAATTTTTAGAAGGGGAAAAGCTGGGGATGCAGCTCAGTGTGAAGACCCTGGGTTCAACTGCAAAAAGAAAAAAAGGTGCAATACAAGGCAATATATTTGTGCTCTTCACTATATAATGACACAAATCACATATACGTGTGTGTACTTCCTAATAGGCCATACTGTATAACAGAAAGGAGTATGTTCGAAGTTGTAAAATGAACAGTACCTTCTCTGGGTCCTTTCAGAGTAGGGAATAAGTGGGTCACCTTCCCTGGAGATGTCTTAAACGTGAAATTTGGGCCTTTTGGGAAGCTGTTCTGGGCCAGGCCCATGGAGGGGCTGTGTGCTCTGAACAGAGCCGAGTGGGTGCCACTCAGCCTGGGGGGCGGTGGGAACTGCAAGTCGAGGTGTTCTCAAGTCTTCCCCGGGCTGGGGAAGTGGGGGCTGCCAGGACAGCCACCTTCCTGCTGGCCTTGTGGTTGTGAGTCAGTCCTGTGAAGGAGGGAGGTTGGCTCAGGCGTTGCTGCAGAAGGAAGCCTCTTGGTCCACATTGCCTGGTGCTGTCCTGGTCCCCGCTGGTAGCACTGACATCCCCAAACAGGGACACATGCCCCGGCAGGAGGAGGCAGGCAGGCTCTTCGATGCAGAGGTGGTGGTTGTAGGCAAGAGAGAACCTGGTGTGTTTAGCAAGCTCTCCTCTCCAAGAACAATTAAAAAATATGTTTATGTTAAAAAATGACTTTTGATTAAACAGCAGCCTGTTCATTGCAGAAATATGAAAAGAAAAAAAAGAACAAGAAAGTTGAAATCTGTAATTCTACACTATGAGTTTTAGGATTAGGTTCTGTGGCTTGTGATCAAACCCAAAGAACAGTGCCTTAAATGAGATGGAAGTTTATTTCCTTCTTATGTAATTACAGGCAGCCTCAGGCAGATATGTTACCTTCACTGTCATTAAGGGTAGGGGCTCCTGCCGTATTGCTGCTCTACTGTCTTCAATGCAAGGCTTCAGCTTTGTGGTTGCAGTATGGTAGCTTGACCTCCAGACACCATGTTTGTGATCCAATCAGTAGGAAGGAGGAATAGCATAAGAGAATCCTCATGTATTCTTCTCCACACCCGCTAAGGTACTTCTAAGGCGTCACATTTATTATAGCTACTTCCACTTGATTGGCCTGAATTTAGTCATATAATGACACTTTGCTGCAAGGGAAGCTGGGAGATAAAGTTAAGGATCAGATCCTAGTTGAGGATGCATCCAGCCTTTTCCCAGGTTGTTAAGTGGACTTCTGTAAGCCATTTTGGCATGACCGTTCATTGTTGAAATGTATGATAATTTATTTAAGGAGACTCCCAGTGATGGAGTTGTAAGTCACATGCAGAAGTTAAATCTTCATGCCCTGTATGAAGTTCTCTTGGTAGGAGAAGTGCCATGAACTTGAGTAGATGGAGATAGCATTTGGGCATCGGGGTCTCCCCAGACTCTGGGCTGTGTGGGACTGCACGGAGCAGGCTGTGTAAGCCTCTCACTGTGTTGTTTTGCCGTTCCTTGGAGGACAAGGCCCTTGCACTCACTGGACACACTGGGGATGGGGTCCTTAGGGCACTCCCGCCCCCGTCCCTGCCATGGTCTGGGGTCCCATCCAGCCTTCTCCCCAGCCTGTCCCTGGCCCTCTCAGGTTTCACCATATGTCTAGTGAGGTTACCCCAGCTGAGGTAGGGGTCCTTGGGGGCAGCCGGGCCCCATCGCCAGCAGATCAAGTTTCCTGTGTTGGTCCCAGAGACACTCCAGGACCTCTTTCTGCCCTTATCCTCCAGGGCCGTAGCCATGGGATCCAGACAGGTGGCAGCTCCCGGGGCACCCTGAAAGGCAGCTGCTGCCTGTTTTGATGGTTGATGCTGTCTGTGGCTCACAGTGACTTGCTGATGTGTGTTGAGGGTAAGGACCCAAAGGCTAGTCCTGCCACTTGCCACCTGAGTGGCTTCGAGAGAGCTCTTTACTGTGGAGTTGTTGGTTGCCTGCCCTGTAAAATGGGTACGACAGTGAATGCACCCCCTTCCTGAGACTGTTTGAGGATTAAAGCATGGAGGGAATGGATGAGCACCATAGTGATGCCTGTAGTCCCAGCACTCAGGAGCCTGAGACAGGAGGATTGCTTGAGCCCAGGAGTTTGAGGCCAGACTGGTCAACACACCAAGACCTCATCTCAAAACTAAACCAAACCAAACCTCTTAGAGAACCACCCGGCACATGGTAAAAGCCCAAAGATGTTAGGTGAAATAACCAGTAACTTAAAAAATTGCAGTGGGGCCCAGTGTGGTGGCACATGCCTGTAATCTCAGCTACTCAGGAGGCTGAGGCAGGAGGATCACAGGTTCAAGTTAGCCTGGGCAACTTAGTGAGACATTGTCTCAAAATACAAAGCACTGGGGAGGTAGCTCAGTGGTACAGAGTTTGCCTAGCATACATGAGGTCCTGAATTCTGTACCCAGTGCAGCAAAACAAAAAGAACAAAAACAAAAACAGTGATAGATTCTAGTAGCTACCCTGGCGCCGTTCCCAGTTACCACTGGTGCCTCCCTTCATCCGTTTCCAGACCTCTGGCGCACTCTTCCTCTTTCTTCTCCTTCCTCTGCCAGTCTGTATTTCCTGAGCACCTACTATGTGCTGAGAGACAGCTGTGAAGGACACTTTCCTGGTTGGTGGAGCTATCCCCTAGGGAGAGTGGTGGTGCCGAGCCTGCTACTGTCAGTTCCCCAAGTGAGTTCACAGATGCACATGATGCTCATGGTGAGGACACCTGTGAAAGTTACAGGCTCAGATGTGGTGTGGGTGGCCATGAGACCCTTCTTTATTGGGACCCGCGGGGAGGCCTTTTGGAGGTCTCCCGGCCAAACGAACGTCCCGGGCGAGGGCTTGAAGCAGAGACCAGCAGGCTGCAAGGCCTGAGTAAAGGGGCGGGCCGGCTCGGAGCCAAGTTCCAGGTGCAGAAAGGTGGCCATCAAGGATGGAGCTGCTGGAGAGAGCGGAGGGCTGGAGGAGCATCGCCAGCAGGATCTTGTGGGAGGACGCCGACTTCTTCCTAGAGTCTGGCTGGGCACCTTGCCCGAGCCAGGCCTCCTCTGTGGAGGCCCCTGAGGGGCTGTCCAGTGTCCTGGAGGGTGCGTATGAGCGGCTGCCCTGGCCTCACCCCACAGGCGGCTGGAGCCAAATGCCTTCCGGGGGGCACATTCCACCCCAGACTGAGGACTGCTGTTCTGAGGTGGGGCAGGACAGGACAGACCTGGCAGCGGGAGACTTGGTTCTAATCTGTGCCTTGTCATCAAGTAGCTGTTTGGCTTCAGACCAGCATCTCGTGGCGTCTCGTGGTCAGGTCAGAGCTGCCTAGAGGTGACAGACTCACAGCCCTACTGTCGCCTCCTTCCCTTCCTCCCTCCCGTGCCTCAGCAGGCGTCACTAATCAATCTGGGCTGCCTTCCTACTCAGCTCCGGGCTCTGGGGACTGTGGGGTCAGGAGCCCAGTGAGTAACCTCTCTGGTCCCCTCCTCCCAGCAGCAAGCAGGAGCCAGACAGTCCTGGGTTCAAGTTCTGCTCAGCCGATTTCTGGCTGAGTGACCTCTGTCAGGTTACTCAAGCTCTAGGACTCAGTTTTTGTCTTCTATATTATTCACCAACCCTGAAATCTGATGGTGGGGGTTTGAAAAACTAATGATGAGATTTTGCAGATCTCAGCAAATGTGTGTTGTGTGCCTGAATGAGAGCCTGTGAGTCCTGTTCTGGGGTGGGGAGGAGTGGGAACTCCCGTTTACTGCTGTTTGGAGTGTAGTTTGGGACATTTGATGCTAACTAGCAAGTTGAGTATGTCCCTAGTCTATAGCCAGCCATTTCACACGCAGAAGAGTGTGCACAAGTGGGCCTGGAATACCTAGGTGTGCTCCAGGGTAATTCTTCCTTTGTGTGCTGGGAGGCCTGCGCATGTGTGTAGAGGAGACAGAAGATGCGCGTCAGGATGCTCCGGAGAGGCAGGTGTGCACCTGGAGGCGCCCTGACGCCTGAGCCCCAGGGCACCTATTCATCGTAGCACTGCTGACGTTAAGGACGTTAGAAGCCACCTAAAGGGTTCCTAATGGTTACATCATACTAATTGTTTTGTTTTGTTTTTTTTTTTTTGGTGCTGGGGATTGAACTCGGGTCCTTGTGCTTGCAAGGCAAGCACTTTAACCACTGAGCCAAATCCTCAGCCCTACATCATACTAATTTTAACTACTGAGCAAGGAAGTGAGCAACCTGAGGTCTGTCTCAGCGTGGGCTCCCCAGGAAGCATGTCCTGGGATTAACTCAAGGGGAAGTTGTTTGCTTGGGGATCACCCCGGGAATCATCCTTGGGGTGTAGGGGAGGCAGGGAGGAGGGGGCAGCTATGGCAGGTGTGCCATCCAGCAGGTGCCATGCGGGCCACCGGAGCCTCACCCCACGGGGCACTGGGGAAACGCATCTTACGCTTCCCAAATCTGGGGATCACGGTGATGCTGTCATAGGAGTAACCACAGGGGGTACCCGGCACACAGTAGGCTCTCAGCAGCTACAGGGAGCTCTAGAATGTTCCTGGCACTGTTTCCTCATCTGTCTATGTGCAACTCCTGCCAGCCACGGCCCAGGGGCCCTGCCGCTTTAGCGCATCCTGCCTGACCTGCCCAGGGGAGGGGTGCTCCATCCAGGAGACCCCGCTGGCAGCTGGGCATGGTACGGGGTGGGCTGGGGCTGCGCACATAACGAGCAGATAAAGATGGGAGAGTGTGCTGGGCAAGAAAAGCAGGTTGCTGAAAGCATGTTAGTTGTAGCAGTCTCGTGAACAAGCAGAATAGTATTCTGTGTTGCTCATAGATGCAAGCGGCGTGGTAAGTGGCAAAGGTGTGTGTGGGAAGCTGTCCACGGGTTGGGTAGCTGGCAGGATGGAAGTTGCACAGGCGGCTCACCCTCAGTGGTATGGCCTTTCTTCCTTTTCTACACTTGGGTTTGATATTCACACCGTAATGTGGGTAAAGTGAGCTGATCTCAAGTGTATGCTGCTGGGACCTGGCTTACACACTCACCTGGGTAATGCAGCTCTGACCAGGACAGGGAGGCTTCTGGCTCCCCTGCAAGGACCCTGCATGCCCCTTTCTGATCTGCGCCTCCTTGTCTTGGACATGAGGAATTTCCTTTTGCCAGTGGTTTCAAGAAAACTTGGCATCATCTTAAGATTGGCCAAAACTGAATGGTGAGGAATTTGTGAGTGGTTGTTATTTTTCTCTTTTTCTGTATCCTGGGTGCATTTCTTTATCATCATCATCATCATCAAAATAGGAGACGTGGGCAGGTGGGGGGTGTGTGGTCCAGGCGTGGACAGAGTGCCTGAGGCTGGGAGTAGTGTCCAGGCAGCCCTGGGAATCCTGAGGATGGTTTCGGGTCTAAGGCTGGTTTCCAGAATGAGAGGAGCAGTGGGCCTGGGTTTTCCAAAGCTGTCAAGCTTTGGACAAAGAGTCACCCTAGAGGGTCTTTTAATACCCGGCAGCATAGAAGACACGGGCTGCCTGAAAAAGCCAGTGAGCCTGGGTGTTTAGTTCAAGGGCTGGGCCCAGAGCCCCTGCTGGCCCATTCTCTGCAGGTCACGAGCCGCTCCCTGTGCCATCGCGCTGGCTTGTTTGCAGTTCCTCTGTGGGTGGCCTGAGCCTCCCATTGTCCCAGCACAATAGTGGTGGCCGAGCTCCTGGGGAGAAACCGGGACAGGAAGCCCCATCTAGGCCAGCGGAGTGGCACTCCGGCTTCCTGCCCTCCCCTCTGTGGGGCGAGGCTGCCTTTGTCTCTCTCCTGTCTGGAGGGGGGCTGGAGACTGGACTTCCTGTCAGTATCCCGGGCCCATGCTAAGACTACTCCTCGCCTGTTCTCCTTCCAAAATGAAGATCAGCAGACTCCCGCCATGTGTCACGTCCTGCACCAGGTGCATTCTGTACTTCCTGTGATTCTTGAGTGTGTGCTTTGTGCTGGGCACTGCTCTTGGCCTGAGGATGGAGTGATGAGCAAGAGAGGCAAGGCCCCTGCCTTCCTGGAGCATCCATCCTCTTCATCCTACTGCATTTGAAAAGTAGGCACAATATTACTGTGATCCCCATATTTGGGAAGGGTAACCTGAGATTCAGAGAAGTTAGTACACCTTTCTGAGGTCACACAGCAGGAAGGAGGAAGATCTGTGGTTTAAACCTAAATCCACAAATTTCCAAACCTACCTGTACTGGTTGGATTAGGAATTAAGGCTTCATCTCAGCCAGGCTCTTTTCTTATCTCGGCCTATCCATTAGTAATAAATGTAGATTTACTTAAATTCAGTTCTCTCATCTTTTGTCAAATGGGCCCATAACTCAAAAAGGGAACAAGGGCCTCTTGGAGGAGATGATATTTGAACCAAGGCCTGATGGGTAAGAAGGAAGATGGGTAAGGGCAGCGCGGTGGAGAGCATCCTGCTGGCAGGAATGACACGTGCAAGGGTCCTGAGATGGGGAGAGACTTGGCTGAAGATTGCTGACGTGTGGAAAGATGGAGTGTCCAGAGCTTAACAAGGACGAGGGTACGGAGACTTTAGGGACCGCGGAAGGATTAAGATTTTTTTTTTTTAAAGTACACTGGGAAGCCCTGGAGAGTTTCACGCGGTGCACTGACAGGATCTGACTTACATATTTAAAAGGGGCCCTTTGGCTATGCGTGTATAGAATAAACTTCCGGGAGGGTGTAGGGGACCAGGAAAGGGGTGACTGTGTTATTCCAGGTGGGAGAGAGTGGTGGCTTGGATGGCGGCCGTGCAGGTGGTTTTTTTTTTTTTTTTTTTTTGGTGGTGCCGGGGATTGAACTCAGGCCCTTGTGCTTGCAAGGCAAGCACTCTAATCACTGAGCTAAATCCCCAGCCCCGTGATCGTGTTTTTTTGGTGAAGCAGATTGCCGTTTGCTGATGTGTGAGAGATGCACGGGAGGCGCTCTGTCCTCAGGGCCCACTACAGTGCCTGGCACCGAGGCTGGCATTTGTTGATGGATGGACCAGGAGAGGGATCCAGGGTGACCGGAAGGTGTCTTTAAACCCAGGTGGGGAGGAGCAGGGCCATGTGGGGTGGGAGGGGAGCTCTGGAATTAGGTTTGGGTATGTCAGGTTTGAGGTGTCGCTTGGGCCCCTGGGGGGTGCTGAGGCCGCAGCTGGAGGTGAGCCTGGGTTCCAGCAGAGGGGCCCAGGCTGGGAATATAAACTGGGGGTCACTAGTAAGGCCCAAGACCGGCTGTGGTTGCCCGTGTTGAGAGTGGACAGAGACAAGGCTGCCTTTCTTTGCGACCTGCCGTGTGGAGTGCCCGTGGGTCCGTCCTAGGAGGCCTGGGCCTGGGCCTGGGTGGTGGCTGGGCCTGCGGCGCCCACCACGGACATCACTCTGGGAGACAGGAAAGGACCTGACAGCCGATTGTTGGGGGCCAGTCTCCTCTCTGCCAGCTGCCTTGCCCCCTACTCCTTGCTATCTTGAGCTGCCTGTGCCATCTCCCCAGAGCAGTGTGGTGCGACAGGACACACTCCAGATTGGCCTGCAGCTGGGCTCCGTGACAGGGAGGCCATGTGCTCACCGGGGCGGCCTCCCTCCAGCTCTTGGCTTCACCTCTTGGCACAGCTGGCAGCTGGCAGCCCATCAGTGCTCATGTGTCCCCATGGCTGTGACAGGTCCAGGAACTCCTTTTCCCAGGGGTGTCCATGCCCCTATTGCCGGGTCATGTGCTCGTATGAACCAGGCGGCGGTTGCTGTGGGCGCGGGCCTTGGTTTCCCTTCGACACCAGCCCCCACACCCCCATCTCTCTTTTCATCACCTGGCCCACCCTGTCCTGCCCACACCACAGGGCCAGGCCATGGCCGTCTCTCATTGCCACACTGTACCCCCTTTTCCCTTCCCCCGAAATTTGTTTTTTCCCTGATAACCAGGCTTTTTCAGCAGTGCTTAAAACTGGGAGACTATGCTGAAAAATATAATTTCTGCCCCTTCTCAAAAATCAAAGCATCAGGTGATACTGGGCTGCCGCCTTTCCTTGACCACTGGGAAGGGACAAATGGCTGTTCCTAGATGATCCCCATCACCATTCCACCCATTGTCGTCACACTATGCGTCTCTCGGAGGAGGGGCACGTCCTCTGAGGAGATGCAGGGGGCCCCAGGCCATCCCCAAAGTGGATCCTGGGCAGCTGCCTGAAGGCAGGAAGAGGCTCCTGGAGGGACAGGATGGGCCTCTGCACGGTGTGAGCCGGGCACAGCAGAACAGGGCCTCCTGCGCACACTGCTTTGTTTTGGAAAAAATAAAGCTGGGTGTGGTGGCGCACACCTGTCATCCCAGCACTCTGGGAGGCTGAGGCAGGAGGATCACAAGTTTGAGCCCAACCTGAGCAACTTAGTACCACAAAAAAAAAGAGAGAGAAGAGAGGGTGTGTGTGTGTGTGTGTGTGAGAACACATTAATGTGAGTGTATTTTGCATAAAGATTCTTTGGACAGAAACTCAAGAAAGCAGTGTCATTCTCATGGGTTCAGGGAGGAACTTGGTGGAGCAGGCCAGGTGTAGGAGAGAGACTTTGCATGTTTTTGACATTTACGTTTCTGACTTTTGAGCCATGAGAATGTTTTAAAGTTCAGAAGTTAAATTCTGAAGAAAAAGGAGAAGCAAACTAAAAAGGGGAGATGAGTTGCAGCCTGCGGGGGACTGTGGGTGGGGACGCAGGGTGCTTGTACTTCTCTGGGCCGAGGGTCTTTGAGGGTGAACTCCCTCCCTGCTGGCTGCTCTGGCCTCTTCAGGGCCTCGCACGGGCCGGGCCGAGTAGATGCGCAGTCCCCATTTGGTGCTGGACAGGAGTGAGGCTGGCCAAAGACTGAGCATAACTCTTCAGTTCCTGCCCGAGTCCCTGGGCCGTGGCGCCTCTTGGGTCCCAGCTAGCATGAGTCTGTGCCTCTCCTGAGTTGTGGACGCTCACTTCTGCTGCTTCTCTCCTAGGCGTTCCTGCACCGCATCCGGCAGAATGTGGCGGACTCAGTGGACAAGGGCCTCACGGAGGAGAACGTCAAGGTGGGGACCCCTGGGCTGAGCCCTTCCCAGAGGTCACTGCAGGGGCACCGGGCCCTCCTGGGCGATGCTCAGGGGCTGGGAGTGCATCACCCCTGGCCACTGGCTTTGCCGTCCCCTAGCCACCCCTGCAGCCCCCAGGCCTCTGTCCTAGAGGTGGGGCGAGCAACCTGAATGGGTGGACAGCAGTGCTGTCAGCCCCAGGTCTTGCTCCAGCACAAGACCCCTTCTCTGGGCTCAGCATGGTTACCCTCCTCCCACCTCCTTGTGTCCAGTCCCCTGGCTTAGAGCCAGTGGAAAATCCCTTCCCATGTGCCCGGGGAACCTGGCACCCTCAGCTGCCCCCCCTGCCCTGCACTGTGTCAAGACAGGATGGTGAGTAATCGGGCCTGGCTGCTCTTGGCTGGGGCTCTTGGGACGCTGACGAGGGCATCAATGAGCCTTCTGTGTGCCTGGCTGAGGCTCCTGCCCAGGCCTGGCTGTCAGTGTGACCTTGCTCCCCGGGAAGCTGCCTTTCTGTCCTCGGCCCTCCAAAGGTCCTGGTCCTAGGAGAAATGGAAAAATGAGGGACCATGCGTATCTGAGTGGCCAGCAGTTAACAGCACACTTGGTGAAGGAGGACTGCCCATCATTTCCTAGTTCATGTCCCCTGCCCCTTCATAATTCCAAGCCCGCTTCTTTGCGTAGGAAAGCTGAGCTCAGATGTCAGGATGTCATTGCGTGGCTGGTTCTGAGGGACAGGGCAATGTGTGTGTGTGTGTGTGTGTGTGTGTGTGTGTGTGTGTGTGCGTGTGCACGTATGTGGGCACACTAGGGTTTAAGCTCATTATTCATACATTCATTCATTTATCCAGCAAATATTTATTGAGTTGGATGTTATATTTATTTATCCCATGTTATTATATCTTAAAAGTTATTTATTATACTTTTCAGTTGCAACCTATTACAGTTTTTAGGAAATTACCTTTTTCATGAGGGATGATTCCCATCAAGTAAGGGCACAAATTCTAAGTGTGGGTGTGTGGTGGTCACACATGACCACACCTGGGTGACCATGGCCCAAGTGAAGGCAGGGAGGATTTCCTGTCCCCAGAAACCCCCTCTGTTCCCTTTCCGGCCAACCCCTGCTCCTTAAAAGTGAACAGGAGCTTCTGGGGCCATTGATTGTTTTGTGTGTTTTTGAACTAAATGTCAAAGTGAGCTTTTTTGTGTCCAGTGTCTTTTGCCCACTAGGGCGTCTGTGAAATTTGCCCATGTTACTGTGTTTAGTCCCAACTCACACTTTTTCATTGCTCTGTAGTATTCCATAGTATGAATGGACCAGTTCACATATCCATTCTCTGGTAGATGTGTATTTGTTATTTTTAGTTTTTGGCGTTCACATCCATTTTCGTATGTATTTTTTGGGTGAACCGTTCTCATTTTTTTGGAATATATGCTTGGGTATTAAAATTGCCTTTTTAGAAATTAGTACATTTTGAAACCTTGCAGCCCTTCCTTAAGTAAGGGTAACAGTAGGGCTGAGAGTATGTGCCATTAACATAAGCAGATTCAGCCATGTAATGGCTGATGGTAGAGGGAAATGTACACGAACAGTTCAGCTGTCCCAGGCCCACTTTACATGACAAGTGCCTCTCCCGCCTCCTCTGAGATCAGAGAGGAAGAGACTTGGACTCCTTCAGACTGGCAGCCGTGAGTGAACTCTAGCTCCTGGGCTGTCCCTGCCCACCCTCAGGTTGTCCCCTTCTGTGGACTTTCTGGGCTTGAGCTTCATTCCTTCAGGTCCTGACTGAGGTGTCACCTTTCCAAGTGACTGTCCCTGGCAGCCACGGCTATTTAGATTTGCAGGCGACTCGTGTCCTGAGACTCTCTGTTTTATTTTTTTCTTCACTATTTCTTACCACCTCAGAAACTCTTATTTAACTTCTTTGCTGCCTGTCTCCTTCCGCTAGAACATCTCTTCTATGGAGGCAGGGACTTGGCCTCTCACTGAGCCTGGTGCATAGTAGGTGCTCAGTAAATGCTGATGGGTGACTGACTTCTCACTGCATTTATGTTACTGTGTTTGATCCTAGAATTACACAAGCACTTCAAAATTTAAATTTAAAAATGTACCTGTTAAAAGGAAAGTGAAATTTATGCAGTTGAAAGGCACCTTAAATAAAGAGAAAATCTCTCTTGGTCCTCCCCAGTGGCCCTACAGTTACCAATTTATCATCTGAATCTCTGTTCCTATCTGCATAGGCACGATTGGCATTTTCTGGTGTTCTTTTTTTCCCCTCCCACCTAAGAAGATGTGCTGAGGATCATTATAGCATTCTGCGCCCATGTACACAGACCTACGGATTCTGTTTGCAGCCTGCGTAGCGTCCCAGCGTGTGGAATTCATTTAACTAGGACTTAACCCATCAGTGCAGATGGACATCTGGCTGTTCGTCATGTGTTGCTCCAGTAGAGGAGGCTGTAGTACCTGCTCGGCCAGGCCCTTAGCCTCACCTCGGTGCCGCTGACACTCGGGCCTGACACGTCTGTGTTGCCAGGCTGTTCCAGCCGTTGTGGGGACCTCAGCAGTGTGTGCTCAGCATGTGTGAAACACCAGTAGCACTCTGCCCACCTCACTTCTAATTTGTGACAACCCAAAGTTCCCAAACGCTGCACACGTCTGCTGGGGCAAAAATTGCCCTAGTTGGAAATGACTGATCAAAACGTTAAATTCTAAGATACAGAGTCAGGTGCTGTAATCCCAGCAGTTGGGAGACTGAGGCAGGGGAATCGCTGTGAGTTCAAGGCCAGCCTGGGCTACATAGTGAGTTCAGGGCTAGCCTAGGCTGCCTAGTAAGACCCTGTCTCGCAAAAAAAAAAACAAAAACAACCACAAAAACACCCCCAAACCAGAAAAGCAAATAAAATGTAGAGTTGTTGGATCAAATGGTCTGTGCATTTAGAAATGTTAATTGAATCGAAGAAGTAGACAGGCTCATATACTGTGTGACAGTTTGAATAGCGCATTTCAAACATCCTTCCTTACCACACGTTTCCTGTACCACGTCATTGCTGTGTGTGCAGGGAGCTCGTCGTGACAGATCTGCCCTGCAACTGGACACACGGTGGTGTCTTGCTATGACAGACCTCTGTACGCTACGCTCTGACCTTTCTGCTGCTTGCCGAGCAGTGTGGCCCTGGGAATGCCACTTCTTTTCTCTGATCTCCAGTTCCTCATTGACAAATTGGGGATCAGAATAGTTTCTACCGCATGGAGGATTAGTGAGGTTTAGATGCCACAACTGAACATAATGTTCTTAGCACAGGATCAGTCCCTAATCCTGATTAGTGACTAAATGTTGGTCCTATATCTGCCAGAATTGTTTTTGTGAGTGGTAAACTGGCTCTAGTGTTTGAGAATGCCTGTTTGACTATAAGCTCACTCGCACTGGGTAGTATTTCCTCCTCTTCCTTCTTCGTATCACCATTGTCATTATCATTATTATTATTTTGAGGTGCGGAGGATTGAACCTGAGTCTTCACTTACGCTAGGCAAGCGCTGTACCGCTGACCCCCGCGTGTGGTTCAAGCAGTGAGTAACACTGTCCTTGGGCCATGTTTGCGCGCAGATCCTGTTCTCAAACATTGAAGACATCCTGGAGGTTCATAAGGATTTCCTGGCCGCCCTGGAGTATTGTCTACACCCGGAGCCTCAGTCTCAGCATGAGCTCGGGAATGTTTTCTTGAAATTCGTGAGTATAGCACCCTAGCCCTGGGGTGGGGGTGGGGGGCGACTCTGGGCTGTCGGGAGAGGGAGTGGCCATGTGGGCAGGACCCAGCCTCGTGCCCCCAGAGCAATGGGAAGCAGGTCTGCCTTGCACACTGTGGGAGATCTTAGCTGCTGCTTATTCCTTCTCTCAGTTGGAAGTGGACTGTGACCCCTGTGCCACAGGATGACCAACAGAGGCAGCGAGTTCGGGGCGGGGAGTGAACCCGGATCAGACAGACTTGGGTTTGAGCTGGGCTCGGCCACCCGCTGGCCAGCGAGGTGTCTGATGTTCAGTGCCCTCTCCAGCGCTTGTCGGCCTAGTCTGTCTCCTCCCGAGGGGCTCCTAGGTCCCAGGAATGGTGGGGCTTGGCCCACCTGAGGCCACTGTTTCCATACCTTCCTGAACTCTGCTGCTGGACTCACGTCACAGGGAGAAAAGCCGCCCTGGGCCTCAGGTGTGAGACTCGGGGAAACTCTGCCCCGCTAAGCCTCCATATCTTCCTCTGATTGAGACGTTCGCCTCCTCGGGTTGTTGGGAAGCACAGAGCGGCAGAGCGGCAGAGCAGCAAAAGCTTTTCAGACGGGGTGGTTCTGAAATGTGTGCGTGCGTGTGTGTGTGTGTGTGTGTGTGTGTGTCCTGTCTCTTGGGGGAGGCTGCTGGCTTCTAGTGGGTGGAGGCCAGGGACACTACCAGATACTGGCAATGTGTGTTACACCCACAGCAGTTATCCGGCCTCTGTGGCAGCAGTGCCAGGGCTGAGCCCGGTAGCATGTTGTAAGCACTTGGCCGGTGCTAGCTCTCATCACCATCATCACTGCCACTACCACACTTCGCCAGGATGCCAGGGCCTGGGTATCTCTGCCCTCAGGGAGTGACAGCTCAGAGGAGGTGAGTTGGAGAGGCCCTGCTCCTTGCCAGGTTGCTGAGCTGCTCATTAGCTGTTTTACTCTCAGTAGGCTTTGTTAGTGTGTCTGTGCCTTAGTGTTCTCATCTGTAAAATGGGTATAAACTCACCGTGTGTGGTGAGGAACGAGATGATACAAGGAGGGTGCTCAGAACAGATCCAGGCACACAGCTCCGTGTTTGAAATAGAACATGCCGGGGACCCTGATGGGGAGTGCTGCTAATGGGAGGCATTGAGGACCCCTTTGGAGAGACACAGAGGAGGGACATCTGCTCAGGTCTGAAGGGCCCTTTGGCTGTGGAGCAAGGGAGGCAGGAGGCCAGCTCAGAGGTTTCTCAGGGAGGGAAGGGCGAAGGCTGTGCCTCTGGAGCCGGCAGCCAAGGTTCAGTCCCTGTCCTACAGACCTGCCTCTCAGGGCCCGGGTCTTCGTCTCTGGAGTGGGGCCGTGATGGCACCTGCCGTGTGGACTGCGGTGAGGATGAAGTGGGTTACTTTGAGGGGAGCACTTGGGACCGGACCCACACTGAGTTGGTGCCCTGTGAGCATATTGAGGGAATCCGGGTGTGAAGTAATGGCCGTGCCTGGGGTGGGATGGTCTGTGGTGCATTCGGGCCCTCGTGGTGAATTCCCCAGCTGCCCATACTCTCATTGCCAGCCCCCCGACTTCTCTGCCTAAACCCCGAGGCAGGGGCCAGCAAGGGGCTCTGTGTTGTGAGGTCCCCTTGGGCCTTCCACACCTCTGTCCTTCTGCAGGATTCCTAAGTGGGCAGGTGGGGTGAGGGGCGGGGAGGTCTGTGCCCACAGGGCAGCCTCTTCCCCACACCGTCTCCTGTGCTGCCCTGATGCTCCTCAGCTCCTCGATGAACTTGATGAGCTGACCGCAGGGGGAAGTTTGAGTCTGGCAGACTTCATTCTTGGTGGAGCAGCCTCCTGGCATCCTGAGGACCCAGCTCAGCTTCTGCCTGGGCCACGAAGTTGAGCACGTTAGGGCCCGGCTACCTGACCTTGCGTCTGGGCCCTGCTGCTTCCTGGCTGTGTGATTCTGGGCGAAGAGCCTGGCTACTCTGTCCTCAGTTGCCTCATCTGTAAAACAGGGACGGTGGAACCCACCTTCCAGGGTGCTTGAGGGAATCATCAAGGTAACAGTGGCTGGCACATCATGAGCGCTCAGTTCGTGTTCGCCCACTTGTACCGTGTGTGTGCTCTCTGGCACCGGCTGGTCCGCTGGGGCATGACTGTGTGCAAGGTGCCAGACTCTTGGTCATGTGTCACGAGCTGCCCTGGCTCCCTGCCCCACCTGTCCTTCCTGCCTGCTCTGAGGCCCAGCCTCAGGATGGGGATTGCGTGGTGACAGAAGTGAAGAGTTTTGGAGATGGCTTCTCCTCGAGCTGCCAGCGTCACCCACTGGGGACATAGTCCTGGCTTCTTCACTCCTCTGGACCCCTCCAAAGGCTCTGCCGCACTGGAATAATCCCCACACCCCTGCTGGCCTGGCTGCTCCACACACGGGACCCTCTTCCCGCCTGGACTCACTGGTGCCCTCACGCTCCTGGATTTTGCCGAGTCTGTCCACAGAGGCCTCTGAGCGGCGTTTCTCTCCAATCCCTGTGCTCCCCATCTGCCTTGACATCTTTTCCAAATGCCCTCCTTTGTGAGCCCTTTCACATCCACCTGTTGGAAGCTGGGGCCCACCCTCCTGCGCCCCCTAGATAGTGTTCTTTGTGGGCCTCGTTCCCATCTGACTTAACGGATATTCTGCTCCTTTTTTGTATCTGCATCTGGAATATTAGCAGCAAGAGGGCAGGGACTTTGTCATGTGCACCGTCCTGTCTCTGCATCAGAAGCAGAGCCTCACCCAAGGAGCTGAGGAAGGCTAAGCCCAAGGGCACGGTAGAGCTGGACTTTGAACCTTCCTAACTGCAAAACCAAAGGTCAGATTGATTCACAAGTTGCGTTTGTGATTTTTGCATCTCCGTACACCTTGTGTTATTTGTTTAATCCTTTAAAGGTTGATTCACTTAGAAACCTCAAATTTAAAAAGGGAAATTTTCATCATCATTGGAAATAGAACATGGAAATGGAAAATAGCTCTTGTTATAAATAGAAAGTCCTCCTAAGAACAAATGCTTGGATTCCAAATTGTGTCCCCGCATTCTGTCCCAAACTCTTGCCACCTGCCTCTGAGCGCCAGGCCCGCCCTCAGGTTCCTCAAGTGGAAGTTCTGCCAGCGTTAGGGTGCCACGATCCTGTCATGTCACACCTTCTGAGTCCTTCCTTGAGCTAATTGTGACAATTGACAGAGGAGTCAGCTTTCTCCGTGTGAGTCAGTGTTTTTAATTTCAAATCATATTTTTAATTTAAAATTTAAAATCATCCCCTCTTCCCCCGGGCTCATGGAGGATGTCACTGAGTCATTCTGTCTCAGGATTTTGAACAGCAGCCCTTGTGGCGGGCTGAGTTTCCGGAGGCTGGAGATCAGCATGCAGGTGGCCTTGTGGGGCATCTGAGGGCCAGGTTGCGGGGCTCCACATGCCTCTCTGATGCCCCCTGGAAGGATCCTGGGGCTGGCAGGCCTGGGGGTATGCACAGTTGCAGGAAAGGGGCTGGCCTTGGCACCTGTGTCGCCCAGGTTGGGACGTGGGCTCCGCCAGGAATGGGTAGAGAGTCTCCGGTGGGCGTCCGTTAGGCTTGCGGGGGGACTCAGCTGAAGGCCGGCGGTCACTAACACTGCCAGTGCCTGGAGGGAGAGGCGCTTCTGCCCTCGCCGATGGAATCTGCACCGCACCACAGCACCCACTACACCCACAAAGGAACGAGGCCCCATATGCAGGCTCTTTCCCAGGCCTTGTTAGCTGCCTGCTGGATACGCTTTCCCACGGCTGCCAGGGCAGCGTCCGGACTGGCCGGAGAGGAGCTAACTGGAAGCAGGGCTGTGCAGACGAGCTGTCTGGGGAGGATGTGGCTCGGCTCCCAGACCGGCTGAGTGGTGCTGCCCCTGACCAGCGGATGGGGGAGAAACCCTCACCTCACCCTCCAAAGCTAACTACTGCCTGCTGCGTTTATCACAAACTAGCACTGAGAACCTCTTTCCTTTGTGCCAGGTACTGTGCTAAGTGCTTTACACATATTAATTCATTAAAACTTCACGACACCCTTTAATGGCAGGTACTGTAATCATACCTGGTTTACAGGTGAGGAAACTGAGGCCAGATATCGATTCAGTTAGAGCACATGTTTACACAGCTAGTGAGTGTCAGAGCTGGGATGAAGACTGTGTTTCTCAGCATCTTACATTATGTCTCCTGCAATACACACTAAGCATCTGCTGAATGTCAGGCCCTAAGGACTTGGCATGAAGTGGGATCAATTTGTTCTCTGCTGCTAGGAGACCCAGTGTCTCCACCCAGGCACCGTGAACAGCAGCTACTACCCCTGACAATTCTTGGGTTCCCCCCTTTCCCCTGGCGGGGCTAGATCCCTCCCCAGCTGTCCCTAGTGGGCAGTTGTCTGTCTCTCCTTCATGCCCCAAACCTGCAGCCACTTGGTCCCTGCCCACCACCTTTGCGTGTGCACAAGTATGTGTCTGTTTCTTCCTGGTACACAATCACAGCCCCATGTGGCCTGAGGAGGGCACAGAGTACTTTGACTCGTGGTCAGAGCTGCGTTTGCAGGCCTCAGGCTCCCCTCGTGGAGTAAAGGCCTGCGTAGGCTTTTGAGGCTGGGAGGTGGCCACTGGCTGATTTAATGTCTCTGGGCCTCAAGTCTGGGGCCCTCACCCTCTCCTGGAGCTAAGGGAGAGGGTGACATTGCGGAGCATGTCCGAGAAGGATCTCAAGGGATGAGGTGACTTGTCACTTTCTTCTCATGCATCTGAGGCAGACATCACCGGTTGGCCACCTTCTGTCCCGGGGCTCCCCGTGGGGCTCCAGACTCCTTGTCAGAAGCGATTCAGCTTGGAGTTGGTGGAGAAGAGACAGGTTTGCCTCTGCTGCCCAGCGCAGCCCCGCGGTAGCACAGTGGAACTTGGCTCCATGCTTTTCATCTTCCTCCTTTCAGAATGTGCCTGTAACAAGATGTCTTCGCTGTAATTGATGAAAACACCAACTCAGGCTTAAACAAAGAAAGGGCTTTGGGGGTGACGGGCCGGCTTGGGCTGTATGTCAGGGTTTGTGTGTTTTTGTGTACATGCTGCTGTGGATGGTGGTGTTTGGAACACGTAGCTTGTATGTAGTGATGGTTCAGGTGGCTGAGTGGGTAAAGAGTGTCTGCCAGGTTTGTCGGTCTTGTGAGAGTGTGTGTGTGTACGTGTGTGTGTGTGTGTGTGTGTGTATGGGTGTGCGTGCATACGCATTTTGGGTTATTTTATTTTTTTGCGGCCCTGGGGATTGAAATCAGGGCCTTTGTGTTGGGCTACATCTTTGGGGGCCCCCCCTCCTCTTTTTGAGACAGAATCTTGCTAAGTCACCAAGTTGCACAGGCTGGGCTTAAACCTGCCAACCACCTGCCTCAGCCTCCTAGAGTCTGAGGATTACAGACATCTGCCATCATGCCTGGCTACGCTTTGTGTTATTGTGATGTTGTTTGTTTTGGCATTTTCCCTTAATGGTTCGCGTTCGTCAGTTGTGTTCATAGTATTTTGAAGCATCCTATGTGCTTTCTGTGGCCAAGGCCTCTTCTAATCATTTTACACATATTATTTCATCCTTTAGTAACCCAAGTGTTGAATCTGTTCTTATGTCCATTTTATAGATGAAGAAACTGAGGCATGGGGGGCAACTTTCCCCAGTCACCCACTCCTTAGGGTATGTGGAGCTGGGCTGGGTTTGCTTCACCATTCTGCTGAGTGCCCCTTGGAGCTTAGTCTGGGGATTTGTGGCTTAAGATTTGCACCCTGGGCATTTGCCTCCCATTTCCATTGCTGACCCCTGCCGTGACCCCGAGAGTTGAGTCTCGGTTCTGCCACACCTGTAGCTGTGAGACCTTGGGCAGGTGACTTGTGGTTGGTCTGTCCATGTGCAAGTGGGTCTGCTGCAGCAGTGACTGTGTGCGGTTAAGGTGAGGCACGAGTGTGTTCGCCTTCATTCCAGGGGAGCAGAGTGGCCAGCGCCGAGTGCCTGCACACGCTCTGGCCACCAGCTCTGGCTGGGGTGCTGGCAGCCTGGGGGGCTCACTGGCTCCGGAACTCACCTCCCGCCTCCTCAGTTTCTTCCTGCGGCCTCCCGTCAGAGGGCCGGCTAGGGCCCGTTTGGGAACAGACAAGCTGCTGGCTTTGTGGACCCGCCCTTCCTTCCTTACCTTCTCGGGGTCTCGCCTACCCCAGCCCAGATCCAGGCCCTGTGGCCTTCCTCCCCGGGGCCTCCCCTAGGACACCCTTGTTTGGGGTTTGGCTGGTCTGTAAGGGTTTCGGAACTAGGACAACTCAGTTGAGAGCTTCCTGTTAAGGGGGCTTCTCTCCTTTCTAGTTCCAGAAACCACGATGGATGAGTACGGACCTGATGACCCTAGAGTGACTCTAGGCTGGAAAGAGCCCGCCTTTGGGCTCAGGGGCACAGGGAGGCCAGCCAAGCTGTCCCTTTGCCATAATAACTCCGTGACTTTAGTTACCACCACCTTACCATTCGGGACACTGAGGCACAGGGAGAGCAGGGGACTTGCCCAAGTTCACAGCTAGGAAGCGCAGAACTAGGCTGAAGCTGGGCATTCTGCCTGCTCTGTGCTGCTTCCCCGAGTGTTTCTGAAGCTGCCAGGTGCAGAACTGGAGAAAAGGGAAGCTGGGGGCCCAAAGTGAGCCAGGGCTGCCCTTCCCGAGGTCCCTTCTGCTGTGGCCTCTTCTCCAGGGTCCCGAGTGTCTTGTCCTTGCAGGGCACTTGCCTTCTTGCTGCGCTGTGCCCCTTGAGCTCTGTCCTTGTCTTGCAGAAGGACAAGTTCTGTGTGTATGAGGAATACTGCAGCAACCACGAGAAGGCCCTGAGGCTGCTGGTGGAGCTCAACAAGATCCCCACGGTGCGCGCCTTCCTTCTGGTGAGTGCCACCCTACCCTGCGCTTCAGCCTGGGAATTCAGCTGGCCCCTGCTGCTTCACCCCTTCCTCAGCTGCCTCACCCCTTCCTCAGCTGCCTCACCATCTCTGCAAAACAGGGATCTGCCAGCTTTTCCTGAAGGGGCCGGCTAATGCACATTTGTGGCTTTGTGTACAGCACAGGCCAACAACTCATCTCACGCTGTGCTGGCCATACATATTTAACTGTCAAAATAATATGTAAAGGAACAAGCATGGCCTTGTCCCAGTAAAACTTTATTTGCAAAAGCAGGCAGAGGGCTGGATTACAGTTGACTTTGCCAATTCCTCATCTAAAGTAATGGTACTAATATAAATGACAGCAGTGGTAGCAATTATTATTACTACTGTTATTATTAGAATTACTAGTATTGTTAGGATTACTTAATTATGAGCAAAAGAAAATCCAGTTAAGCCTGGCTAAGTAAAAGAGCAAAGATAAAAACAAGTTTACTGATTCATTTTTCTGGTAAGTTGAAGACCTTAGAGGGTTTCAGGCACAGCAGTGTCTAGGTGTTTAAATCATGTTATCAAGTGTGTCTCTGGGCTCTGTTTTTTTCTTTCTTGGCTCCATTTCTAGGCAGGGTCTTCTGAAGTGGTAGCAACACGCCCTTCGGAATCTCCACACTTTGAGCTCTCCAAGTGGAGCAACTTCAAGATAAACTGAACTTTTCTGTCCCCATAGTAACAGCGAAGATCCTGAGTCTGATGCTCATTGGTTGAGCTTGGTCAAAATGTAATCTCTCAACCAGTTGCTGAGGGGTTGAATGGTGTTCCGATTGGTCCTTTCTGGAGATGGACCCCCAGGTCCACCTGTACCACGGGGTCTGAGGGTGACCTGGATCCCTAAAGGAAGAATTGGTTTGCATTTGTGGGAATGTAAGAAGGTGAGCTGGGAGTGGATGTTGGTCAAGCAAAACATTAGATATCCGTGATGGTTTTGCCACACTCACCGAGAACTTCACTTACGGATAAACCAAGTTCTCACGTGGTACCTCTTTTGAGTCTTCCAGACCACTGCCTATGTGTGTGAGTTAAGACATGCTTTGTTTGCCTTGCAGACACCGCAAATAACTGGTTTAAACAAGATGGACATTCATTTCTCTCTGTGTTGATAATGTAGCAGCTAGAGTGGGTCGGGGTCAAGGCCTTAGGGTGTGATCTTCATTACCAAGGGCTAAAATGACTATCCACCATGTTCTAATTCCAGGTGGTGGGCTGAGGAAGAGTGGGGAGGAGGGCATGCCTGTCTTCTTTTTTTTTTTTTTGGTGGTTCCGGGGATTGAACTCAGGCCCTTGTACTTTCGAGACAAGCACTCTAATCACTGAACTAAATCCCCAGCCCACGCCTTTCTTCTTTTAAGAGCCTAGCAGGAAGCTGCACACATCTCTTCTGCTTGCATCTCATTAGCCAGAATTTAGTCACATGGCCACACTTAGCTGCAAGGGAGGCTGGGAAATATAGGCTTTACTCTGGTCAGTTCTGTACCCAGCTAAAATTTGTTTCTGTGGAAGATGAGTACATGGTGGGGGACCCTCATAGCCTTTGCCAAAGGTAATTTTGATGATTCCAAAATATTAAGTGGATCCACACCTGAAAAGTAATGAGCTCATCAGGGGTCCCACTCCTAGTCCTTCACCTCGAAATTTCTCTCAGTCTTGTCCTGCCCCTAATATGGTTTGTTTTTCCATCAGCCCATACAGAATTCAGCGCACAAAAGGAGAGCAGTTAAATTATGTGGCATAAGGAGTGGTGGCAGGTTCCCAGAGAGCTAGATGATACAATGAAACTTCCAGCTGTACTTGTCCTTAGTGCACAGTCTCCAGCACAATATTTCCATAATTATGATTCAGATTGTCATGTGTTTCTCTCCAGAGTGAGTCCCTGCTGCTCAGCTCTGTCCATTGAGCATCAGAGGGAAGTGTATCGGCTGACTGGTCTCCATTTTTGTCTTGAACGTACCAAGCTATATTGACTAAGGCTTTTTACTCCTGCTGTCCGAACTTGCATGTGAACATTTGTGCACTTAGTTCATAAAACCATGTGGGCAGAATGCAAAGATGATGGTGTGTTAGTGCAAGGATCTGCACAGACAGAGATGGCCAGGTTTCTGCCCTCTTCGGGCAGCGCCACCCTGCCACCGTCCCCACTGCCCAGAATCCCACCTGCCCTCTCTGTGTCATTTTGGTCTCAGCTGGCTCCTGGGAAGCAGGAAGGTGCCAGGAAGGTGAGAGCAGGGGCATGGGAGGGAAGAGCTGGACTTCCTCTTCCTTCCTTCCTTTCTCTGTGGAGTCTTCCTGGTGGGCCAGACTGCTGGTTTCCCAGCAGCGGCTGGGCGGGGCCTGGTAGGGCAGGGGAGAGTGCGTGCAGCGCCAGCACACATACCATCTGTCTCCCGCCTTACTGGCATCTCCCAGCTTTTGGCCACCTGCAAAAGAGCTGTCGTGCAGAGATGTGAAGGCGTTGGGAACAGAGTCTGGCTCTCCATTCATGCTCTGCTGTGCATGGGCTGAGTGATGGGCCAGGGACTTTAGCTTGTGTGTCTCCATTTTCTTGTCTGTTTAATGGGGCGATTTTATCATTTATTCAGCAGCTTCTTCTTGAGCATCTGTCATCTGGTAGGGATCATTCTAAGTCCTGCAGGTCCAACAGTGGACAGGGCAAGAAATATAGGGGAGACTTAGGTGATGTATCATGTGGCATTAAGGAAATAAAGTGAGTAGAGGAGACAGGATGGTTTAGGGAACATGGGGTATGGCTGCTGTTTTAGATCGGTCTTGCGGAACTGTGTCTCAGATGACATTTAAACAGAGATGTAGGTAAAGTGGAGGGGGAGGCAGCCAGTATGTGGAGGAAAAGCATTCCAGGTAGAGGAGCTGCCATGCAAAGGCCCTGAGGTAGGAGTGTGTTTGAGGAACAGCAGAAGGCCAGGAGTGAAGACCCAAGAAGAACAGAGCGAGGAGATGAGGTCAGAGAGATTGAAAGAAGACAGTGTGGGAGTGTTTAGTCCTTGAAAAGAATCTGAAACTTTTAATAACTTTTAAATTGAAACATAGTATTCCTGCATAGTGCACTCACAGGATGATGACTCTTTACATCTGCAGCACTCGTGGGACCACCATGGAGATCAAGAGTTGGAACTTTTCCGTTACTCCAGAAGGTTCCCTTATGTTTCATCCCAGCCATGCGCTCTGCCTTCAGGGGGAACCACGGGGTGGTTCGCTTACCAAGGGTTGGTTCTGCCTCTTTTGGAGTCCTGTATGGGTGGAATCAGACAGGACGCTTCTCTTGCTCCACACAATGCCCCAGCGCTTGGTCTCGGCAGTGGAGCATGTGTTGCTGCCGGAGCGCGGTCCGTGGTATTCTGGGAGGGCGGGAAGCTGCGGGGTGTTGGCGCAGGGGAGTGGCTTGAACAACAGGACCCATTCTCTCACGGTTCTGGAGGCCAGAAGCCTGAAATCAAGGAGTTGACAGGGCAGTGCCCCCTCTGAGGGCTCCAGGGAAGCTCTGCCCTCCCTGTCCAAGCTTCCGGCGGCTCCAGGTGTTCCCTGGCTTGTGGCACATTGCAGCCATCTCCGCCTCCCTTATTACATGTCTTCTCCTCTGTGTCCCTTCTTCCTCTCGTAAGGACACGAGTCAGTGGATTCAGGGTCCCCCTCGTCTAGTGTGACCTCATCTTGACTAATTATATTTGGTAAGACCCTATTTTCCCAATAAGGTCACAATCTGAGGCCTGGGTGGGCATGGCATTTTGGGGAACACCATGCAGCCCCTCCAGGCTACTGCGCCAGTCCAGGCAGGAGGCCATGGCGACTGAGAGCAGGTAGTGGTGGGAGCAGCAGGTGGGCCCCCGTGCAATATGGAGGTCCAGCTGACACAGTTTCACTGATAATAGCTTTGGGGTACAAATGAATGAGGGGAGTCGATATGGGGCCCAAACAACTAGAAAAATGGGAGGACATTCTTCCCAGATGGTGAAGGCTGGCGTAGGAGCAGGTATGCGAAGAAAATAAAAAATTCTGCTTTCAGTGTGTGAGAGTTTAGATGCCTGGGAAATAGCTCAGGAGAGAACGGGAGGTTCATTCAAGTTTGGGACAGGGCCAGGGTGGCGAAACAAATCTGACATCTGCCGGGGAGGAGGGAGCCAGGAAGATGGGGACAGCCCGGGCATCACCATCTGGAGGTGGACAAGGCCACGAGGTTGCTGCCTCACCTGAATTTCTCCTGTGAAGTAGGAAGATGAAGGAGATCGTTCTCAAAACTTCTTCCCCAGGGCCTGGAGGGTAATAGGAGAGTGATGAATGGTGGCTCTGTGTGTGTTTGCTTTTTGTCCCCTTTCAATGAAAATAGAGCGAAACAACTATCTAGAGAGTCTGGTGGGAGAGTGTAGTCGGTGGCTGTGACCGTCCTGTGAAGACGTCTTGATCCTGCACAAAGAGACCAGCCCTCCTCCCGCCAGGCCCCGGGGCTTCTGGAAAGCACCCCTCACCCCCAGCTCTCGTTCTCTGCTCGGAGCTGACATCACCAGGGCAGCTTGTGGCGAGCGCTGGCTCAGCGGACAAAGGCCTGAGTGTGAGCAGCGTGGGGCTTGGCATCTCCCAGCTGCCACAGCCGGGATGCCCCATCCGTGCCAGGGGCATGCATGGGGGTGGGAGCCATGAGCGGAGACTCGGGGTCTCTGGGATTCTGCTTCTTGGAGGAGAGAGCCTGTTCCAGGCTCTGCAGGGCAGTGGAGTCTGTGTGTGGGCCAGGTCTCTGTGCCTGTGCTTCACAGGCTCAGAGCATTTGTGGGACGCAGTGTCACCTGCCTGTTCCTGAGGCTGTGAGTGTGGGTGCTGCATACGTGGGAGGCACAGGCGCAGTGCTCCGCATGTGCTGGGCCCACGGGCAGTATTCTCTATTTCCACTTGAATGTAAGCAGGGAATGTGTTTGGTTGGGTGGTCCCCCAGTGGTTGGAATTGTGCCTAGCCTGTGGTAAGCACACAGTGTGTATTTGACTCAATGATGGGGTGGGAATCCCCTTTCCCAAGAGTCCTGATCATTCCAGTGTGCTAGGGTGGCATAGAGGAGAAAAACTGAGGCACCACCCCTGGTTTCATCGTTGGTTAATTCATTAGTTTGTTAATTCATCCCGTGTACCCACACTGGGCATGTGTGAGCCCTGGAGGCCAAGGACCTTGGGCCCTAGACTTGTAACTCATGGTTCCTGCCACCTGACAAATAGATTCCTAAACTGGGGCCTCTCCAAAGGAGATGATGGTACCTGCAGCAGGATTTATAGCCGTGTGAAACAAATGACCTCCTCTGGAGGCTCCAGGAGGAAGGAGTCTTGGGAACGGAGCAAGGCAGAGTGGGGCTGGCTGTGGGGAGTCGATTCCAAGCCCATGGTGCTCAGCAGCCTGCCTGGCTCTGGGTCCCACTTCTCTGGCTCATTTGTTCTGGGCTGACCTGGGTGTGAGAGACTAAACTTTCCAGACTCCCACGGTCTGAGCTGTGACATGGGGAGAATAGTAAGTTTTAGTCTGTAAGTGCTTGGTGGTCAGGATTAGGGTCAGCCGCCCTGACTAGGCACAGTGCATGATGATGGCAACAATGTTATTTTTATTATTTTTGAGGGAAGAGCACATTCTAGGCAGGGGGTCCCTTCACATAGAATGCCCAGGGCCGGGGGGCCAGCCTGGAGGAGGCACTGATAGGAAAGGAGTCGAGCCGATTGGCATGACTGGGAGCGGGGGTGAGCTTGGTAGTTCTGATAGGTGCATTTGATTCCCCAAAGAGCTATGTTTCTTAGCTCTGCAAGCCAAAGTATAGGCATTCATGTGACAGCACCCGTGTACCCATTTCCCAGCTAAAGGAAGAAAACATCTTCAATTTCAATTGAAGCTTCCCAGGTCACTTTCCAAACTCCATGACCCTCTGTCCACAGTGATAGCCCCTGTTGGAATTTGGTACCCTTGTTTCCTCATGCATGTCTATTTGACTATATGCTGTCCATAAATAATACCTCGTTTCGTTTTCCACATCTTTAAAAGATTTACATAGCCGGGCATGGTGGTGCACACTTGTAACCCTAGAGACTCGGAAAGCTGAGGTAGGAGGAGAACAAATTTGAAGCCAGCCTGGCAACTTAGCATAACCCTGGGCTCAATCCCCAGTAGTGAAAAAAAAAATTTCTATAAATGGGTTTGTACCATACATAACTTACTATTTTTCATTTTTGATCTAGCAGGTTTTGATCTAGTATGTTTCCAGGTATCTTTTATGTGGTTCTGGCTTTCCCGTTTTCTCTGCTGTTCTGTATGCCTTTGTATAAATCTGCTATAAACAGACCTAAAAATACAAATGTATTTTTCCGATCTCCAGGTGATGGCTGTTTAGGTTGCTTCTCAGTCTTCACAGTTCTAAACAAGACCGTTTCGACTGTCCATGTTCCTGTTTGCTGGTGTGTGAATGTCCCGTTTCACTAGATCAGGAGTTGGCCAACTTTTTTTGCGAAAGGCTAGATAATAAATATTTTAGGTTTTGCAATTCTACAGTCTCTGTCGCAATTATCCAACTCTCCCGTTATAGCCTGTATAGATGATACGTCAAGGATGTGGTTGTGTCCCAGTAAGATTTTTACCAGAACAGGGAGTGGGCAAGATTTAGTGCCCAGGCCTGCCTGCCAAGCCCTGCTGCCGGCTTTGGGCTGTGGTGAAGAGTAAGCACCTTCTCGCCTCTCCTGGGCTGCTGGATTGCATCCCGAGTGCTGTTTGTAGCTGCATTTTCGTGTTTCCGGTGATGCAAGGGTGGTCACGTCCCTGTGCTGTCCTCGCTGAGTTTTAACAATGGTCTCCTGTCCCTTTGCAGAGCTGCATGCTTCTGGGAGGCCGGAAGACCACAGACATCCCGCTGGAGGGCTACCTGCTGTCTCCCATCCAGCGGATCTGCAAGTACCCGCTCCTCCTCAAGGTGAGATGCACGCAGTGCAAGTAGAGAAAAGCCGCTCTGACTGGCGTCAGCTGAAAGGGAAATGTGTCTGTTTGGGGAGCAGAGAAGTCTAGCAGCATTTCTGGCTTCGAGCCAGGCTGGATCTGAACCAGCCCTGCCCCTTCCCTCCTGTTCCCTCTGCCTTCCACCACTCAGCTTTATTTCCAGCGTGGTAGCAGATGGCTGTAGTCGCTCTGGCCTCACACCCTCTGAAGTTTAAAGTCAGTGGGAAGAAGCAAACCTGTCTTCTCATAGTTGTGATGGAAGTTCTAAGGTCCACTCGGGCTGTTACCGTCTGCGGCCAATGGAACGTCATATGCCAAACACTTTGGGCCTGGGTCACGTGGTTTGACTTGAAGCAATGACACAAAGCTTTTGCTTGTACCATTCATCATCTTCCTGTCTGCTTGCTTTACCTCTGAACCAATCACCACCAGCTGGGTAGTGCTGGGGTCTTGATCGGCTGAGATATGGGCCTGTACTCTGCTCTGATCCAGTGACTATGAGGGTGAGCAGGGCAGTGTTGTGTTCTGATTGCCTGAGATCTGGGTCGGGTGCTCTACTCCTGAACCACTTACTCACTCTGAGCACAGACTGGAGTTGTGCGCTCCACCTTGAGCGGGTCAGGGAAGCCCTTAGGCTGCAGACCTGTGAATGGCGTCAGACAGGCCCTCTCATGAAAATCTGGGTGATTTCTGGAAAGGAGGGAGTGGGGAGGTGTGGGTGTCGGGTGGACCACTGCAACTGTCCACATGCCTGCCGTTGCATCTCCTGCCCTGCCGCTCTGGTCTAGTCTTGGTCGGACCTGCTGGGGCAGAGTTGCTGCTTGTGTGAGGGCCGAAGAAAGCTTGATCCTGAGCTCTGGAGTTGGCCGCTGGGCAGATCCCAAGCCGGATGGAGGTCCTGGCGCCATCTGCCGCTCTCGGCCTGGGGTCTTCTGCCTTTGCAAATGGCGCCTGTTGGCTGGTGCCTGTGCTGGCCCTGTCCCGAAGGCCTTGTGTCTGACAGCTGTTCCTGGGGCTGGCTGCTGGGGTTTGATTTGGCTGGTGGTGCCTCATATGGGCACCTGCTCATAGGGGTGTGTGTGTGTCCTTGCTCTGCAAACGGGAAGGCAGAGGGGAGGGGAAGGGAAGGTGTAAGGGAAGTCCTGAGCGCCGCTTTCCGCTTGAGGCTATGAGCTGGACAAGACACTGGGGACATCACTCTGCTGGCGACACAGGCTGCTGACACATGTGGCTGTGCTGGGGGACACAGTTCTCCCTGCGCCTTCTCTGGCTGCCCTGCTCACTCTGCCAGGATGCACAGAGGAGGCTCTGCAGGCTTCGTGCCATCGCCTGGTGCCCAGGCAGGTAGCAGGTATGCTGTGCTCGGAAATCTCGCACCAGGTGCAGCCTTCATGTGGGCCAAGGCAGCCCTGTGGAGCACTTTCCTGGACCTGTTGGCATCTCCCCGACTCAAATCAGTTGAGTGTTTAGGAAGCAGAACATTGTAGGGGTTTAGAGGATGTACTGGCAGAACTGTGCCCCGTGGGCCAAATCTAGCCAGTGGCCCGTTTCATGCAGCCTGTGAGCTACGAATGGGGTTTTCATTATTTTGTTTTGTTCATTGTTTTTTGAGACGGGTCTGCCAGTGTAGTTCGGGCTAGCCTTGGACTATGCAACCCAGGCTCCAACTAACAGCAATTCTCCTGCCTCAGCCTCTCGAGTGCTGGGACTAGGTGTGGGCCACCCCGCCTAACTTGCATTTCTTAAGGGATTGTAAACAGAATGGAACAGAACAGAGCGAAACATAACAAGAGAAGAATACGCTGCAGAAACCAGACGTGGCCAGAGAAGCCTAACGTAGCTGTTCCTGGCCCTTTACAGAAATAACTGGCTGACCCTGGGTCAGAGCTGGGCGCTGCACCGAGAGGCTGCCTGGGTTTGGGCTCTAGCTCTGCCCTTTTCTAGCCGTGTGACCTTGATCTAGTCACTTCCTGCCCTCCCCCTCGGTTTCTCTCTGTAGTCCAGGGTTTGTGTTCCCAGCCCTTCCCAGGATGTTGCGATAGGGGAATATGTACTTACAGCAGTCCTGTGGGGTCAGCACTCCTGTTTTGGAGATGGGGGAGCTGCGGCCCAGAGAAGGGAAGCAGCCTGTCCAGGGCCGCCCGGCAGGGAAGCAGCCGGGATTGATCTAACTGCACGTCTGTCAAGAGACACTTGGGGCTGTCAGTATATGTGGGTTGTTAGGGACCCGGTACTTCTGAGTTACCTACGTGGGGGACTAAGGAGCCTTACTGATGGCCCTGTGTTTTGGGACCAGTGGTGGCTGCTATCTGGGGTTCAACACCTTGAGCATCTGACTCAGAGAGGCAAAGCTACAGCCCCAGAGCTGAGCCAGTGTGTTACTGTTTGGTTTCTGGATCTTGGTGGACTCCGGGGTCCCGGTGGGCGCTCGGAGCAGCACGCTTCACACCGATTTTACCAGCTGTGGGCAGGACTTGTGCATACATGTGGGCCTGGAGCCCGATGTGAGGCCCAAGTGTTCCTGAGGCTGCAGTCTCCCGGGGTCTGGAGTCCAGCAGGATCCTTGGGCTCTGTGTCCCCAGGAGGACAGAGTACGAAGGGATAGCCTGTATAGGGTGGGACGGGGTGTTCCAGAGGAAGCAGCCCCCCCCCCCCGTCTCCCTCCGCCTCTGTCTCTCCCTTTCTCTTTCCTTTCTTCTTTTGTGGTACTGGAGATTGAACTCAAGGCCTTCATACTAAGCTGCATCCCCTGCCCTTTTTAATTTTGTATTTTGAGTCTAAGTCATTAAATTCTCCAGGCCGAGCTCAAACTTGTGATCCTCCTGCCTCAGCCTCCCAGAGGGCTGGGGTTGCAAGTGTGTGACACCACGCCTGGCTGGCTTTCACACCACTTGCACCCATGGAGGCCCCTCTGTCTCCTGCCTCCAGCTGTGTTTATGGAGGGGGCTGGGAGCGCTGGGGGACCAGCCAGCTGGCCTTCAGATTCCTGGGGGCACAGCCATGCCTCCTGACGGAAGTGCTCAGAGTGTCCTGGCCTTTGGCACCGCAGCTGGAACGTTTGCATCAGCCACCAGCTGGGACTGAGGGACTCCACACCCGCCAGAGTTGAATTTGTCCTTTTTGTCACATTTTCCAGCACTTTTAAAAAGATGATCCCATGAGCTTGAGCAGCTGAGCTCAGACCCCAGCCCTCCCCTTGGGTCCTTCCACACTCCAGTGTCCCTGGACCCCATGTCCCTGGGTCCCAGCAGAACCCCAAAGGGTGCAGCACACATGGTCGAGGCATCAGGGTGGGAAGTGGGAAGAGAAGCTTGAGTGAAAGCCGCTTTGGGAATAGCCCAAAAGGCTGAACTGGAGTTGCCTAAGAATAGCTGGAACATTCTATTTTGGCTCCTCAGCCCGGGCCCTAGATAGACAGTTGACGTTTTCAGGCTTTGTTGAGTTTTCCATCAGTGTGTCCAGGGAAATGATTTGGGTTAGGGTGAGGCCCTGTGCACAGCTGGCAGCCCCTGCAGGGGACCCGGCTGTCCCGACCCTTTTGTTGTTTCCTGTCGAGATCTTGCCAAGGGCCTGCTGCGGGTCACCCGCTGGCGCAGCTCTGGGGTCACCTGGTCCGTGCTCTTGGAGCTCTGGTCATGGGTGGCGATGCGGGACTTGTGTGCGGCACAGCGAGAGAGGTGAGCAGGATGGGTGGTGCATAGGCAGCCTGGATGCCGCAGCCTAGCTGGATGGACAGCTCCCACCACCGCCTCTGCTTCTTGGGCTGCTGGTTTTCGATCTCCTTTGCTGCCTCCTCATCTCCCAGACCTCTGAGTGCAGATGGCCATGACTCTATCCTTGGGTCCTTTTCCTATTTAGACTTAGTGCCATGGCCTCATCCACTCTGTGGCCTTTGTATTTTTCCCCCAGTGTTGAAGATGGAACCCAGGGTCTCGTGCATGCTCGGCAAGCACTTGACCACTACACCCCTGCCCCATTTTATTTTTTATTTGAGACAGGGTCTTGCTGAGTCACCTAGTTACCCAGCCTGGACTTGAATTTGTGATCCTCCTGCCTAAGCCTCCTGAGTAGCTAGGATTATGGCCCTGCGCTGTCGTACTCAGCCCCCTAAGTAATTTACTGAATGAGTATGGAGGTGTACCCTAGTGTTCCCCACTGCTCTGAACACAGACATTGGCACCACTACGTGGCACCTCCTGGTGTCTAGTTGTCAGCTTGATTCACAGAATGTCAGATGTCTTGGGACACGCGGGGCACATCCTGGGTGCCGTCTGTCTGGACAGTCGCTTGAGGGGGTCGTGGCAGAGACGTCGTTTGCAGAGTGGTCCTGCAGAGTGCAGCCTGGGGAGTTCCGGTTCCCGTGTCTGTGGGTGACACTTGTCACCTTGGCTCAGGAGCTGCTGTCCTCTGAGGATCGGCAGAGTCGCCTGCTCGCTGAGAAGGTGCAGGAAGTAACAGGTCTCTCTCCGCGGCCCCTTCTGCCCTGGCTCTGTCCTCCCCCGACCGCAGCACCCACCCCATCCTGCCTCTCGGGCTGAGCCCCGACACCTCGCCCACAGCACCCCGGCCTGCCCTGCCCCTGCTCTGCTTCTTCCTGTGCGGCAGGTGGGGCCCCTGCTCTCGCCTTTCCTTTCCAGGCCAGGCCCCCGTATGCCTCCAAGGAGCCCTCCCAGGTGCCCTTCCCGGGTCCTGCCTGCATTCTGCTCTGTGCCATGATGTGTCTGAATTCAGAAGTCCAGCTCTGCTGCCTCTAGCTGTGTGACCGAGGGCAAGTTGCTGAACCTCTCTGTGTCTCCATTTCCCCGTCTGCAACATGGGGCTGGCGGTTGCCTCCTAGGCTTGCTGTGGAGATCAGATGAGACTGAGAAAACTCACAGAAGCACTTTGCGTGTTCCTGGGTAGATGGTCATGTGTGGTGAATGTTAGAGATGCGATGTGGTCGTGGTTTTTGTTTTTATCTATCCAGCTCCTGCTGGATTGCCTCTTTGAGATGTGGCTTAAATGCTGTGCCTCAGTTTCCTCCAGTGTCAATAGTGCCTTATTTATAGGTTATTATGAAGAGTAAAGGAAATCCTTGTGAAATACTTAAACATGCTCAGTAAGTATGAGCTATTGTTATTGTCTCAGTCTGTTTTGCTCATTATCAACAAAAGTACATCAGGTTTTTTTTTTCTTGACCAGTATTTTCTTGATATATCTTGTTTTACACTTTTACTTTTTGTTTTCCTGTATCCTTAGATTTTTAGATACTTTTTTTATAAGCATAAAAGAAGTCAGATTTTCAAATCTGGTATAATACTGTCTGTTTATTGTGTTATTGATATATATGAACTCCCTTCTAACATCTTTTTTATTTTTCCTCTTTTTCATCCACCCATTTCTTTTGGATAGTTTTAGCTTTTTGGGT
This sequence comes from Hystrix cristata, assembly GCA_004026905.1. Taxonomy (NCBI): domain Eukaryota; kingdom Metazoa; phylum Chordata; class Mammalia; order Rodentia; family Hystricidae; genus Hystrix; species Hystrix cristata. The sequence continues at coordinate 442,850 of PVJO010000007.1, forward strand.
TGTTTAGTTGTTTTTTCTCTCCTTTCTTCTTCCACTACTACCTTATCATTTATAGCCACCACCCACCATCTTCACCAGTGCGGGTGTAGACAGACCTTCAGGGTGAGCCAGGGTCACCACACGGGCGCCTGCAGGGGAGGAGGGGCATGAGCGAGTCGCATGCAGCTTGTATGGTGGGCGAGGGGTGCGGCAGACCAGGTGCGCCTGTGCCATGCACTGCGCGGGGCAGCCGCCGCTTCTGCACCGGCCGTCGCGTCTGTCAGTGGAGACCCAGCCCAGGGTGACCTGAGCCCCTGCTTTGCTGGGAGCAGGTGACGGCATTTGGCATACACTGATGCCTCGCACACAACACACTGCACCAGGAGGCTGAGCTGGGAAGGGGCAGGCAGCGCGGCCGGCCACATAGCTCACCCTCACCAGAGCCTGAGCACAGCCTGCGACACCCTCCTCCTGCCGTCCTGGCCTCTGCAAGTGGATGGAGAGAGGAAGACCCTGAGCTTGGGTTCCTTCCCCGTGAATCACCAATCACCGTGCCTGGAGGTGCCCTTTTCCTAGACACAGCTGGGGCTGAAGCAGTCGGAGTTGGCAGTCGATTTGCATGAATGCATGCAATTTGTGTACATGGAGCTTTTCTGTGCTGTGCTGGGCAGCTTTTCAGTTCTGGGTTTTCTTGGACTTCCAGATGTGTTTCGCTTCTTGTTTTCTTTCCCCTTTCCCCCTTGGCGGCAAGTCTCCTCAGCTCCTCTTCATTTGCATCCGTCTGTCGCCCCAGGGATGGTGGGGGTGCCCAGGCACTGTGAGCTTGGAGGGTGCCTGGCTTCTTGAGCTCAGGAGAGGGAGGCTCAGACAGCCCCTCCTGGTGCTGGCCATGTGTCCCCAGGAAGCCGGCTGCTTTTTTCAAACCGGACTCTGTTGGTGACACCTCCACCCCTGTGGGCTGCCTTTTTCTCTCTGTGGAGAGGGCAGCATGGCTTTGAACCCCGTGTTTCCTTTGGAGACCCCCTCAACCTCAGGTCACAGGGACTCACAGGTATTGTTGCATCTTGCAGTGACAGATCCAACTTTGTTTTTACTCTGTGGTTTTGTGGGTCCATCTTTGTACGCTTTTGCTTGCCAGTGACCGAAAACTCAATTTATTATTTTTTTGATATTAAAAAAACCTTTGAAAAATCTAACTTAAATTTACTTATTCAAGAAAAGAAGGGAAAACAGAAAAGTCCCCGGGCAGGTGTGGCTTCAGGTGCAGCTGCATCCAGGCGCTGTGAGGAGGTGGTTGTACTGGGTGTCTCTTTGCCTCTCTGGACTTCACTTTCCTCTGTGCCGGGTGTCCCCTGGGGCACGGAGAGTGCCCTTTCCAGCCTTCTCACCTGAGTTTCTGCCTGAGGTCCCCCGGCTCAGCGGGTCCCGTGCTGTCCTTGTTGAGGCAGGAGGATGGAAAGATGGTGCAGGCTTTGGTCTCGAATTCACTTTGGGAGCTGGCCTGGAATGGCCTCCCTGGGCTTCTAAAGCTGGGAGAGGGGCAGCTGGGAGCCCAGGCCTCAGGCATGCATCCTTGTCCTCCCTCCAGCCCCCGCCACACTGCTTCCCTCAGTCCTTCCCTGGGCCTCCAGCAAGCCTGAGCCAGCAGCGAAGAGCAGATTGTGGCTACAGCCGTGCATGTTTGTCCACGTCTGGTCTGGAGGCAGCCCTGTTGCCAGCCTGTCCACTCACAGCCATGCTGTGGCAGGGACCCCACCTCCTCGGACACAGTAGGGCTGCTCAGTGCCATCCCTGCAGCACCCTCTTGGCAAATGAGCCGGAGGGCGCAGGGAGAGGAGGTGGCTGGTGGAAGCCTGGGCTGCTCTGCCCCGACATCCTGTCTTCCAGGAAGCCCTCGCCTCAGCCAGCTGTCAAAGCCACATGGCCTGTGAGCGGATGCTGGGGAGGTCACCAGCCCACGCCTGGGTGGCTTCCACTGCCCGCTTGCAGGGTGGCCCTGGGCACCCCGACACCCCCCAATCTTATCTTTTCTCTTTTCTTTTCCTTCCTTTCTTCTTTATCCCCTTCCTTCCCCTCTACTCCCCTAGGGCAGGGATGGTGAACCTTTTAGAGCTTTCAGTGACAACAAACAGCCGCCTAAGGTGCATGCCACCCCTGGCCTCGGGCCTCACATGTGCTACACAAGCGCTCCACCACTGAGCGACCTCCACGGACCTTTTTATTTTTTGAGACACACTCTTGTTAAGTTGCCCAGGCTGGCCTTGATCTCGTGATCCTCCTGCCTCAGCCTTCAGAAGAGTTGAGATTACATGGCTTGCCCTCAGTTTCTCTAAGGGAGCCCCAGTGTGTGGCTCTATTCAGACATGTGTGTTCTGAGACCCAGATTGTGGGGTCATTATGTCTTCAGGGAGTTGCAGATGCATTTGGCACCCAGTAAGTCCCTCTCTGCTTCTGTGGCGTTCAGCAAGAGGCTTTGCCGCTCTGTGCCTCTGTTTCCTCGTATAGAGTGGGGGCAATAATAATCCCTCACTGGGATGATTTGAGGATGAAGCAACTTGATAAATTTCAAGTTGGAGCCGTGCTCTGCACACAGAAAGCACTCAGTAAAAGCTGGCTGTTAGGGCTACCACAGGGACTTTGCTTAGTATTCTTCTTACTAGGTAGTACAAAAATATCAAGGTCTACATCACTGAAAAGGGCATGGAGAGATGACTTCAGATATAGCTGGATCAGTGTGGTCACAAGGGAATTGCAAAACTGTTTTCCAAAGCTGTTGCACCATTTTGTAGTCCCACTAGCAATATAGGAGAGTTCCACTTTCTCTGCTTCTTCACTGACCCTTTGTTATTGTTCATCTTTTGGTTACAGCCGTTCTTCTAGGTGCGAAATTATCTCTCTTTTTGGTTTCATTTTGGAGTTCCGCAACGATAAAAGATGTTGAATATCTTTCCATCTGCTTATTGACTGTTTGAGGAGTTTCTTTGGAGAAATATTTGTTCAAACCATTTATTTTTAAATTGGTTTGTCTTTTTATTGTTCAGTTGTAAGAGCTCTTTGTATATTCTGGGCACAAATTCCTCATCACGTAAATAATTTACACCGTTTTCTTACATTCTACTTTTCTTGAAGTGTCTTAGAAGGACAGAAGTTTTAAATTCTGACTCTGGTTCACCTGTATTTTTCAGTTGCTTGTACCTTTGGTGTCATATCTAAGGATACTTCGCCTAACTGAAGGTCATGAAGATCTATTCCTGTGTTTTCTTCTCATAGTTTTATAGGTTCAGCTCTTCCATTTAGGGTCTTGATCCATTTTGAATTAATTTTTATGCACAGTGTGAGGGCATCTCTTACACATGTATGTCCAGTTGTCCTGGCACGTTGTGTTGGAAAGACTGTTCATTTCCTATTAAATTGCCTTGGCATCCTTGTTGAAAATTGACTATAAATACAAGTCAGCCTGAATCTGGACAACCTGAATCTCTATGCATGTCCTTATGCAGTACTATATTGCCTCACAGGAGCTTGAAAAAGGAGCGTTCAGTAGCAGAAAGAGGAAGTGCAAAGGCCCAGTGGCAGGAACAGGCCCCAGGTTTTAGAGCTGGGTGGAGTGCAGCCAGGTCTCCCCTGTAGACGGAGACACTGACGGCAGCACTTGCCTGGCATTTGGGCCCAGCTCTGGGCCTGGCCGGGTCTCACTTGGTTTCTGCTCCCCACCTTAGTGCTGGTCTGAGGTGGGAATAGAGGTGGGGGCAGCCAGGCAGAAAAGGGAACTAACCTTTTTCTCATGTTTACTAACTGCTGGGTGTGGCGGCCTCACAGGGAGCTGTCGGAGCAGTGTCACTGCTTCCAGCTTGCAAGACTCCAGGACGAGCGGGTTGGGTGGCACCATCTCCCGCTGGCCTGGCCTGGGGCAGGAGACTGGGTGGACAGGACGGCGCTGTGGTTTACCTGGGCAGGCCATCAGGCCCTGAGGCCGTGGGCTGTGCGTATCCGTGTCATGTCTGTCCCCACCTGGAGCCCACCAGAAGCCAGCTGCACCTGGGCCACACTGAAACAGTGAGCCTGTGAGTAGAGGATGAGGCACCGGGCTTCCCGTCCAGGCCACTGTCATCTTTTGCCTAGACACTGCAGCAGCCACCAAACAGCCTTCTCACCCCTCTGTGTGGCCTCCCCCCAGCCTTGGCTCCTAACCCCAGGACTCCCCACACTCTTGGGGTGGAACCCAGAAGCCCCTCTGCCTGCGGTCTGGCCTCAGTGCCCCTTCTGCTTCATGGTGTCCCTCTTTCTGCTGTCTTTGTGGCAGCCTTGCTGGTCACCTCCCTGTCCCTTGCTGCCCCAGGGCCTTTGTGTGTGTTCTTCCTGATCCTGGAGTGCTGTTCCCGCTGGTGATTTAGGGGCCACACCCTTACTTCATTCAGGCTCCACCCACGGGCCTGTGTCCTCAGGGAGACCTCACACCCACCTCACCCCTTGTCCCTCTACCTGCTTGTGTTTCGTCTGGCACCCATCAAGTATTACTGTGGCGTAGGTGTTTGAGTGGCAGGTGTCCCGTGCGCCAGTCTGGAAGGCTGTAACCGGTACCTGGGATTCAGAGCGCAAAGTCTGGAGCCGACTGCTCTGGCTCACATCTGTCTGCCGGGTGACCCTGGGCAGGTGAGCTGACCTCTCTGCTCTGTTCTGCCTGCGTCGGCGGAGGCCATGACACTGCCTGTGTCATGGGGCGAGGATGGGATCTGCTGCCATCGTAGAGGCTGTCGATGGCGCCCCTTGACCAGCCTTCCCGGGGCGGAGGGTAGAGCTGCTGGGTGAAGCTCGAGGGAGCTGCCATGGCCCACAGCTAGGGCCCGGTGTCTGCCGCCCCGCTGCTCTCCTTGAGCCTTCCCAGGGTGAAGGCTCAGCAGTGGGGGGCAGACCGTCACCATCACTGTTGTAGAGGTTTGTGGGGTGTGAAACTGGGCTCAGGGGGGAAGGAACCAGCCCTGGGCCAGCACCCGAAAGCGTTGTGTCTGTGGGGCAGAGGAAGAAGCGGCGGTGGCAGAGTAGGCTTGGAGGGAGAGCTACTGGCCATACCCTGTGCCGGGACCTTGAAGGTGGTCCCCTCCACCCCGTCCCTGCTGGGGATGCAGGACCTCCTGTGTGCTGGGCAAGTGCTTCACCACCGGGTACACCCCCAGCCCCAAGAGGGCATTTTCATACTCATTCTGCTAAGGATACGGGGCGGGGCTGTGTCTGCGGCCACCTGGTGACCTGCCCGCTTCCCTCCCTCTCCATCTGCTCCACTCCATGTGCGCTGCCTCCTTGCTGTTCCTGTTAAGTACCGCATGTGCTCCTACCCCAGGCCCTTTGCACTCACTGTTGCCTCTGCTGGGGACACACTTCCCTTAGGTTGTGGCCGGGCTCCCTCTCTCACATCAGCTGGGATTTCAGCTCAGATGTTGCTCCTCGGGGACTTTCGACCTCTCTGTTTGAAATAGTATTTCCTGGTTCCATCTTCTGATCTCACTTAGTATTTATCACTACTTGATACTATATTGTATACTCGATCTGTCTTTATTTTAGCCCACGTTGTTTACTAGAGTATCAGATCCACCAGGTGAAGAATTGTTGTCTGTTTTGTTGACAGCTTTATCTTCAGGCCCTTGATCACTGCCTGCCAGGGAGGAGGTGATCAGGTGACGTTCATAGGATGAATGATGCGTGCATGAACAGATGAGTGGTGCGCTCCGGCCCCAGGCTACACTGCCTGTTGGTAGGAGCTGACTCTGAGCGGGGTGCCCTCTGGATTGATGTCTGTCCTTCCGCCCCACCTCCGCCCCAGGAGCTGGCCAAGAGGACACCCGGCAAGCACCCAGACCACCCTGCGGTGCAGAGCGCGCTGCAGGCCATGAAGACCGTGTGCTCCAACATCAACGAGACCAAGCGGCAGATGGAGAAGCTGGAGGCGCTGGAGCAGCTGCAGTCCCACATCGAGGGCTGGGAGGTGCGCCCGGGAGGGCGGGCGGGGGTGCAGCCTGGTGCGCGTGTTGGTCTGCGTGTATTTTGTTCAGCCTACAGAGTGTGTGTCGAAGTCCAGGTTTAGTATCTTTTGAAAAATTGGTAACACGGGACCCCTGTGTCACGGGGCAGCAGTTGCCAGAGCCTCACGGTTTCCTCAGGCCCTGCCATTCGCCATGACTCCCCACTCATTCTCCCACACACCTTGCTCCGCCTACCCGGAGTATAAAGGCCTTGGAGCTTCTGAAGCCAAGGTCAAGGGCAGTATGCAAGTGTCTCGTCCGGGACACACTTCCGGCTCGATACCTCCTTGGTAGGCGACGTTAGGCCCATTTCAGATCCTCATCTGTACCTGGCGTGTAGTAGGTACTCAGTAAATGGCAGGTGTTGGTCTTACTGTCATCGTGATTATTAGGAGATAGGATTCTTTAGTTCTTCACGTTGTAATTTATTTGTTTAACCTCCCACCCTTTCCTTAGATTATTAGAAGTTTCCTATGAGTCTACAGAAGGAAATGGGAAAATATGAGTAAATAAATCAGTCTCAGAGTAAACACAGCTGGAGCCGGAGGTTAAGACCGAAGATGAAAGGCTCTCGGACGGAGATTGCTGTCTGAATCATCCGCCTGAGCCCTCTGGGTTTTCTGGCCTTGGTGGCCCTCACTGGGTTAGGGATTTACTGTTCTTTTCGTGGTGCTGGGGATCCCAGATGTGCTGCCCTGTTGTGAGGCTGAGGGTTTGGCCCCAGAGGGGAGGGGCCTGTGCCCAGGGAAGAGGGGGTTGCCATGTGCCGTGCCCTCCCCTCTACTAGGCTTCTGCCCTGGCTGAGGCTGGAGGATGAAGAACTATGTTTCCCAGACTCCCTTGCAGCTTGGGTTTGGAATATGAGTTGGGGTTTGGCCAAGATCAGAGCTGGCTACTTGAAATATGGGAGGTGGGACAGAGGCCACTCTTGTGCCGTTTCTGCGGAAGGCACAGCCAGGGTCCCATCTGGCTCCTGTGGTAGCAGCAGTAGCAGAGGGCCCCAGCTCCGGCTTGCTGGGTGCGGAGGGCAGGCACAGGATGTCCACGGGTGCTGAAGTGATGTGCATCCCACGGCACAGGTGGCTGTGCACCTGGCAGCTGAGGCAGGCAGCTGCCAAGTGACAGATGGCACCCAGGAGCGTGAGCTCAGGCAGGCCACCTCTTGCTTCACCTTCACATCGGGGTAGTCCTGTGGCTCCCCTGCTTGGCTGGTTCTGCAGTGTCTGGACTCTGGCTCCTTCTAGTCCTGCCATGATTAAGTGTCTCATTCCTTTCTACTTAAAATGATGGCTTGGTTTGTTTGCTGCAATTGAAAGTTGCCCAATACTCAGATTTGCTGGTTAGGTTGTATTCTCTGAAGACTTTCATCTCAGCCTTCTGATGTCACATCTGCGATTTGGTGTCTCCTGGTCTTGGCCTTTCCTTCGTGATTCCATGAAGGCATTATGTGTTCAAAACTGAGGAGATAGTTGCATGGCTAGGGCAGCAAGCGGAGTGCTCCTCCCCACTGGAGGAAAGGTTTTCTTCTGGAAACCCTGGGGAAACTTCTCCTTTCATCTCATTGGTCAGAAGTGGGTCACATGCCACTTTCAAGAACAAATCAAGTTGATTCATTTAAGCTTCTAGCTGGTTGGGTTTTGAGTGTCCTGGCAGCCACAGTGAAAAGGGCAGCATGGGTGAATTACCTAACACTCATTGTCAAAAAAGGAGAATTAGTTAAATATTCGTTCTTGAAGACTGAACTTCCTGGCACTCAGCTGGCAAGCAAATTTCTCACATGATGCCCCTGGTGACGAGTATTTAGCAAGTCCCTTGGCAGCCAAAGGCAGGAACTAAGGATCTGTAGAAAACCTTCAGCTGCTGAGATTGGTAATTTGGAGTTCAGTGGCCCTTAATCACTGTTTGCAGTTTAGGAAACAGGAAGTAACCTGCAGGGAGAATTGCTGGGATTATTGAGCACCTGTTGCATGCTGCCAGCCCTGCAAGGGAGGTGCCGTGATTGTCCGTGTTCTGCAGATGAGGAAACTGAGGCATGAGGACGTGGTTTGGAGGCCCAGCCTCGTACCTGGCAGCGCTTTGCCTCAGGCGAGCATGGCTGCCCTCTGGGCCTTGTTCCCTGCTCTGTGTGGCACCTCTGAGGTTCTCTCGTGGGGGCATTTTGAGGTTGAAGCAAGGAGCAGAATGTGAGCATTCTTTGGAAAATGTAGAAAGATTTTCCACAAAGTAGAAGGGCTTTAAAAACAGTTTGGTTTTAAATCAAGGTGAACCGTGAAAGTAACATCTCATACCTAGAGAGAATAACGTGGGATGGTGAGGCTGCCAACAGCGGCTCACACTATCGCAGTCACGCCTGAGGGCCTCCGACCTGGTGTGTTGTGCACGGTGAGAGCTGGTGGTCACAAGTCCTTGTTTCAGACACTCTGGATGACTTCCTGTTTGCCCTCTTGCTGCTCTGATTAGGTGGCTATCACTTCTCCTTCGGGGTCTTCCGTTGGCTCCCTCCTTGCAGTTTGCTTTGGTCATTAGTTTAATCTCCTGTCCATGTGGCTGTGGTTTTGCCCGATTTGTCATATGCCACCAGCCTCCCTTTTTTTTTCCTGTCGCGAGACTGGTTTAGTTAAAACCAGATACATTGAGCTGTAAATCTGTTTTACCGAGCACAGGAAATGGCAGCATGTCCCAAGACCTGGAAGTGAGCAAACAAGGCAGGCCCCTGTGAAGACAGATTCCTTTGCCTCACTTTCCTCCTGTGAAGCATCTGGATAGTGGCAGAACTCCCTTCCTGGGAAGGGGCTCCTTCCCGCTCTTGGGTGCAGAGCTTCCTGCAGCTTTGAGGGAAGTGAGAGCGCACGGGTCGACCCTTCTGTAGTGGGACCTTGATGCCAGGCCATGGGGGGCTTCCCTGAGGCTCACGGTGGTAGGAGGGCCATGCCTGTTGTCAGTGACAGGGAAGCGGGCACCTCCCCTTGCTGGCTGAAATCCCTAGGACTGCTCGCTCACCTGCGAGGGCAAGAAGGAAGCCAGAGAGAGGGAATGGGGAATCAGCGGAAGAGACCATCAAGTACGAGTTGGCGTGTTTTCCTCCCACCCTTTGGGAGGTGGTGGGCTCAGCTGGACGCAGTCTTTCCGCTTGGAGACCCCTGCTCTAGACTAACGATTGCACAGAGACTTCTCAGGTCCTCTTCTCAGAGGCTGCCCGGGCCAACAGTGGTGGGCAGGGAGTGGTTCAGGTTCTCCATCTGTCTAATGAGACTACTGGCCAAGGATTAACCGAGTTGGTGTAAGATTCCTAGACCAGTGCCTGGCATGTGTAAGTCCTACGCACAGACTGGCTTGCATTTCTGTGTTACTGTGTCTGTAGTGCTGGGGTTTGAACCCAGGGTCTTATGTGTGCTAGGCAAGTGCTCTACCATGGAGCCACACCCCCAGCTTTCGCTTTGGCCTTTAACACGTAAGCTTTAGGCAGCTCTAAACGTGACTACTTCTGCTTGATCATGGTTGCGCTTTTGGAAAGAGGCCTCCAACCCCGACAGGTGGCCTTTCGGTGCTCAGCTTCTGCCCTGTGCGTCTGGCCCTTTGCACTGCTCTGACTTCAGCTCCAGGGAGACTGAGGGATCACGGGCTTCGCCACAGGGCTGTGTGGAAGGTCCTCACTCTCGCCCCTGGTAGCGTGCTTGGTACCCAGACACAGTCAGCTTCTTGCCCTGACATACTCTTCTCCCAGGTCCTGAGATATCCTTGGCTTCAGGGTCAGGTCTAGAGTAGGTGACCTAGAGGCTCTGCCCCCAGCCCAGGTACTAGACCCTTAGACAAGCAGCTGAAACTCCTGTGGAGCCTGGGAGGGCTGTGGGGCGGCCATGACTGGGTGAGGTGGCGGCCTGAGGTGTAGGTGCTGTGGCTCTGAGCTGCCCACAGGCTGTTGCTGGAGCCTCGTCTCCTAGGGGCTCACTGTCCGTGAAGACCCTGGGGTCCCTCACTGAGAACCAGAGGACCGCCTGCAGTGTGCATGTATGTACCTGCGGCCACGTGGGCCCCGCCAGGCCACAAGCTGGGATTGCTGTTCCAGGCCGCACAGGTCTGGGCCACAGGAGGGTGGTTTCAGGATCCACGGGACCCCCAAAGGGCCCTGGCACTGCTGGGCAGGGGTTTGCTGTACCCAGTTGCAGCAGGCCGTGGAGCAGAGCAGCTCCAGCAGCAGGAATAGAGACCCTGGTGGGCACTTAGCAAACAGCCTGATGTTTGAGTTGCCCACACCAGTTCCCCTTACTGGCTGTCAGAAATAACTTGCATCAGCACAGTCTCACTGGGGTGTAAGCTCCTTGTTCTGGTGTTAGTGTTTGGAGGGCAGAGAGTCTGTAATAATTATCCCTTTCTCTTCCTTCTCCAAACTCATTTCCAGGCAGGGACGGCAGAGTCTCTCTGTTCCTCCTGTCCTGAGAATTTCCTTGATTGACTGCTCTCTCATCGTGTTCCTGGGCCCGAGCATCAGAGGCTCCCTCTCTCCCCCTGGGATGGCCTGTGTCCTTCTGCTCATGTAGTGAGGCGGAGGTGCGGCAGCTCCCGTGAGCTAACACACTTGTCCCAGGCAGCACAGCGATGGGCAGTGGGGGTGATGAGGCCTGGTTGGATGCTCTGCTCTCTCAGAGCCCAGATCCTTGCAGCTCCTTCAGTGCCATCCGTGGCAGCATCATCCCCCACTGAGATGGCTGTCTTCACCTTCATGCCCGTGGAAAGGAGAAAGGAGGAAGAGGAGGGAAGCACTCTTTTGCAAGGCAGCCACAGGGCAGAGAGATGATTGGCAGTGCTCTGGTCACATGACCACATCTGCTGCTAAGGAGGCTGCAGAATGTTGTCCCGTAGCCAGGCAGCCGAGGGCCCGCCAAATCCCCATTCCCTGAAATGACAGGAGCGTGGGTTTGGGGCTGCATTAGTGGCATTCTGTGCCCACCTCTGTCTCTTTTCGGCCTCCTCTCTCTAGTGCCTTGGAATCTGCCCTGAACTTGTCCCACAGCCTGCAGACTAACCTGTGCGTCCCTGGCTGTGAGAACTGTCCAGGACTTGCCCGTCCTTGCTCTCAGCCTGTCTCAGCCATTGTCCTCCAGGCCCACCTTGCCTGGTGCCTTTCTCATCGCTCTGCTCTGCGTCCTGGTGATGGTCAGCAGACTACACACATTATGTTTTACCCTCTGTGGCACTTGGCAGAGGAGACTGGGTAGCACGAAGGGAGCGGTTCCCACCCATGCACACTTCCTTAGCTGGATAAGCACTCTCCATCTTGCACCCTATGGTGTTCCCATGGTCCTCTCCAGCTGCTCTGCTAGTATTTATTGAGCACCTACCATATACCAGGTATGTTGTAAGTGCAGGAATATGGCAGTACTTGATAATGGTCTTGTCCTTATAGAAGTGCTGTTCTTGTGGGGGACATGTAGCAAGTCAAGATGTAAATAAGTAAGGAGGAATTATGGACAACAAAGAATGCCCCCAAACAAAAACCAAACCTAAACACATGCGGGCGCCGACCAGGGCCTGCTATTAGCTTTGTAAGGTGGTGGGTCACTCCAGCTCCCTGGACCCTGCACCTCCGTGCCTGGGGCACATTGCTGCGCCGTCCCTGGGGTTGTGCTGGCGTGCTCAGCAGGTGGAAGCCATCAGTCACATCCTGCGGCTCGTGTCTGCTGACGGGTTTACCAGTAGATGTGCATTACTGTTTTGGGGGTGTGTAGGGGGTGGTCAGTTCTCTCCTGGGACAGGGAGGGCACATCCCCAGTGCCCTCCCAGCTTGGCTGGTGCATTCACCCGTACCCCTCCTTGCTCTCCAGGGCTCCAACCTCACGGACATCTGCACCCAGCTGCTCCTGCAGGGGACTCTGCTGAAAATCTCTGCAGGCAACATCCAGGAGCGGGCCTTCTTCCTCTTCGACAACCTCCTGGTCTACTGCAAGCGGAAGTCCAGGTGACATGCTGGGGGCAGGGCTGGGCCGCCTGTAGCTGGGAGGCAGGGGCTGGGCAGACCCACTGCTTTCTCCACGTGATACTTTGTGTCCTGGCTGCCTTCCCTCCTTTGTGCATTGAGGGGTTAGTTCTAAATCAATATATGATGAAAACCACATGTGCTATTTTAAGTTTTCTAGTAGCCACATTTGAAAATGGTAAAAAGAAACAGGTGAAATGGATTTAAATAATGTATTTCACTTAAACTAATATATCCACAGATATTATTATATTATAATTACAGTGTACATGTATGTGCTTTCCCACTGAGTCTGCAAAGCCTGGATGTATGTTCCTGTCACAGCATGCTCAGCTTGAGCAGGCCGCATCGTAGGTGCTTAGTAGCCACATGGGGCATGTGTACACCACATTGCATGTTGTACTTCTAGATGGTCACAGAAGCTTAGAGGTTCTGTGTGGCACTGGGGTCCTGGGATTCTGAGATGCAGGGGTGGAGGGTTTGAGGGGAGTGATGCCCTTTTCCGGCTGAGCTTTGTGGGGGGGCATCTTCACAGTCTTTGCACCTTCACTGGTGCTTCCTGCACTCCACAGAACCTGGACGTGAGTGGACGGGCAGTGAGCAGGCAGGTGGACACAGTGCTCTTGCGACCGGAAGTCTGGGAGTGAGGTGTGGTGGGTGAGCAAAGGGGAGGAGGGAGAGGCAGGTGCTGGAGGCTTGGGAGGTGGGTGGATATTATATAAAGGGAGGCAGGGAGGAAGGAACACAGTGGGGATTGAATGGATGTGTGAGCCGATGGATAAAGGATGGTTGTGTGCTTAGATGTTTAGGAGATGGCTGGATAGTGGGATGGGCAGGAAGTTGGGGGAATGTGGGGGTGTTTGAGCAGTTGGAGAAGCAGATAGGAAGACTGGCAGAGGGGCGTTTACATATGCACATATGTCACCCCCTTTCTCAGCTTTTACCTGATTCCCTAAAAGATAGTCACTCTTTTCCAAGGAAATGGCCTAGAAGCTTCCTCTGAATCTGGTTTTCTCACGTGGTCTCAGCCAGTCCTTAGGGATTGTATGAAGCTGTGAAGAGCACCTGGCACCACGTGAAGGGTTTAACTGGTGCGTAGGAAGTGCACAGCACATAGTAAGTACGCAGCATGAGCAGGGGTGGCTGCTGTGCTGCTGCTGTTGACCCTGCACTTGTCCTGGGGTTCTTGTTCAGTGCCGCCGTGTGTTTGGGCCCCTTTCCTGGTCTTCCCGCCCTGTTCTGGGGCTGTGCCCTTCCACTGAGGCCTTGGCGTCTCTTCCTTGTTTGTCCTTTCCTTCCGCCCAGTCCTTAGGGTCTCTCTGCTGCTGTCTCATGTCCCCCACCTGCCTAGCCCCCACTCCCCGTGGCCCCTGCTCTTTTCTTGGCACCATCCCGAGTGTCTTCCTTTGGCCATTGCGAGGCTGCAGCCAGTGCCCACCTATCCCTTCGCTGTCACCTGGCCCGGGGATCCGGAAAGCAGCCACTTTTCCAACAAGACTGGGGTTTAGGAAAGTGAATGTCCCTTCAAGCCTCTGTGAGCTGCTCCCAACTCTGCAGAGTTTGCTCAGTCTCTGGCTGCCCAGTGTAGGCCCTTCCTCCTCGGGAAGGCTCACCTGCGTGGGAGGGTGGCCACTGACTCCAGTTGTGTGTGGTTCTCCACATGGGTCTTGCTGGGTCCTCCCTGCTGCCACTGCGAGCTCTTTTATGGCCAGTCCCTGCCTCGATTTTGTAAAGGAGCTGGCTGGTTAGAGGGAAAGGGCACACTGTGCCCCGAGATAGCCCAGCATGTAGCCAGCCTTCCTGCTGCTGGATCAAGAGCCAGAGCGCAGAGTGTCGAAAGGCCCGGGGCCTGGGCAGCGGTGGAGGAACCCCCAGCCTGGCTTGTGTGGTCACATGGTGGGGAGCGACTAGGAGTCTGCTGACTCTCTAGGTCTCTACCTGGGTCATGCAGGACATTGCCCTACAGACGTGGGTCAGGGTCATGGTGTAGCGTGCTCTGGGCTGATTCAAAAGCAGAGGCTCCTTGGACTCCAAAAGTGGATGGGAGTGTTTTGATAGTCCACCCTCCAACCTAGAAGGGGAAGCTGAGGCCCAGAACAGCTGAGTCTCCTGTATCTGAGTTGCTTGCGCAGCATCTTGGAAGCCACAGTAGCATGTGGTAGCTCAGAGCACCGAGGCACTGTTGCTCGGCAGCCCTGTGACCCTGGGCGTTACATCAGCTCCTCGTGCCTCTGTCTTCCTACCTGTGATATGGGGTAAAAGTGGTCCTTATCTCAGGGGGATTAGTTTTGTAGAATGAGTAAGATATGGAAAGGTTGGAGATATAAAGAGGTTAGAATAAGGCCTGGAACATAGCGTGAGAGGTGGAAATATAAATATGTGTCTTCCCTTGGGGTTCTCACATGTATCTCACACTTAAATTGTGTCTAAAATAGGACTCTTCTTTTTCATCCTGACTCCTGCCCCAAATTATCTCTCTGGTCTTCATTCCAAAATAGATCTACATATAAACAGTCATCTGAATTTCTACAACAGTGTCAATTCATTGCCATCAGTGATGCTTGGTCACTGCGATATCCTGCGTGTGTGTGTCAGGGGTGATTCTTGACCCTTACCTTCATACTACACACAAAAATCAACCTCAGGTAGACTGTGGGCTTAAACAGAAAAGGCAAAACAATAAAGCTTCTAGAAGAAAGCATAGGAGACCATCTTCATGATTGAGGGTAAGAAAAGTTTCCTTAATAGGATAAAGAGTACAATTATAAAGGAAAGTATATCATTAGCTTACATTTAAATGAAGGACTTCTTTTCACTAAAAGATACTGTGAAGAGCATGAAAAGGAAGCCACAGCTTGGGTGAAGATCTTTGTAATACATACAACTGCCAGAAAACGCATATCCAGCATCTCAAGATGTCCTATCGGTAAATTTGGCCCTCTGCTTGCTTTTATAAGTAAAGTTTTATTGGAGCACAGACACTTCCATTCCTTTTTGTATATTCTGTGGCTGCTTTGGTGCCATCGCGGCTGACCGCAATGAGTCATTGTGACAGAGACTGTATGACCTGAAAAACCGAAAATGCTTACTGTTTGGCCTTATTTTTTCTAAAAGTGCCAAGTCCTGCTATAAGCAATTAAGAAAAAGAAAACTCAACAAAAAAATGGGCAAGGGACAAGTGTTTCACAAAGCAAGGCATTAGAAGGCCAATAAACATCCAGAGATGCTGGACCTTATTACTCATCTGGGGAATATAAAGGAAACATTCAGTGAGATGCCACTGTGTCCCCACCAGAATGGCTAAAGCAAGAAAGAAAATACCAGCGGTAGCAGGTGCAGACGAACTAGAATGTTCCTGTCCTAGGCGGCCTGGGAGCACTGGTTCTGTTTAGGGAAACGCGCAGCAGTGTCTACTAAAGCTGATCACACGAATTTCTTATCCTTTGGGAATTCAGCTCCTGGGAATCCGACCCGAAGAAATGTGCACAAGCATTCCTCCCAAGACTCGTGTAAGAACTCATAGTAATAGACATGGAAATAAGCAAATATCCATCGCTGTCTCTATATCCAACAGTGTAGAAGACTCACAGGAGTGAAGGAAGCCAGACACGGAAGTACACACTGAGTGAAGTTAAAAAGAAGCAAAGCTGTCCGTGGCATGGACCTCAGGGCAGTGCTCGCCATTGTGTGACTAGAGGCTGGGGCTCCTGCTGAAAGTGTGGACACGGCTGTTTACACTTTGTGGAAGTTAACTGAGCTCTGTACTTCCGTGGGGCTTTTCTGTGTGGAGTTTATATTTCAATGCAAAGTTTGCAAATGTTTGTATATGCTCGTATGTATGTACATGTGTTTGTATACATGTGTGCAAACCACCTGGTCGCTCCCACGCAATACAGCCCACCTGGTCTCTGCACTTTTCCAGGTGTCCTTCCCGGGCCCTGCCCCCTGGAGTGGAAGACGTGTTCTCAGAGACTTGGTTGAGTGCATTGCTGCAGCCCGGCACCCAGGAGCGTGCCTGGCACACAGCACGTCTTCTCACATACTGCTCAGTGACTCCCCATGATCCCTAACTGGGTGTTCTCCGCATAGGAAGTCCTGGACAGATGTTTGTTGACTGACTGTCTTAATTTGTTTGGGCTACTATGACAAAGGAACATTAGCTGAGCATCTTATAGACAGCCACAGTTCTGACAGGTCCAAGAGAGAGGCACCAGTAGGCTCAGTGTGTGGCAAGGGCTTGCTTTCTCCTGCTTGTTGGTGCCACTTGTTGTGTCCTCACATGGTAGAAGGGACGAGGCGGCTCTCTGAGGCCTCTTTTTTTAATGACACTAATCCTGTTCATGAGGGCTGTGCTCCATGACCTAAGCACCTCTCAAAGGCCTTCTTCCTAATTCTGTAATGCTGGGCTTCAGGATTCAACATGTGAATGGGTGGGCAACAGAATTCTCCTGAGTGAGCACATGGTGGGGGTGATGGATGGGTAGATAAATGGGTGGCTGGATGGTTGGAAGGGTGAGCGGATGGGTGGGTGAGTAGATGGATTAGTAGGTGGGTGGGTGGGTAGGTGGGTGGGTGGGTGGATGGTTGCCAACTCCAAACTTTCCTCTTTTCTTATTTCAAGAAGTACCCATCTGTTAGAAAAGCAATGGGTCTCTTCCCACTTACTAGACAAGAAGAATTGGTTTCTCATGCTTTTTCTTGGTCTCGCGTGGTCTCCTGTTAACTGAGAAATGGCTCTCTGAGGTCAGCAAGGCCTGTTTTCCAAATGAGGAAACTGTGGCTGGGAGAGAAGTGACTTGTTCAAGCCACCTGCCACCCAGCTGATGTCCTGCTTCCTGACCCCAGCCCGGTGCTCCTGTCTGTCTCTGGGTGCCCCGTGTATTGCTGGTCCTTGAAAGGGACACTGACCTCCCTTTGTTTTTCAGGGTCACTGGGAGCAAGAAATCCACCAAAAGGACCAAATCTATCAACGGCTCCCTTTACATCTTTAGGGGTCGAATCAACACTGAAGTCATGGAGGTGGAGAATGTGGAGGATGGGACAGGTAGGCCTCGCCCTGCTGCAGCCTGCCTGAGCTCAACGCTGCCTTCCCCGACACTCTGTCCATATTGCTTAATTGTCCATTTCTTTCATTGTGAAATGTAACCTACCTATGGAAAAGTACCTAGAACACAGATACACAAAGTGAACCCTGGGTCATCAGCGTTGGAGCTGAGAAATAAAACCATACACCCTGGTCCTTCCCCATCCACTGCCTGCCTTCCTGCAGAAGTGACCACTGTCTGAATTTTGTAATGATCATTTTCTTGCTGTTTAAAAATATTTTTACCTTCTGAGTATTCTTTACTAAACATTTGAATTAAAACCTCCCTGGTTGGGACTTCACACAGGTGGTTATATGATTACGTGTTTAGGTGGCTTTAAATGTATATGGTGTTAGGCATAGATTTTACACATATATATATTTAGATGGTCATAAAGTACTACCTACATTCTTTTGCATCTTGCTTCTTACACTCCGCACGGTGAGGGTGTGATTCATCCACGCATTCACATGTGGTTCTTTGCATATGGCAGTCCCGTTGCTGGATGGTGTCCAGCGTGTGAACCTTCCACAGTTACCTGTTCTTTAGGTGATGGCCGTTTGGGTTGTTTCCACCAGGCGTTATTGGAACAGTGACCCTGGGACATTCTTGCTGCATCTCTCAATGCCTGTGTCCTGGGGCTTGTCTACGAGGGGTTCTTGGTTTTGAGCCATGCGCCCCTTTGGCAGTCCTCTGACACCTGTGGCTGCCTCCCATGTGCCTAGACGAAACCCTTGTGTTTACAGAGAACTTCCCCAGCTCCTGTCCCAGCCGGCAGGGCATGAGAGCCACACACTTGACTTGGCTCTGTCAGGCTGTATGGGCCTAAGGTGACCCTGGTCCTCCAGTGGGACAGGGAGGAGGCTGGGTTCCGGGCAGGTTTCTCCCTGTGTCACTCCCGCATGGGCGACCCACGAGAGGCCTCCAAGCTCTCGTCGAGGAGTTGGGCGGGATCTTCGTAGAAGGTCTGGGTTGCCCAGCTGAAGAAGATTGCAAGTTTAGCGCCCAGTCTGATCCTGTGCGGGAGTGGGAAGGCTGGTCCTGCTGTCCCCCCTGAGCACCCTGGGCCACTGGGAGTCATGTGGCCCGGCCTGTGCTGACCATCTTTGCTTCCTGCCCCTGCCAGCCGATTACCACAGCAATGGCTACACTGTCACCAACGGCTGGAAGATCCACAACACGGCTAAGAATAAGTGGTTCGTCTGCATGGCCAAGACAGCGGAGGAGAAGCAGAAGTGGCTGGACGCCATCATCCGTGAGCGGGAGCAGCGCGAGAGTGAGTGATGGGGCCTTTTCTGGGCTCCCTAGAGAGTGGCAGTCTTGTGGGGGCACCGAGGCCTGGGGTCCCTGGACTGTGTGCAGCTTTCGCAGGGTGAGGACTGTGCATTGGGAAGGGAATAGGGTCCGTTCTAGAAGGGTGGGAGCCTCAAGAAGCACAGGTTTGGTATGGGTAGGAGCCCTGGGGTTGTGCTGGAACTTGGTGGTACCTTCAGGGTCCTGGGTGGTGTCTCCCCCAAGCTTTTGTTTAATATTCCCTGAATCAAAGTCTTGGAGAAAGGTCCTTCGGGGGTCCCCTGGGAAGGAGGGGCCATAGTGTATTTGGGGCTGAGTTAGTATAGCTTCCCAGCCTCAGTGATCTCAGCTGATAAAGGGGATGGGAGGTCTTCCTCAGAGGGTTGTGACGATGCTGCATGAGGCCTGGGACTTGGTCATACTTGGAATTTTGACACGTAGTCCTAAAAAGCCCTGTCCACCGCCCACGTGTGCCGAGGAGGAAACCAGGCCTTCGTTCCTTCCCTTTCTCTCCTCCCACCCAAGTAGAGGCCACTGTCACCTCTTGGGAGCATGGGCCTGGTGTGGCTGCCTCTGTGGATGCTTTCTAGATCTCTAGGTGGTATTTTCTCATGTTAAAAGATGCATCAGAATGCACTAAAATGCTGTTAGGCCAAATAAACTACTGAAGTTGGCCCCTGGTTGGGCAGAATTGTGACCCCTGAAGCTGGTCGTCAGGACAGCATGTGTGGTCAGGCCTGTTGGGGCTCAGGGGCCTGGCCTGGCCGGGTGGGGCAGATCAGTATCTCTGTGGTTAGAATTGGGAGCTGCGGTCAGCACTCGGCCTATGTGATCTTGAGTAGGGTGGGGCTGTGTCATAAGAAATGGGTGTTATCCAAACACTGATCTCCGAGCTGGGTATGCAGGGTTGGTGCATGCTGTGTGGTCAAGAGCCCAGATCTGGAGCCAAACGTCCTGGATCTAAATCCGGGTTCCACCATTTATAGTTGGGCAGCCTTGGACAGAAAACGTAACTTCTCTGGGCCTCAGTTTCTTAATTTGTAGAATAGGGATAATCATGGTGCCCTGTTATCACAAGTTTTTTGTGAGCAGCAAATGGCATTTGCTGTTGTCAGGATTAGCTGGGGCCCATTCAGAAGAATATGGGTGCAGATCAGGGTCAGGGTTCTGTGTGGACTGTCTGCAGGAGCAACCAGACATCCAACCCTGGCTGGAATGGAGATGCCAGCAGGTTCTCTGTGTACCTGTGCCTTTGGAAACACACCCTCAGGCTGGGGAGGAAGTGATGAGGTCTAGCTCTGAGCTTGACTCCCAGGTATAGGCAAGATCCCTGTTACTCCAGGACTTAACCTCTCTGAGTCTTCCCCTTCCCACCTGTAAAGCGGCTCTTTTGAGGAGTTCATGGTAGGAGTTCAGATGAGGGACGGACAGACAGGAAGTGCTCTAAGGCCGTGCTGGGGTGGCAGTGATAGCAGGGTGGCAGTGATAGGAGGGGAGCAGGTGGGGCTGGGACTGGCCCCGTCCACTGTGCTGACTGTGGCCACCTGCCCCCGACAGGTCTGAAGCTGGGCATGGAGCGTGACGCCTATGTCATGATAGCGGAGAAGGGAGAGAAACTCTACCACCTGATGATGAGCAAGAAGGTGAACCTGATCAAGGACCGCCGGAGAAAACTGAGCACGGTGCCCAAGTGCTTCCTTGGCAAGTGAGTGTCCACCCTGGTCCCTGACCCTTCGTTCTGGCTGGAGGCAGGAGGTGGGAAAGACCTTCCACACCACCCATGTCCACATGTCTCCTCCCGGCCAGAGCCGCCAAAGGGCCCAGCGTCCTTGTGCAGCAGCCGTCAGAGGTCATATAGGCTAATGGGGTCCCAGGACAGGTCTTCCAAATGTGCCTGACCCCAGCGCACTGCAGAACCGTCCTACATCTGAGCTCATGCACACCTTCATGTCACGTGTGACTGAAGTCAAAGTTTTGTAAAACTCACTGTGGACCTCGGCTTCTGCTCTGTCCTGCCCTGGCTGGGGCCTCAGGGGTCTGGGGCTGCCCTGCAAGGAGAGAAGGAAGGTGGAGAGGAGGGAGATGGCAAGGAGTAGGTTGCAGGGGCTGCATCTGAGGCCCATGGAATGAGGATGTTGGCCTAGTAGCCGGATATAAAATCTTGACCTGGGAGAAAAGACCGGAGTGGGGGCTGATGCGAGGGAGATGGTACCGAGCTGATCTTAGAGCTGTGAGGCTGCATGGGCCTGGGAGGGGACATGTGAAGAGGAAGGAACAGAGGAATCGAGGGGAGCACTGGGGAGAGGGTGTGCCCTGGCAGCCAGGTGAAGAGGGAGGGGAGACGGTAGGGAGCAGGTTTGGGGTAGGGTCAGGGCCTAGTTTGGGCCGGTTGAGGTTGAAATATCTGTTAGGCATTCTGTGATCAGTGTGGGTGGTGGGTGGCCGTTGGAGCAAGTGTGGAGTTGGTGGGTCCAGGGCCTGTGGCCTGGGGTCTGGCCTGTGGCAGGAGTGCTTGGGTGGCCCAGGCCCTCAGCAGTTAGCAGCTCCACGGGAAGGTCTGTGGAGGGGGAGGGCTGCGGTCACAGGAGTCCTGAGTGGTGGGGAGGGCCCCTGGCTGGTCCCTACCAGCTAATCCCTAATGCTGGCAGAAAGAGGCTTTTCTCCCTGGAGGGGCCTGCTTCCGACCCCCAGGTCCAAGAGCCTTCCTGCCTCCTCCTTGCCAAACTGCTTAGTCTAGCCGGATGGGATAACCTAACTGTGATTAGTGCTCTAGAGTTTTCTGTGTCCTCAGGAAGGATTAGGGGAGACTTCTTCTCCTGCCCATTTGAACCATGGCCAGGATTGCAGCTTGTTTGTAACTCCAGGGTCTGAAGAACCTAAGAAGTGCTGCCTCTACCTCCCCACTGCCCTGGCTCTGCCCTGTACCCACCCGGGCTCTTGATGCCTCTTTCCGTCCAGGGCCCAGCTCCTGAGTGTCCTCCAAGAGTCCCTGGTCTCCTTGGGTGGAAGGACTTGGTAGCCTCAGGGACAGGTTGACCAGCTCCTTCCTTTCTCTGTTTCATGGCACAGGCATTTGGCCACGTCTTTTAATCTCATACAACTCTGTAAGGCCAGTCACTGCTAATATTCCCACTTTAAGGGCAAGAAAACTGAGGCACAGAGAGGGAAGAGTTCTGTATAAGGTCACACAGCTGCAGTGGGAGGCTGGAGCCAGAACCGAGGCCTGTGCTTTCTCTCACTGCACTCTGCTGTGTTTCCTTATTTTTATTTTTATTCAGCATGTTTCATTTTCCCTTGATAATTACTCTCCGTATCTGTCTTTGCTATTAGATGAGGAACTTCGAGTCTGATTCGGGTTCCCACACTTTCTAGCTGTGTGACTTTTGGGAAGTCTGTCAGCCTTTCTGAATCTCAGTGAATGGTGAATTCAAGAGAATAAAGTGCACCATGCAGGGTTGTTGGAGGATGCAGTGAAATAACGCAGCTGTGGTGCCGGCTGGAGTGGTGGAAATACATACTTTCCTGGGCTGCACGTCTTAGGTGGAGGTGGATATTAAGAAGTGGTCTGATTCTACCTACTGAGAAAGAAACCTAATAGATGCCACAAACAGGCAATAAAATCTGTGTATTATTATGGAGGACATGATGGGAGAAACATGCCCTCCAGCGTCCTCAGAGTAGTTGGGGAGATAAAACAAGTTCATTCATTCATTCATTCATTCATTCATTCATTCATTTGTTCAGTGTTTATCAGCCCTACTGTGTGCCAGCAGCGAACAGGACAGTGAAGGGCTGTCTTTGGGGACACTGTCCAGCAAGGATCAGACAGTGGACGAGTAGATAAACTGGATGAAGAAGGGAATTTCAGCCAGTTGAAGGATGCAGTTGGGAAGCCATTAGGGTGATATAAGGCAGAGAAGTGGGGGCTGGTTCAGCCAGGGGAGGTGACATTTAACTGGATCTGAGTGACAAGGGCCAGCCTTGAGAAGATCTAGAGAACAGCCTTCCTGAGGGAACAGGAAGTACTAAGGTCCTGGGGTTGGAGTGAGCTGAGAACAGTGAAAGAACAGTGAGGTGGCCAGTGAGGGAGGCGCTGTGAGGCTGGGTGGGTAGAAGATGAGGGCCCAAGAGTTAGCAGGAGCCAGGGCAGGCAGGAGCTGGGTAAGGGTCAAGAAGGCCCTGTGGAGGCTCAGCAGGAGAGAGGTGAGGATGTAATTCATCACACAGGCCCAGAACGAGCTCACTGTTGGAGCTGTCAGAGCTCAGGGGACCTGGTGGGACAAGGTGTGCAAGCAGGAAAGCCTTCCTGGAAGGAGAATGGCCTTTGGTTTCACCCTTGACAGTGGCTATCGAAGCTTCAAGGTGCTGAAGTGTGTGTTATAGATGATCGGACACTACTTCCGGAAGCATCTTTGAGCAGTGTGTTACAGGACTCTGTCAGCCCCTGTCCCTTCCCCCTGGCACTCAGGCCTGTGTGGGAGACAGGAGAAAGGGGGTGATGTGCTGGGTGCCAGGGGACACACGGAGCCTCCGCTTGGACAGCTTTCTAGGGAAGACTGCAGAGAAGCCCCTGTGCCCAGCCTTGGCCTCCACCTCAGGAGGCTGAGTCGAGGTTTCCTGGGGCAGGAGGGAAGCTGCATATCCCACCTCTCAGCTGGACCACAGTCCTGACTCTCAGACTCCCCGTCACACAGGCCACCTGCCCTGCGTCTCAGCTGACTTCGTGCTGGGCTGTGTATGTCTAGGAGCCCCATGGCGTCCTAACCTTGCTTCTCGGGCAAAGCCTCTGCACACCGATTCCTTGCCTCAGACACCCTTCCCTGACCCCAGTGGTGACAGTGTCCTGCTGATCCAGGACAGTTGGAGGCGCATTTCCTTTGGTCCACGTGGGGTTTTCGGAAAACGTTGCTGGACATCAACAGTGAACATCTGGGAGATTTCACAGGAAATCTCTGCACTCTTCTTTGGAGAGTTGTACCATGCTGTCATCTTTCTGGGGGCTGGGTTGTAGCACGGAGTGGCTGCTGGCTTTAGATGTGGCAGGTGCTGGCCAGCTCGACGCTCTCTTCACCTGGCCTGTGCCATCTGCTTGTGACGGCTGGAGGTCCTGCTGCTGGAGATGAATTTTATCTGGTTTTGCGTACCGGGATCCCCGCTTAAGATCATATGGTTAAGAAGTTTTCCCTCTAAATCCAGAGGGCTCTTTATTGAACACTTGCCAGCTGCACCCTGTTGAGGCCGAGAGGGACAACTTGCCCACATTTACCCAGCAAGCTGCGGGTCCTCTCTGATCCCCAAGAAGGTGGCAAGACCCAGCGTGGGCAGTCCCAGGTTGGTTGTAGTTGTCTGGCTGTCTTCTGTCCCCCAGCCCTGGCCACAGGGCTGCTAGTCAGTGTTAGAGGTGGCCCCGGTGGGCAGCGGATGCTGGCTCTCCGGCTTCTGAGAGTGGGCACACAAACATCTGTTGGCCTCCTGTTTCCTCCATGTCCCTGAGTTCTGGGGCTTGGAGAATGGATCTGGGGGTGGACAGGACCCAGAACAGTCTCTTTCCTACCCAGGGCTTACGCTCCACAAAACAGATCCTTTTCTTTTCCACCTCCTCCGGTCTCCAGTGGGGCTTTCTCAATGCCTCAGCGTACATCGCTACCTCCATGCAAGGCAGGTCTTTGCTCTGCCAAATGCTGGGGCTAAAAATAGCCCTGTGCCCCTCCCCACCCCGGCCTGTAATTGGAGGCGGGACAGCTGGTTTCGATAAGCAGAGAGCTGGGTTGCTGCTGGCCCACTGCCACCTTCTTTGCTGCACACAGAGCGCCTGGCTCAGGCTTTCCCTTTCCCGTGGACGAGAGTGGGCCGAGTTCTGCGCTGAGCCCGAGGAGTGCCCGTGGGAGCGAGGACTTGGGGGGCCGAGGCTGAGCCTCTACCCTGGGGTTGGCCCGTCTTCCTCTGGCCCACGCACACTGCCGTCTCCCCAAAACCTTCCTCCTGACCCCAGAACATTCCTTTGTGTTCCATGGTTTGTTCATTTCTTCATTTGCTTCGTAAATGATTATGAGCCCTGCTGGAAATGAGACTCTTTCAGGGGCTGGAGACAGAGCCGGGAATGAGATGAGCAGACTCCCTGTTCATGTGGAGGTGGCATTCTGGTGGGGCGCGGTGGCTGATAAACACCAGAATAAATCTGTGGGCTTGGTAACTTTAGACACTGACAAGCAGCAAAAAGGAAGATGGGATATCTTGTGTTGGGCTAGGGGACTACTTTGGATGAGGTAGTCAGGGAACGCTTCCCTGACGGGGTGACATTTGTACTGAGGCCTGGGCTCCTTGCTACTTCTGTCTGTCTGTTCTTTCTGTTCATCCATCCATCCGCCCCCTTTAGGCCATCCTGATGCATCCCTCACCCTCCACCTGGTCATCTCTCCAGTTATCACTAACCTTTACCATCTCCATACGCTTTCCAGCCACCCATCATTTATCTCTCACCCATCCATTCATTTACCCTTCAACCTACTCACCCATGTGGCCTTAATCCATCCATCCACTGACCCACCCCTCCAGCCTGCCCACTCATCCATCCACCTGTCCATCCACGCATTCACCTGTCTTTCCACTCACTATGCATCCATCTGCTTTGTCTACCCACCCACCTGCATGCATGGTAACCTGCCCTTTCTTTTCCTTCCTCTGTCCCTCCCTTCGTCTTTTCCTTCCTTCTCTCCTTTCCTCCCTCCCTTCCTCCTTTGAGCTGAGGCAGGCCTGGGTGTGCTCATACCCATCTCTGTGCCACGTGTAAGGAGGAGAAGCTGTGGGGTCCTAAGCTTTACTTGCCTACCGGAAGTTCTGTCCACTGTTCCCAGGGGTGGATGTGACCAGGCCACCTTAAGTTTTGGCCACAGGATTGGGGAAGTCATCTCAACTGAGCCTTCTGTCCCTGGCAGTGAGTTTGTGGCCTGGCTCCTGGAAATTGGCGAAATCAGCAAGACGGAGGAAGGGGTCAACCTGGGCCAGGCGCTCCTGGAGAATGGCATCATCCACCATGGTGAGTGGGACAAGTCCAGCCGGCCTGTGGGGACAGGTCAGACCCCAGCAGGGCTGCACTGCCCCCGACCCGGAGGCTCTTCCCACACCTCCGGTCAGCTGCCCTGTTTGCCTGGTGCACTGTGACCTGGGAACACAGATGTCCTTGTAAAATTCCTTCCAGGGCTGGGAGAACTCAGCATTCGCCTGGGGCGCAAACAAAGCAGGAACACCTCAAGAACTTGGGGCGGGGGGTGGGGGGAAGAATTTGTCTTGCTTTCAGACAGGAAAGAACCACTTATTTCAGTTTTTGTCATTCGCCAAGTATTGACTGAGTGCCTGTTGTGTTGGGCACCGCGCACGTGGTGGCAAACAGGACAGGTGGAGTTCCTGTCTTCGCAATGCTGACCTTGGAGCTGGGGGAGACGAGAACACGAGACACCCATATGCACTGTGGGGACAGGTGCCAGGGCGAGAGCGAGCTAGTGTGGCAGAGATAAATGGTGTCATGGGGTCACTTCTGGTAGGGGAATGGGGAAGGCCCCCCAGCGCCTGAGAGGTGAGCCAGAGCCAGGCAGACATTGTAGTTCCAGGCAGAGGGACACCCAGTGCCAAGTCCCCAGGCAGGAGTCCAAGTGTTTGAGCTGACAGGATCTAGGCAATGAGGTCCAGGACCGGATAGGGGGCTCCAGGGTGTTGGCTGCTACTCAGTGTGAGGTGTGAAGCTGCTGGGACTTCTGTCTCATCTGCACGCCGCCCCCACCAGCCCCGCCCTGCTGTCGTGCAGGGCTTGCTGTCCCCATGGAGGTGGCAGCGAGGAGCCAGCAGGAGCTACCCTGATAGTCTCTGTGGAGAAGGGGGTGGCTGTGAACAAGGAGCAAGTATGGGAGCCGATTTTTGGTACTTTGAAGGTTAGGAATTTGTAGGAGTTGCTAGTAGATCTGAAGCATCAAGGATGACTTGATGGAGGCAACTGGATAGACTCCAGCAATGTGGACACAGCATGCTTGGTCCCCAAACGTCCCAAGGAAAGGCTGAGCCAGATTAGAGGCGTTTCTGGGCCTTTCAGCCCCACGGGTGCTGGGCCGACTTGCAGGTCTCAGCAGGATGCTGTGCCCAGCAGGAGGCCCTGGCATCCTCATCTCAAAGTAGGAAGCTGGGCAGCCGGGTTGTCACAGTGCAGGGCAGGAGAGGCCCAGTGGCTGCGCCCTGCCTGACTGCCCCCACTCCGTCCTGCCAGTGTCCGACAAGCACCAGTTCAAGAACGAGCAAGTGATGTACCGCTTCCGCTATGACGATGGCACCTACAAGGCCCGGAGTGAGCTGGAGGACATCATGTCCAAGGTAGAGACTCTGCTTTGACTCCGTGACCTGCCACTGTGTCCAGGGACCTGAACCCTGACGCAGCTGTGCCCTGCAGCCTGCCCCCCGCCCCCAGGGCCCTCGCCCACCCCGGGCCCCTGCTGTGTTCTGAGAACCATGTGTGTGCAGCCTGCAGCCCCAGAAGGACACGGCCCGATTCCAGACACCCTCTTTTCTCTTTCAGGGTGTGAGGCTTTACTGCCGTCTCCACAGCCTGTATACCCCAGTCATCAAGTAAGTCCCACTTGCTGTAAGTCATTTTCCATCTCCAGTTTCCCATCTGCCTGTTCCTAGCTGTGTGGTCTTGGGCTGGCGCCCTAACCTCTTGGCTCCCTAGCCTCCTTCTCCATCGGATTGCACCTGCCCTGTAGGTCTGTCTTCAAAATGAGTTAATGGGAAAGCTCAGGTCTAGGGTAAAGTAGCACTTGATAAATGTTTGTTGAGTGAATGTTGAAAGGTAATAAATCTCTTTTGTCTCTGTTTCTGCCCCTGTGAAATGGGGCTGAGAATAGCTCACACTTCTTGGGTTGCCAGGAGATTAAATACACAGTAGGATTAAACGCATTTGAATGGCTCCTGGCACTATGAATGCCATGGGCTGTTCTCTTTCCTACAAAGCTTGTAGTTGTGGGTGAAGGGACAGAGGGTAACTCGATTCTTATCCCAGGCTATCCTGATAGCTCTCCTTGGCCCCAGAAGAGGGCAGAGGGAGGGCCTCTCCCACATTTCCCAGCTCCTGTGGTCAGGCCCTGGGAGCCCCTTCATCACCAGCCTTGTGACCCCTGCCCCCGGGCTTCTCTGTGGCAGCACTGTTGGCCTCCACCAGGAGATGCCAGCAGTACTCCACTCCACCCAGGTCATGGCAGCGGAGGGTTCCTTAGAGGCCACAGCTGCCTGTAGCTGGAGTCCCCTGGACCAGAGAAAGAAGAGGAGGCCTAGAAATGCCTTCTTCTGCTCCTCTGTCTGGGCAAGAGGGAGCCTGGTACAGAGGAGCCGTGTCCTGGCTAATCTGCGAGCTAGGTGTGGGGTCTGGACTGGGACTCAAGCCCCTGTCCCCTGCCTCCCTCCTGCCCAGCACACCCAGCGAGCCTGGAATGCTGGACTCTTAGGCCCAGCAAGTGGGGGGGGGGTCAGGGCAGCCCCAGTGCTTGTCCCCCACTACCCACTCACCTGCCGCCCTCCCTCAGGGACCGAGACCACCACCTGAAGACCTACAAGTCGGTGCTGCCTGGGAGCAAGCTGGTGGACTGGCTGCTGGCCCAGGTGAGGGACTTCCCTCTGAGCGGGGCTTTGTGGGGCATTGGAAATTTCATTACTATTTTAAATTGTGGCAAAATCTACATAAAGTTTGCTGTCTTAACCATTTTTATGTGTACAGTTCCAGTGGCGTTACGCACTTTCATAATGTGCACTGTCGCTAATCCTGCAGAACTGGAACTCTGTGCCGACCAAGAGCCACCTCCTGCCCCTGCCCGGGGTCCCACCTGCCACTTCCTGTCTCCCTGATTCCCTCTGTTGTTGAGACCGAGTAAGATGCCATCTAATGTGTCTTAGGCCATTTGTGTGATTATAACAAAATACAGAGGTACCTCAGCTCAGGAACTTAATTTGTTCCACGATTCTGGGGAAGATGGCCACAGTAGTGTCTGTCACCTGACATGGAGTCGGCGAATGGATGCAAAATTTTGCTGAACGCTTCTGTTCATGAACTGAATTGTTCCCAAACAGAGGCGTTTGGGAAGCGACGTATTACTGTGCCCAAGCTGGGTCATTTCATTGCCTCCCGAGGGACACACCTCTTCATTCCGTTGCCTTGGGGACCGGCTTTCAGTGTGAATTCGGAGGGGACACGAGCATT
Source organism: Hystrix cristata (assembly GCA_004026905.1). Classification (NCBI taxonomy): domain Eukaryota; kingdom Metazoa; phylum Chordata; class Mammalia; order Rodentia; family Hystricidae; genus Hystrix; species Hystrix cristata. The sequence goes on from PVJO010000007.1 coordinate 471,431, forward strand.
CAATCCACAGAGCGCGTGCAGACCCGCAGTTAGCTTGTCACCCGTCGACGGGCACACGTGGGGGTTTCTGGTTTTCACATCAGACAGACTGGGGCAAATTGGTCTCCTCCTGGCACCAGGTCGCAGCCTCTGTGGAGCTTGCCAAGTGCTTCTTTCCAGAACGTCCGCAGCGAGGCGGGGCTGGCCAGGGGCTTGGGCAGGCTTTGCATTCACTTTGCTGCAACTTCCAAAGGCATTTACTCTGTGAGGTCCTGCGGAGATGCCCCTGTGCCATCTTCCCCCTTTATGGCTCCTGTTCATGGGGTGCTTACTCCCGTCAGGCCAGAGCAGGGGGTTGGATATTCTTTTGGTTTTTGGGGATTGGACTCAGGGCCTTTGCACTGACCCATCCTGAGTTATCTCAGAGTCTTCCAAAGTGTTTGCAGACGGCGGCTGCGGGTGCCTGGTCAAGACTGAGCTGGGTCCGTCTTACTCAGTCCAGAGCTCTGTCTGGGTCCTGTGAGTTTTTCATGGAGCCCACTGTCACGTCCACTTGCAAATGATCTGTATCCAAAAGACAAGGAGACGCCTGCGAAATCAGATGTCTAAGTGTTTGAGCATCGACAGAACGAAGGTTCGTTAATCGCTAAACCGAGTGTTCGGTAGAGCTGCACCGCTCTCCAAAACGATTTGCCGCCTGGATTTTCTCATGTTGCACAAATGACTGACGATTGCAGAGGAGTCACAGCCAATCTAGAAAGTAAATATTTCTGGGTGCCAACTAAGTTTAGAAAAAATCCTTGAGAAAAAATTCAATATTTAATGAGAGATACATGTGCATTGTCTTATGTTTGCCATGATGTGGGGCCCCAAGATCTGAGAGGTCTCGGGTTTGAATCCGGCTGCACATCTGTGAAGCGCAGAGCTTCTGACCACTCTACTAACTGTACCCATCCAGAATCGTGTGAAATCAGCCCAGAGCGTGCCAGGCAGACCTGAGTTCAAATCCCAGCTCTGCTAATTCCCAGATGAACGTTGCTTACTTTCTTTGTACCTCAGTTTCCCCACCTGTGAAACAAAGCGTGAAACCATACTTTCCCCTTCAGATTGCTTTGAGAATTTGAGTTATCATGGAAAGCACTCCATAAATGTAACTCTTTATAGCTCTTCATCTCTTTTACGGAGCATTCAAGATGGCTCGCAGTTATAACGTGGTACAGAAGGCTAAAGTAAAGAAATCACAGAGGGACTTGAGGGTTCAGGAAAAAGACTGGGGGGCAGTCTGCAGAGTCCCACCTTGCAGGTGCGTGGTGAGCAGGTGAGGGCGTGTGGGCTCATGTTTTGGGGTTCGGGTGCCCCCGTCACAGCCCAGACACACCTGCTTTCTGGGCTCACAGGTGCCGTGTCTCTGCTGTGGCCTTCCTGTGGCCTTGCGTACTTCACAGCGTGAAGTCGATGTCGCTTCCCAGGGTGCCGCTCAGGCGTGAGCTGGGCTGGGGTCGGCCTGAGAAGTATTTGGGGGTGAAATGGTTGGTTGACAAGCCTGTGACCATAAAAACTGGTTACAGGGTGTTGGGTGATTTAGCTCAGTGGTAGTGTACTTGCCTAGCAAGTACAGGGTCCTGAGTTTGATCCCTGGCACCTCCTCCCCCCCAAACAACTGCTTACAGTGAGTCTTGATTTCAGGAGTCATCCCTGTACCTAGCAGGAAAGTGCGAAGAACACATCATTGTGTACTTTGCACCCAGTGGATCCATTAGGAATACTTTTGGTTGCACATAATAGGAAACTGATTTATACAGTAAAGACATTTTTCTCTCACGTACCTTAATGTTTAGAGCTCACGGTCCTAGAACTCAGCAATGCTGTTTGCATCTAGCCACCTTCTGCCCTTTCGTTTTGCTATTACCTTGTTCCTGTTGCCTCACAGTCACAAGATGGCTACGCCGGCTCCAGGCATTACATCTATACTGCAGGCACAGTGGGAGAGTGCTTTTTCATTTCATGTGTTAGGGGAAGAAACTTCCAACAGTCTTCCCTCTAGCCTCCTGTGTACCTCTTGGGTCTGTAGCTGCAGGTGAACGGGGTGCAGCATGGCAGCAGGGCCGGCCCAGAACACTTGTGGGAAGCATCACTCACCCATGCCGGCGCCTGCTGCAGTGGCTCCAATGCTGACGGCAGCAGGATTCTCAGTCACCCCCAACTTCCTTCCATTTTTTTGCACCCCATCAAGTGCTAATATTGAGCTTCCCCATGAGGAGATGTGAGGGAAGATGCCACCCTGCCCGCGTGGAGCTGGCAACCGTGGGGAGCAGACGCTACACGTACAGACAGGTGGATACATTCATTTCCGGTCGCGACAGAACCCCACAGTCGCCGCACGGGCGACGAGCGTGTGTAACCATATGCGGATTTGGGGGGGTGCGCGGGATGTGTGGCAAGCAGTTAAGGGTAGTTCAGGGGCTGCTGGCAGGACGCCTCAGGTGCTGTGTCCCCGCCTGGTGCTATACTCTGAGCCTGCTCTGCTGTTCCCAGGACCCCGCCACCCCTGCTGCTGCTGCCCCAGCTGCCCCAGGCTCCTCTCTGAGGGGGTGTGATGGGCTGGGAGCCCAGCTCGCGAGCGGCTCAGAGGCCAGGTGGGCTTCAGATGCCAGCCAGGGCCTCTCTGCTGCAGAGCTGGCCCTGCCACCACCTGGGCCCCAGCTGTCCCTCCCGCTGGCCTCACAGCCAGGGGCGGCTGCTCCGGATATGGCCTCTCTGACAGCGCCTCCCTGGCCCCCGCTCGGAGCTCGGAGCACGTGGCCCTCCAGCCGCTGGCTTGGGATCCCCACGGAGCAGTTTGTCTTTACCCTTGTCAGCTCAGGCAGCACGCCGTGCAACAGAGTCCAGAGGCTCCCGCTTCTGCACAGGGCTGGGGCTGGTGCTCGGCAGCTGCAGCCTCCAGAAAAGCAGTTGTGTTCCTTCCCTTGGTTTGGAAACGCTGTCTGCCACCCTGGCTGTGGATGAGGAGGGATGGCAGGGCCTCAACTCGTGTCTGGTGGGTTCTTGGCACTGCTGACCCTGACCGGTGGTGTGTGTCAGTGGTCGGAGCTCTCACCTGCCCGCAACTCCTTTATTCAGTCAACAGACCCTGAGCACCGACTATATGCCAGGCCTGTTGTCATCTCTGAGGTTTAAGCAGGGAGCACAGCGTGGGCTCCTGGCCCTGCTCACTGGCTCCCTGCCAGCCCTGGGCCTTGGGGTTCCACCTGCACCCCACTCTCCTTCCATCCCTGAGCCTGCGGTTGTGTCTAGCCATCCCTCCCTGCCGCACATGCCCGTGGCCAGGCTGTATTGGGATTGTAGAGTTCGCACACCACAGAGAGAGCCTGGCGAGTTTAAGGGGGAAAAAGATGATGGGGACTCACTGGGAGGAGGTGGGGGAGACCTGGAATCAGGGCTCCTGGAAGCTGGCAGGGAGGGATCTGGGTAGGTCCCTCCTCTGGCCCACTAGGACACCAGCCCACCAGGGAGGTTCCTGGCATGCTGGCCAGGCCCGCCTCAGGTGTGGGTGCGATGACACCCTCAGGCACCCCGAGAGGGGCAGACGGCCGCCTCCAGTGCTACCAGCGTGGAAGGCCACCCCCTCCCCAGGGAACTGTGACTTAAATGTCTGTTTGTGTCAGGAAGTGTGGCAGAAGTGGGTCTGGGGCTAGCTTGTGGCTCGGTGGTATCGTGTGGCCCTGAGCTTCCATCCTTCACTCTGCCCTCCTCAGCATCTCTGCGGCATCCGCACCTCTGCCACCTGGAGGTCACCTCTCTGCTTGACTTCGTCTCCTGAAGGGTGGGGCGGTGCTGTGTCCTTTCCTCCAGGTGGGGGAGGTGTTTCCAGAGACCTGTGGCCGGCTTCCTAGGGATCTCCTTGGCTCTGGAACCTGATTTCCAGGATCAGGAACACAGCAAATTAGGGTTTCTCTTGCATGAGAGCAACCCAGGGGATGGTGGTCCAGAGCCGCGAGGGAAGTCTCACGATCGCTTTGGGGACCACACGCTGTCTTTCTGCTGTGCCATCCCTAGCCCGTGCTGTTCTCACGGTCACTGTGGTCTGGGATGATTGCAGGAGCTCCCACCATCCCATCTTTATTCTGAGCAAGGGGAAGAGAAAGAATGGGTCATGCACAAAGAAGGTTTGACCAGCGTACCCTGCTGGGGTTGCTTGTACCTCAGTGGCCACCTGTAGCTGCCAGGAAGGCTGTGAAATGGGTGAAGCTTTCATTACTAGAAAAGGACGGAGGAAGGGTTATTGCTGGCAAGCAACAGTGTCTGCTACATCTCCACTTTTCCTTTGTGGTGTTTATCACTATACAATAAAATGATTTTCTCATTTGGAGTTTACTAAAGATAGTCACATATTTAGGAGGCACCACAGTAAACAAAAGAGAGGAAGCTCTCCTGTTCTCCACTGCTTTCAGGACGCTGGCCACCTACACCATCCCCTCTTTTCCACTCCAGGGAGACTGCCAGACACGGGAGGAAGCGGTGGCGCTCGGCGTGGGTCTGTGCAACAACGGCATCATGCACCATGGTAACCCTGCCCCACCTTTGGCCTCGCGTTGTCCCCGCCTGCCTCCCCCCCTCATTTGGGCTTCTGCTGTGACACCTTGGTGAGGTCCCCGCCCCCTGCTAGAATGGCCCCTGCCATCACCGCTCCCTGCTTGGGTTCGCTTGGTCCAGTGGAGGAGGCCTAGGACGGGAGCCCGGGCATCCTGTCCCCCCAGACAGGTCCCGTGCATCTTTCCTGTCCTTGTCTGCTCTTCTCCAGTGGGTGTGCATGTGTGCCAGGTACGGTGCTTGGCTCTGGGATTGTAGCCCTGCCCCTGACGTGCGTGCGTGTGTGTGTGTGCGTGTGTGCTTGCTTAACATTAAGGGCGTGGCATATGAGGAGGACTACTGAGTGTGAGGCAGGAATCTAGGGTGTTCTGAGCAGAGGTGAGACGTGGCTAATTTGGTTTCTTGGTTTCTGCCAGATCCCTCTGGCTGTGGGTGGAGAACAGTCAGGTGGGGGGAAGCAGAGGGGCCATGAAGTGACCATGACAGTCCCGGGCACGTGTTGTGCTTGGCCCTGAGAGGCGTTAGAGGTGGTCCTCCTCAGACCCTGAGCCACAGGAGGGGCCTTTGGTCATGTCTCCTCCCTGCTGTCTGCGTTTATTTCTACCTTAGAGGTCGGTGCGCCTTCTCCATGAAGGGCCTCATAGGAAGTGTTGTAGTCTGTGCTGGTGACACAGTCTCTGTCACAGCTGCTCAGGTCTCCATTTGTAGAAGCAGCTACAGACAGTATGAAAACAGATGGGTGCGCTGTGTGCCAATAAAACTTTATTTAGAAAAACAAGCAGTGGGCCATATAGTTCTAACCCGAGGTCTGCTTGCCTTAGCCAGCAGGCCTGATCTAGGTCCATCTTGCTGATTCCCATGAGCCAGGGTGCCCCTTCAGGCCTCAGTTTCCCCCAATTCCCACTGGAGGCCTTGCTGTTCCCACTCTTCTCAGAAGACCTAGCATGCTGTGGACCTGTGGGGTGAGGACTCCCTCCCCACTGCCTACACTTCCCTCCTGAGGAGGGCAGGCCAGGCCAGGCCCACCCATCTGCCCTGTCCCACCCAAGTCTCATTCCCAGAAGCCACTCTGGTCCTGGGGGGGAGGTGCTCCTGCCAGCCAGCTGGGCATAGCCTCTCATTTGTGGGTGAGGGTAATTAGGGGTCCACCCCAGCAGCTATTCTGGGAAGGCTACTGGTGAAGGACATTCTGTGGAGGGTGACTCTCAGACAATCTTGAGCCGTCAGGGCTCCTCAGGGAGAGAAATTGCAGGGCGTGGCCCTGTTCCCTGCCACGAACTCCAAATGAAGCTAAAATAGGAAAGGGCCAAAGCCTTGGGCTGTGGCTGTGACAAGAGTACAGGGTAGAGTGAGAGTTGGGGTGGGGTGGGGTGGCCATGGCATCTCCTGTGGGCCAGCCCAGAGTGTCGGAGCTGAGCCTGTTGGGACCTGAGGTGTCCCAAAGAAGGACCCGAAAGGCTGGTGTTCCAGCTTTCCCTTAGGCAAGTACAGGGAAACTGAGGCTCACCATTTAATCCTCTCAGCCATCTCAGGAAATCGGTGCTCCCTGTAGATGAGGAAACCAAGGCCTGGAAAGGCTGTAGGGCATGAGATTAGTAAGGGCTCTGTAGGGATTTGAACCCAAATCTGTGCATCTTACTAGCCCTCCTGGTGGCTCTGACTGGGAGAGACAGAAATCCAGGCTTCACCTGGCTGAGCTCCTGGACCTGAGGGATTCTGCCCTGTTTTCCCAGACATTTCAGCCGAGACACAACACTGCGATTCTTCCTCCCACTCCTGGATGGAATCTTCTAATTTAATGTTTATAGTGGAGGCAAAGCCAGCCGGCCCCCTGGAGCCTGGCTCCTCAGCTCTAGGGAAAGTAGCAATTTATGTGCCTGTTTTATCCAAAGAGGTAATTGGGGTGGCACGAGAAAGAGATGCTCACAGGTAGAGTCCCCAGGAAATGGTTTGGGCACCAGCAGGAGGGAAGAAACTCCTCCTGCTGTCATCCACTTAGCTACCAAATCAGGTCACAGCCTCTGTCTTCAGGGACAACAGGACACCTCCTACTAAGGCAGCTGGTTTTCTGTGTTGCAGGGCCCCTCTGACCCTAGACAGCCTTGATTTCCCCCATACTGCTTCTCTTCACCCCTGCTCCATCCAACAGATCTGGCTGCAGTGTGGGGAAAGAAGGGGCTTAGATGAAAGTCACTCTGCTGCCTGCTGTTCCTGTGACCTTTGGAAGTTTATTTAGCCTTTCTGGGCCTCGTTTCCCCCATCTATAAAGGGGGTATGGCAAATCCTTCTTTGAGGAGTAAATGAACTAAGCATGTAGCCAGTGTGTCTAGCCTTATAGGTGCTTCGTTATGGGTAAGCCACAGGGATCAGGTCCCATATTTGTGACTTTTGTTCATTTTTCTGGCTCATCCTAGAACATGTGTTAGTGCACTTTTTCCCTAAAAGGGCCACATCACAGGAATTTAGGCTTTGTGGACCATATAGTCTCTGTCACAGTTAACCAACTTTGACATTGTGGTTTGGGAGCAACCACAGTGTGTAAAGAAATGGATGTGGCTGATTCCAGTGAAATTTTATTTACAAAGTAGTGGCCCAGTACAGTGCTTTTTTGGTAGCCTTATCCACAGAATCCTTTTCTACCTTGAGACAAAGATGTTTTACGTTTTGGTTGGCTAGGTTTAGTTTCACTGTTCATATTTAGGCCTTTAAACCACTAGGAATTTATTGTGGCATATGGTGTGAGGTAGGGAATCTGATTTCAGCCAGTCATTTCCCTAGTATCATCTTTGGACTTTGTCACACGATCCTCTATCATCCATTATGTGCTAAGTTCCCATACACACATAGTCTTCTTTGGTAATTCCTGTTCTCTTCCACTGGCTATTTCTCTCTTTCTGCTCCAGTTTTACACTATTTGTGTCACTGTGGCTTTATAAAATACATTTATAGCAGGTGGGGCAAGTTTAACTTTTTCAAGAGAAGTCAGAAAGCCAGATCCTTATGTGAGCTATACTAATATGTTGGTTTTGGCACATTATTCTATTTTGATAAAAATACTGTGTTGGCCCAACCAAACTTGTCTTGGGGGCCAGTTCCAGCCCAGGGCAGCTAGTTGGCAAAGCTTCTGTGAGTCTGACCATGTGCTTGTGTGTCTGTGGGTTTGCAGTGTTGGAGAAGAGTGAGTTCAAGGATGAGTCTCAGTACTTCCGCTTCCACGCTGATGAGGAGATGGAGGGGACCAGCAACAAGAACAAACAGCTTCGTAATGACTTCAAACTGGTGGAGAACATTCTGGCCAAGCGGCTGCTGGTAGGAGCAGAGCTGAGCTGCTGCCCCTTCCTTCCCAGACCCTTCTGCAGGCCTGGGAGCCAGGCAACCTTCAGACGGTTGCCAGAGCTGGGCGCTCGCCATTGAGCCTGAGTCTGGGGGATTCCAGGTGGCCAAGAGGCCAGGCGACTGCGCCAGCTGA